>VZTR01032331.1:318821-332870 GCA_013400775.1 Chaetops frenatus | reverse complement strand
TTGCTCCTGCCCATGAATACACAAAAGGTTTTTTTTTTTTTTTTTTTTTTTTTTTTTTTTTTTTTGTAGCAGCGTGCATATCAGCACTTAAAAAGGGAAAATAAATTACAAGGAGTGGAGCTGGAGGCAGGAATCATCTTCTAGGGAAGAGGAATGAAGCCTGCAGCCCCATTTAGTTAATATGTTTTCACGAGGCGGGGGTGCTTGAGCGTTTTATATGAGCTCCTGAGCCGGCTGCCACCACTGGCAGGGAGTTTCTAGAGGTGGTACCACGGAGAGTAAGTCACTGGGAGAGCAGGTGTTATTTCTAAAACAAAGATTATGGTTTATGGCATTGCAATTACAGACTTCTTTCCAGAGCTGTTATTGCTACTGCTGTTGGCTTCTGCATTCAGGCAATGTTTGGGTTTCATTTCAAAGGAGAAATTGATGATGCAGTTATTATCCCTTTGATGAAATCCCACTCTCCTATAAAGGATGCATAAAGTTCTGCTCCCTGAATACGTCTGGCAGTCAAACAACGGGAGTAAAGTTGCTTGTGGTTCCTTTTTCTAGTTAGCACTTCGCCTAAAAACTTTCCCTCCACCCTTCCAGCTATCTATGGGGAGCCCAGCCTGATTTCTTTATGTCTCTGGCACTCCACCAAACCCCCAGTATCTGAATCCCTGTGCCTTCCCATCGGGCTTGGCCTCTGGGGCTCCTCTTCTGACACTGCACATGGACTTGGTTTTGGCCAATGCCTTCTACTGCTTCTCTTTTCCTCTCCTTTTTGTGCTGAGCAAAAAGCAGTTCTCAGGCTTCCCAAATTTAATGAGTTTTTTTTTACCCAGCCCTCAGTGCATTGTTATTTATAGAGGTTTCCAGGAGGAGAACTCATAACTGGTGTTCACCAGAGCAGATGTTCTTTAGAGAGGGTTGTTGTACGCAGACAGTACCTAAAATATCTGTTACTTCAAGAGAAATTTGAGGGCAGATGTTGGTTTTTTTTATGGACCCAGTTCTGTCACCTCCACTTTTATCAAAGTAACGCCTTTCCTGCTGGTCAGCTTTCAATCTGGGAGGGGGAGGAAAACACAGGCAGAATTTGGTGTTTCCAAACTGCAGCCATTTGGAGGGAATGGATTTGATTTTTGAGATTTCAGCCCACATCCAAGCAATTGTATCCCACTGGGATTTGGCAATTAACTGCCTGGAGGGAACAGGAGTGAAAGGACAGGGTAGGTCCTGGCAGTGTTTCTTGCTGAGAGCAGGACAGAGCACTTATTTGTGTCCTCAACTATTTGCTTGAAAAATCAAGCTACTGAAAGGGGAGCTTAAAGCATATTGTAAATACTAAGGGAAGGACTTGCCTGGCTGTGCAGGCAGTGCAGGAGCCCTCAAATCCCCACAGCTTCCAGGAGTTTTAGTTCTCTCTTGTTTAATAGAGACCTGAAGGTGCCTGGGAAAGCAGAAGCAGAGCCTGGCTCCTAATGGTCGATGATATCAGAAACACGGTTCCAGTTCAGCAGCACCAAACATTCCACGTCTGATAATGGAACTTCCTGGTGCATTCAACCAGAAAAGTAGAAACCAGATTGAAATAAAGATGCTACTGCCCCTGCCAGGCTCGAGGAGTGGGGTTTTGCTGCGTTCTGCACAGGGACACCCAGCTTATCTCAAATACATCTGGACTCTGCTGCTGTTGTTACTTCATCGGAGCGTGTCCAGCCAGAGGTGAAATAGCTGGATACTGGTAAATGCACCATGCTGGCTTCTGACTCTTGGCTTTGAGACTTGAGCAGGTCAAAAGGAAAGAAAAGTTCCTTTTTTTGTGTGTTTTCTTATCCTAAGGGTGGAATTTGTCCACATAGTGTAACCAGGCTGACGATTTGAACTCAGTGGATTCAAGTGTGCAAGAGGAAACCAGGGCTGTCCATGCCTGTGAACACAGAATCAGGCTCTGGATCCTTCCTCTAGGATTTTAGAAGAGCCAGCCAAGCATTATCTGCCTGAAATAGATTTATTATTTGTTATTATTATTGTTTTCAGCACAAAGCCAGCTTTTTTACTGAGCAGGTTTTATTTTCAGAAGAATGTGGACTATGCAGAGATTTCTGGAATTTCTATCAAAAGCAAAAAACCAAAGAAATAAAGAAGGAAGAGAAGATCACTGGAAATGAAAATATACCAGCTGGGATTGGTGATTGCTGTGGTTTGGTTGCTTGTCCTCCTTTACTTCATCAACAACAGTCCCCATTTTGCCAGAGAAATGCAATTTTCCTCATTTGATAGAGGATTTGCCAGTTTTCCCCATTTGCCAGAGAGTGACGTGATGCCATATTTCCTACCACTCATTGTGCCATGTAAAGAGGTGTGGTGTTCATCTGGAGACCTCAGGCTGCACAGGAGCATGGAATGTGAGGAGAAACTTAAATTGCAGCTTTGAATGACCCACCTGGATAATAGAGAAACTTTTTTGGGGGAGCATTTCTCTGGATGCATCCAGTATCTTTTGGCTTTCCATAGCTGAAATCTGTTCTTGCTGTGTGTTTTTTTCAGCAGATCCTCTTGCTTCCCTCTGCTTTCTGTAACCCCTTCGGGAAGTTTCTCCCTGGGAGACATCTCATGAAGCCTAAGTTATCTCCAAAAGCCTTGTGCTGTCTCCATGGGGTGCAGTCATCCCATACCTTTGTATGGTGAGGAATGGGAATTTCTGAACAGAAATTATCTTATCCCATCTCAAAGAGCTCAGGTGGATGATGCCCAGAGCTGCCCACTTCTCTGTTGGCTGAGGGAGATGAGTGACCAGCACAGGATGGAAAAAAGCAGAGTGGAGCCTGAGTTTAGTGTTTCTAGACAAAGCTGCGAGGTCTGAGGGTCACTGAGGGCTTTGGGACCAGAGTATCTACTTTAACACCACTTGTTCATAAGCAAACCCCAGCAGGAGCTGAGAACCAACCAGCCCCACACTTCCCTTCTGGTGACCAAGGCCAGGAGGCCTTGGAGGTGTCCAAGGCCAGGCTGGATGGGGCTCTGAGCAGCCTGGTCTGCTGGAAGATGCTCTTCCATGGCAGAGAGGTTGGAACGTGATGATCTTTAAGGTCCTTTCCAACCTGAGCCATTCTGTGACTCTGTGACCATTTCCACCAGCCCACCTGGTGCACAGCTCCACTTCCATTTCTGATGTTCCCAAGCTGGGCTTCTGCCCCAAATTTCAGAACCCCCGAGACCTGCACAGGCTTCACATGCAAAAACAAAGCAGTTTAACTGCTGGGTGAAGACTTCTTTTTTTTCCCTCCGATTGCCTGCAGTCCTTCTGCCAACCTACAAAGCTTTATATCCTCCGTGCCCCGCTTGACCTGGCCTCAGCACCTTTGCTGCTGACAGCAT
Organism: Chaetops frenatus; assembly: GCA_013400775.1. Taxonomy (NCBI): domain Eukaryota; kingdom Metazoa; phylum Chordata; class Aves; order Passeriformes; family Picathartidae; genus Chaetops; species Chaetops frenatus. Next base: position 329,501 of record VZTR01032331.1, on the reverse strand, counting down.
CCCAAATATTGATCAGGGGCACGGTGGGGACACTTCCCTGCCTGTCCCTTCCTGCACACAACACGTCCACACGCACACATTGACATGCAGGGTTTCCATTCCTGGTCTTAACCCGGGCGTTTACAATTCCTCTCGCGCTCCTCGCGCTTTCTTCTTAAAGAAGGCAAATAAAAGTGTGAATAATCAATTTCCTAACTGGAATTAAAAACGGCTCCAGTTAAAATAAGGGAGAGCGTGAACCAGCATGTAAAGTAGGATGGAGGGGTTATCAGAGCCCCGATTAGTATCCTGCTCATGTAGGAGAACAATTAACGTGTGCATGAGAACGATTAAGCAGAAGGTAAATTAACACGGAACGCACCCGTTCAACAAACAGGAGGGCTCGTGGCCGGGGCTGGCGTGAGAGTTTTTATGGCTCAGTTGAAACAAGTGACAGAAAAAAAGGTTTGTTTCTCAGCTTGCTTAGGCCTGCGGGCCAAAATTGGGTGATAAAGATCTGGTCCCATCCTGGGCTTTTGTCAGAGGTTGGGTTGTTCTGTCTGAATAAAAGCAGAATTGGGATGAGGTCTTTAAAGGAGATTTTAAGTTCTCTTGCTTGTGGAACGTGATGTCAGTGCCAGCCTTGGGAGCTGGGAATGGGGTTTGGTGTGTGACTCACCAGTGAACATTTCCTGGGGCCAATCTTTGCCTTTGATTGTCTCCTGGGTAGAGCGATGAGGATAATGGCTCCTTGTCAGCTTGGGATGCTCTTTGAAATATTCCCGTGAAAAACCACCAGACAAATGTGAAATGTGGGCCTGCCAGCTGTGGAGCCTGAGGGGTGCAGGAGGCTGGGTGTCCCCAAACCCTGCACACAGCTCCTCAGGGATGGTAGAAGGGGTCACGAGAGCCGTGGCCTGCAAAGTGGCCAATTTAAGGAAGGATAAGCCCAACCATAAAAGAGAAAACGGTGCAGCAGGAGGGGTTTGGTTGCTTCTCCACGTGGAAGATTTCCAAGATCTCTCTAGTGAGAGCAGGTAATGGATTTTGAAGGTGATCTCAAATATAAGAACAACTCTGCTCATTAAAGTCTCCACAGCCACTACAGCAAATCACAGCAGACGCCTTCCAGGAGTTTTGACAACAGACATCAACCATCAACAAGGATAAAATAAGGACAAGTCAAAGGCTAGTATTGATTCCAGGAGCCTTTGAATTAAATCCTCGTTGGCCCACTCAGCATGTGGAGCTCAGACCAGTTTCAAAATACCTGTTCTTTGTGGCTGTAAGGCTCAGTGATATATATCCATTAAAAAAAAAAAAAAAAAGGAGGGAAAAAGGAAAAAAAAATAGATTGGCTCTTTCTGTAATCAATAAACAGAAAAAGGGCAATTGAAACAAAGTGGTAATGGGAGAAGTGTGTGTAGGGGGAGCCTCTCTACTGGTATTTGTAACGAAAGAGGGTGATAAATGAAGAATAAAGATGAGATAGTTTTCAGTAAAAAAAATATTAAGAAGCAATAAAAAGCAAAAGCCTAATTTTTAAGTGGAAAAGTTCTCCTAATGAGGGCTTTGTGTGCAGTAAAAACATTATCTCCATGCTGTCAGATAAAGGTAAAAACGTACTTTGGTGCAATTCAAAGAAAAGTCATAATTTTAAAAGGTCTCCCCAGTCCTCTACTTTTTTTTCCCCTTGTTTGGAATTAAAATTTTCCTCACGGGTCTGGAAAACTCTCTCAATAGTACAGCTCAGATCTGAAATCAGTCAGGCTCATCTTATCACGCCTGCAGAAGAAAGTGCCCAAAGTAACTCAATCCCAGCACTGCAGAGAGGGTAAATTCAGATGCCAAACTTGCAATTTCACAGCCTGGTTGTTTACAACTTTCTCATCATTTATGGCTCATTAGGATGTGATTCAGAGACTGCCTTGTCCAGGTGATGTCCTCATCCACAGCTTTAACTGATGTTAAACATCCAGGTGTGTTCCTGGCCTCTGGAAGGGAAATGTGCCCTTTTCTTCTTCCCAGGGATCTGTAGCTCCTTTTCTTTGCTGCATTTGAGGTCTGTGAGCAGCCTTTGCTCATCCTCTCTCGTGGGGGGCTGTTGTATGATTGGTGTCACATGGAAGGCTTTTATAATAATTTTATAGGGGGTCAAGAGGTAACGAGGAAGGCTGTGGACCATCAAACTCACAGGCCTGATGTAGTGACCTCTGTAATAAAACTCAACCATTTCCCTTCTGGGAATCCCAGGAGAAGATGAAGAAATGAAGGGGGGGAAAGAAAGAAAAAAAAAAAAAGAAATTAGAAGAAAAATAGAAACCAGAAAGAGCTCCTTCAAAATTCATGAAAGAGGAAAGTGAGGTTTTGTTGATATTCATGTTTGATGAAGAGGCAAGCGCGCAGGCAGGACGAGTTCCCCCGTAAGCAAACACTGCTCTAGGCTGGATCCTGCTTTTCCTGCTCCAATCAAGTGATCTAATTAACTCCCAGAGCCTTCAAAGCGTGGGGGGCATCAGCAGGGAGAGGGAGGGGACAGCTCCCTGTTTACCAGGTGGGGTGAAATCTTAGACGGCAGGGGAAGAATGGTCTTGGGGTGGCACTTTGTGGGTGGGAGAGCAGGGGGAAATGTAAGGTCTGCAGGGCCTGAGGACAATCAGAGAGCGGAAAGGAGCTGATTTCACCCCTCGCTATTCCCCATGAAGAATGAAAGGGCAGGAGATGTTAAATCGAGTCCATTGAATCAGATTAAGGGAGATTAGCTCTTATGCTGCTGCTAGACTGGGAGATCAGTTGACCAGTTTTTACTAATTTTCCCTCTTGGGGTTCAGTGTTATCTGAGATTGATCAAAACCCTGGGAGCATTTTATCTGGAAGGCAAGGGCCTCCCAGGCCTCAGATCTCAGCCCTGCACTCTGAGTCTTGATGAGTTGCATCTTGCCCAACGCCCCTTCGGTTACAAAGCCTGTGTTCACTTGACACGGCTTGAAAGGTGCTCATTCAAAAAGATTTTCTTCCTTCCAGACGTATTTTGCAACAACTCTGAATGAGTTTGTTTCAGCAGGTTGACGGGGAATGCTGCAGGCTCGGGGTACCCCATTGTGTCTATTCATGTAGGAAATGGAAAAAGGGATTTTGAGGTTGTCTTTGTCCCATGCCTTTTCTCTTTTTAATTTTTTTTTCTTTTTTAGAATCAGGGGAATAGGAAACAGTTATCTTTAATCATTTTTGCTTAGCTGTTGACATATGAACGTTCTTCCAGAGCGTAACAGAGTGTGAATTTAAAGGCAGTGAGTTCTTCCAGAAGACAAGTCCTCAGGGAGGCAATGTTTCCACTGTTTTAATAGAAGTGGATGAGCCCCTGGTTAATGCTTTGGGCTGCAATTTAGGAGTTCAAGGTGCAATTCCCAGCTCTGATGTAAAATATCTGCAGCTTTTGATGAGTCCCCAAAGGTCCCATCTGTTGCTGACCAGGACCATTTACAGAAGCACAGCATGGGTATAAACCACACAGACCAGAGGGTTTCTGGTTTGCAGCAATTACTGCAGCTCTGCAAGGAGCTGGATGGGATTTCACTCTTAAGACTGTTGCTCCCTACCTGTGACATGAGATTGTCCTGCCCTCTTTGCACCTTTGCCCACTTGGTGCCTTGAAAACACTGAGTTATAAATGGCAGCTGCAGTTTCACAGAATCATGGAATATCCTGAGCTGGAAGGGATCCACAAGGATCATCCAGTCCAGCTCCTGGCCCTGCTCAGACACCCCAACAATCCCACCCTGTGCATCCCTGGGAGCATTGTCCAAACACTCCTGGAGCAGCCTTGGGAATGTGCTCATTCCCTGGGGAGCCTGGGCAGTGCCCCACCAGCCTCTGGGGGCAGAACCTTTCCCTGATATCCAACCTCAACCTCCCTGACACAGCTCCAGCCACTCCCTCATCTCCTGTGCTTGGTCACAGAGAGCAGAGATCACAGCTGCCCCTCCACTGCCCCTCAGGAGAAACCTGCAGCCCTTGATGAGTCTCCCCTCAGTCTCTTCCAGGCTGGAAGAGCCAAGTTGCCTCTTAAAACTGGGGTTCTCCTTTTGGGAAGTATTTTAGGCTGTTGTTTCCTGCACCATCTGGGTTCCCCTTGTTGCAGTTGCATGGAGGGGCACAGTGGTGGAGGGGGTGGTTTTCTCCAGGACAGGAGGGAGGATCAGGAACATCAGCTGGAAGTAGGGAGCTTCCAAATTAGCCTGGCTTCTGAGAGAAGCACTGAGGACAACACACCCTGGATTTCCTGGAGACCTGCTCCCTCCACAAGCACCCCAAGCACCCACATCTTATTGCAAAGTAACACTGGAAGCAGGAAAACAACTCTTTCTGAGTCCTCTGCCACAGATCCTGACATTTAACCCTTCTCTACCTGAGGGATTCACAGAATAGTTGGGGCTGGAAGGGACCTGTGGAGATGGTGCAGCCCAACCCTGCTGCTAAAGCAGGATCACCTGGAGCAGATTGCACATCCAGGCAGGTTCTGGTTATCTCCAGGGAAGGAGGCTCCACGACATCCCTGGGCATCCTGTTCCAGGGCCCTGAAATTCCCCACCTCCATGGGCAGGATGTTTTCTTGCTGGCTTCATAGAGGAGGTTGAAGTTCCCTCAGGCTGCCAGAAACCTTGTGTTCAGAGCTGATGGGGCACAGTTGGGTACTCAGGGTTTGTCACCTTTCCTTGCTTGGGCATTCCCTTTGTGCCCAATATTCACCAACCCAATCCCAATTGTTGCATTTTAAATATCCCCACCACACAGTCCAGGCTCTGAGAGGGCTCCTTTTCTCCTGTGTCCTGGTCTGAAGGGACCTGTTTTGACCTTGCCTGGGATGACCAGGCTGTGCAGATCCAGGAAGTCCTGCCAGTTAATCCTGGGCACCTCTGACTGTGAGATCCTGCATTTGGAAAGCTGCAGCCAGGGCCAGAAATTGCTAAATTGATGCTCAGCAGGCCACCACAGATCCATTATGTCTTGTTTAGCTCCCCACTATGATCTCCCTTCTGCAGCAACAACCTGGATCTGCCTCCTGGAAATGCGTGGAGGAATAGCACAGGGCAGGAAATGTTGCAAAAAAAAGCAGAAGTTGGCTGGACTAAGATTTACAACCAGAGCAAAGAATTTCCTTCGGTGCCGCATCAGCTCTGGAAGTTCCTCTTGCTAAACTGCTCTTAGGAACACAGGAATTTAGTAAATACATTCTTGATAACAAACCAAGAAAACCAAAAACTGAAATGCCCCGATGCTCTCGGGTGGAGCTGTGGCAAAGAAGGTTTCTCTGTACTGAAATCCATCCCATTTCAGGAATATTTCTCAAAGATCTGCTGAGGGGATGCTGTGTGACAGAGGATCACCCGTGGAACTATAAGTGAAATCCACTTATGGAATTGTGTGTGACAACAAAAATGAATTCATCAGGACCAGTGATCCTAATGGACGTGATATCCCTATCCTAATGAAAACCTAAAGGAGTTCTGCAGGGAATAGAGCTGGAGAGGTTCACAAAAACAGATATCCTTAAAATGAAAAGTAATTTCAAAATGCAACCAAAATGCAGGACTCAATCACTTGCAAAAATCTTGAAACTTTTTTTTTTTTTTTTAATTTTAATTTCTTTGTTGCTTCCAACAAGGAAAAGTGAGTGTTGATTGTGCTCCCTCCCCTCACAGCTGCATGCATGTCTCTTTGATTTGGGCTGGCTGGCTGGATCATTAATTGAATATAGTAAGGTCTTTTCAGATCTTGGAAAAGAGAAAGAAAGGGAAAAAAAAAGGGAAGAGCTTTTTATTGCTGTTTATATTCCCCATCAGGGCTTGACAATCCAGCTCGTCTGTTCCAGAGGGCTCGGACCACCTGAGTCTAAGTTTAGATCATATCCTGCTACATTAAACTCCACACATAATACGTTGGCCACATGGGAAAATTTAAGGAAAATGAGATTTTATTAAAACCAGGAGACTGCCTGACTGCAGAGGGATATAATAACAGTGTTATGAGGTTCTTATCTCACATGAAAGTTCCACATTTCCCTGGTTTCCTTTCCTTTATGCTACTGTGGCCTCCCCCTCCCCCCAGTTCCATATGGGTGTCTCGTTATTTAATGCAACAGCTGAAAAGGCAATTAATAACCATACCACCCCAAATGTTTGATTGTTTAAGGAAGGCCCCATGGAAGTTCTAAATCAGCACAATGGCATCAAAGATTCCCATCGGCATCCCAAGCTCTGCTGGGTCATGCAATCCACCTTCCCAGGGGGAAGCAGACGACAAGGGGGAGAGCAAAGTGGGCTTGCCTGCTGAGGACAATGCCTTGGGTGTTGTGCCTCAATTCCTTCTGCTTTCCCGTTCTGAAGGTGTTGTTCAGGGAGGTTTTCCCAGGTTCTGAAGGACACCTGGAGCTGGTCAGCCAAGCACATCGTGGTTTGCTCTGGAAGCAGCACAGGTCTTTTGCTGGGGGCAGAAGAAATCTCTTTGTACTGGAGTCTGCTGGAGCTGAAGGTGGCAGCCCCTTCCTGGGGGCAGCTTTGGAGTCCCACTCTTTGATGGCTCCACACTGTTCAGGTTCACACCTGGTGTCCCATTCTGCCCTGTGCCCATCCCGAGGCATTTCTGGGACATCAAAGGATCTCTGACAGCCTCAGCTCTTCTCAAAAAGTGGCTCTGGTTGGACTCCAGCAGATTTTCTTTAGCTGATGATGTGGCGAAATAATCAGAAAGGAGGACAAATCCAGACTGGCACTGACTGTTGGAAGTGGCAGATGGAAGAGAAAAAACTCCATAATTCATCTTCTCTAGTGAACTCGTGAGCTTCCTTCACAAGGCCTGAGGATTCTTCTTGGTTTTTTTTTCCCCTCTTACTTTTATCTCCTCCACTCAGATAATTGCAGAAGTCACCAAAACTCGCTAAAAACTGTGTGCTTGATCACCCCAGTCTTCAGAGACACCTCACCCCTCCCCAGGGAACATCCCTCCAGCACTTCCCACAGGTGCTCTGATCCACACATCACTCTGCCTGGAGTTTGCTGCTTTAATTATCCTCCCGAGAGCCACTCGGTGGCTGGGAGCTGTGGGAAGGCTCTCCAGAGACAGCGACAGGGAAACCTCTGGCATTCCCTCCCAGGCAGTATTCCAGATAGGTGAAGTCTGAGGAGGATTTTCTAATGTAGTTCTTTATTTCTTCTGGTGGGGCAGGGTTCTGTGTAGCACTGCTGGATTACATCTGTGCCCCTTCTCAGGCCATTCCCAGGGCTTTGCTGGGAACAGATTAGATATTAGATGAGGCATTCTGGAGAAACTGTGTGAGAACTAAGTGCTTTTGATGAGTTTTTATGTTCAAAGCAATGCATTCAGGGCAGGGAACGAGCGTTGGCTCCACACTTTGCACAGTTATTACTTTTTATCAGTTTGAGTCACTTATCACTTAAACGATTTCTTTAATCCTTTCTGGGTTACTCCACTCCTGGCATTTTGCACGGCCCGGTGGGATGGTGTCTCAGGGACAGAAATGCAGCTGTGTTGGCTTCTCCAGTCTCACCTGGAAGTTGGGGAGACTGTTCTGGGTAGCCCATCTGGGGAGTCCTGGGATGCCTTCTCTGGGGATTGGCTGTTTACAGAGCAAGCAAGGTATTTAATTATGTTTCTTGCACCCTGGTGGTTTGCTGGGAATTGTAATCAAAGAGGAGGCTTAGTGAAAAGCTTAATACAGCCTGTGCAAGTGATTTTTGCCTGAGGGGACGAGGAGAGTTGAAAGGAGCAGCAGTGGTCAGAAAAACAAACATACAGCTCAAACTAATGAGACAATTGCCTCTTCCTATGCCAGAGCTCCTGTGGAGACCTCGCTGCTCCTTTGCAAGGTCCATGAGACCTTCTCAGGGTCTAAGGTCATTTCCTGTCCCTTCCTAATGAACTTCCAGAGAGGAAAAGGCGGGGAGAATGTATTGCTGTGCTTTTAAGTCATCTGTGCTATTCTGAGCACATCTCCTGCATCAGTCTGTTCTCTCGTGGCCTTTCTATCCCTGGGATGAGCTGGATGGACTCTTGGTGCTCAGAGGTGGGTGATGTGTTCCAGTGTGTTCTCCTGTGGGTCTTCCCCAAAATGGGACCCCCTGAGGGCAAGGCTGGATTGCTCTGGGTTGCCCAGAGATGTCCAGGGGTGAGACATCAGACCCTTCATGGAAGAAGGGATTCATCCACTGCCTGTGCCTGCTTTGAGTGGGATGAGAAACCAGAAGACAAAATTGCAGCAAAGGTGCTCTTCAGGCAGTGGGAAAACCCCCACTGGAAAGGCTCCCAAGGGGGGACAGGTGGCCTGGTGTGTCCCAGGCAGAGGGAGCTGGGCTGGCTTTGGCCACGGGCAGCGGGAGCAGCTGCGGGTGTCAGAGGGCTTTTGGCAAAGCAGGGCTCCCCGATGTGGCTCCTCTTTGTTCCACGTGCTTCAGAGCATAAATATGCAAGGACCCAAATGCTAATGGATTCCTCCCACTGCTGGGCCCTCCCTCCACACCAGCATGGCCAAGCCATCCCCAGCCCACACCGAGGAGTCACCTGGCACTGCTCAGAGGGGAAATCCCTGCCCTGTAATCGCTCCAGCCCTTCCAGTGCTGACCCTGAGCAGCACCCAGGCTGCACTGACACAGGGCATGGCCGTGGCCAGCTCGGGGGGGCTGCTGTGACCTCTGTGGGGCAGGTTTTGGGGGGGATAATTCACGCGCTGAGCTAAAAACCTGAGGACATCTCACGACTCTTTAGGTGGAACTGGTAATTTCAGACCTTCAGTCATGTGAAGGTGAACTTGTCTGAAGCTTGTGGTTCTTCTGCTGAGAGTTGATGGATCAGGAAGGGTTTCTGTCCCTGGATAGGTGGCATGAAGGATTGGGAATAGATTGGGACTAGATTGGGAATAGTCTTCTGCACCCCCTGTCCACTCTGTGGATTGCAAATGCAAAGGTCATTGGTGAAAAAAGTGCATCTTTGGGGACATACAGGCACTTCTTCTGCCATTATGGTGTTTAACTGCACATTTATGGTTCTTTTCCCTGAAATAGGAATCCCAAATTCTGGAAGTCATTAACCCACATTCTCAGGCAGGTACTTGGGTGTGTGAGAAGGTCCTTCCCTTTGGATTTTAGCATTTAATTTGTCACTTGGACAAGAGGTGGACACGCTGATGGACAAGCATCCCTAAAATTGGGGCTTATGGTTTCTTGGGAGACACAAGACAGCTACCACAAAACTTGGGGGAGGAACACGAGCAAAGAGGAGGGAGGAGAAATGGCAGCAGCCATGGGAGGATGAGGTTGGGATGAAGGATCTCCCTCATCCTCTTGTGTCTCATCAGTGACCCTTGTCCCAGCAATGGCAGATGAATTGTAGTGCTACAGGGAGCAAAGAGAGGGCTTTTGAAAGCAAGAATCTTCCCTGTTTGTTTTCTTTTTTTAATGATTAGGGCTGAACACCTTAAAAATGCCCACTCTTAAGCAGTTTGCACATTTGTTTCTAAAGGTTTAATAAGGAAGAAGAGGTGTCATCATTCCTAATTTTTAAATATAGACCTTGGTCCAGTGTGGAGTGTCCCTGATCATGGCAAAAGGGTGGGAATTAAATGATCTTTGGGGTTCCTTTGAACCCAAACTATTCTATGATTCTTTGTGGAGAATGGTGCTGTGACCCTGGCAGTGCCCAAGGCCAGGTTGGACACTGGGGCTTGGAGCAACCTGGGACAGTGGGAGGTGTCCCTGCCCATGGCAGGGGTTGAATGAGATGAGTTTTAAAGTCCCTTCCAACCCAAACCATTCTGGAATTCTGTGATTTGTCCAACACATGTGGCAGCAGAGCTGGCAATGGAAGTGGACTCATGCATCCATTTTTCCACACACACCAGGCAGCCTGGGCTCCAAGGTTTATATTTATATGTTTATTTATTGGTCTCCCAGAGCAGTTGCTGGTCTCGTGCCAAGAAATGCAGCTCCAGGGCTGCTGAGAGGCAGAGTGTCCCTGTCCCCTCTGAGGCTGATAAAGTTTGCACTGGTGGCCACAAGAGCCTGGCTGCAGCAGGATGGGGGCAGGGAGGGGAGTCAGCCCAGTAATTTGGAGTTATTGGAAATATTGCTTTTTCAGCCCAGCATTTGGTTTTCATTTGGTGCCTGTGCTCAGCTCATTTCTGCTGAGCTTCACTTCTGGCCCAATTGAGTTATCGATGCAGGCAGGGAGAAGGAGGCAAACGAGATTGGTGTCACATTTTTTTTTTGTGGCTTTTTTTCTTTCTCCCCTACCTCCCTCTTGCTTCTTTGCTTTCAAAGATCAAAAGAGGACAAAATAAAACTTTCTATATAATGAAACACAGGCAGAGGGAAAAAATGGCAGAGCACAAAATTGTTTTCAGTCTTTCTTTAAGGTTGCTTTTGGTATCTTTGATTTAGGCACCAAGGCTTTAATCAGAGTGTTGGAGACGACACAAAAATTATTCATCTAACCAAGTTCCTCTCTTTCTCTCTGTTTTTCTGTCTCTCTTTTTTTTATTAATGTGGGTTTAAAAAGATTCTCAAACTACAGTGCTGGCTCAATTTTGTTTTCCCAACTAATAACCCAAGGCAGGATCAGCTATTTTGCAGCTGACAGATCTGTCTCTAAACTAGATTGTCTTTCTTGCTGAGTTCATCCATCATGTAT
>VZTR01032331.1:293079-318815 GCA_013400775.1 Chaetops frenatus | reverse complement strand
AAAAAAAGAAAAAGAAAAAGAAAAAGAAAGAAAGACTAATAAAAAAAATATTTCTTTTCCCTGGGCTCATCCCTCCCTAGAGTAGAAATGACCTGAGCTTATCCATGCCTTGACAATCCCACTCCCAGCATGGGATAACCAGGACACCACTGCAGTAGCAGACATTTTTTGGGGTGGTTTTCCTGCTCCCAGGGCAGAGTGGGGGCTCAGTGGGGCAGTTTCTTTACAGGATATTTTCTAAGGCATCTCCATGGAGCAGCCAGTGCTGCCTGTGCCTCTGAAGGAGAACTGGAACATCCTTGGGCAGTTCTGTTGTCACTCTGCCCCTTTTGTGGCACTTGGACCTCGTCCTGGAGAGGCCAAAAACTGTTGGTGGTGAGCACTGAGGGGCTTAAACTGCACCCTGGGCACGTGCTGGAGATGCTCATGTGGAACCTCAGCTTAATACTCCTTGTCCTGGATATCCTGTGGACTTCCTGAGGTGAAGGTTATATCCTGAGCAGTGTTTAATAGCCCTTAATGGACTCATCCTCCTTCAGTCATCTGGTTTTTAATTTATTTTTTCTTTAATTCATTCATATTTTGTTGGCCGGCCTGACATCCTGCCCAGATCAGTTCTGTAATTTAATTACACACTGGATGAAAAAGTGCTTCCCTTCTTTTGTCTTCAACCTGCTGCCTGCTGCTGCCTCTGCCAGATCCCTTTGCTCCTGTGTGCTAGAAAAGGAAAATATGTTTGCTCTTCCCTGTCTCTGATCTGTGATTTCATAGACACCTTATCACTCCTCTCTTCTCCAGGCTAAAAGCCACTGGTCCAATATCTCCTTTTCTGAAGCTGTTTTGTACTTCTGCTTATTTTATGCCCTTCTTCTGCATAAATATAAGAAAATAAATATGAGGCATAAATATAAAAGCACCTGTTTGTGTCAGACCTCCTCTCATGCTGGGTGTAGCAGATCCATTCTGCACGGTACCAACCTGGAGCGATCTGAGCCGTGTGTTCCCTTCTGAGGGACAGGAATTATCCCCAGGGATACGAGGAGAAGGAAGGGGAGAAAATTAACAAAGAGGTCTTTGAGGAATCCTATGGAATATCCAGGCAGCAGGGGCTGCTAGAGGGGAGAACATCCTTCCTCTTGGGGTGGGGAGAATCTGCTCACAGTCTTTAACCCAAAGCTGTCAGATCTCTGTGGTGTTTGTTGTGCTTGGTTTCTCCTTTTCTCTGAGACTACCTTTTTCCTTGGTTCATTTCTTAGTTAACTCTTTCTTTTTTTTCTGTAATCTCTGCCTCTCACCTTCCAGGACAGCACAAGATCCAACTGTTTTTGGAAGATCAATGAGAAATTCCAGAGGGGAAAGGAAACCTTCTGAATTTGGTGGTAGAAGTGCACCATGAGGGGAAACCAGGACATGGTATCTCTAACTGCAGGCCCCTAAAGGGAATATATTTGTTAAACATTATAATTACCCTTCAGTGCTGAACTCCACAGCAGTTGAATCCACGGTGATGCACATTATCATTTCTGAAATGATGCTTTCATTTAGATAAGGCGTGCAATTATACATCTTGATTAGGTCACTGTTCCCAGGAGCTCCAGCTTATTTATGATGAGTTGCCCCCTTTTTTTGTAAACCATGTGGTGAGGCTGTGGATAGAGATATATTCCCTCCTTCTGTTCCCTTACTCTTTCCTTCTCCTCCACAGACCCTTTTGCTCTTCTTCTTCTTCCCTCACTGCACAATTTTTTGTGGCAAGACCAAAAACCCAGCAATCAGAGAGAGAAAAATGTCATGTACATGGTGGGGACATTGCCATGAGAAGGCAGATCTGGGAGATCTGCTCAGCTCTCTGTTTCTTTGCAGGACCTGCTGGCTTTTCATATCTGTAATATTAAAGCTGGGATTCCCATCCCTGCATTTTAGACCTCTAAAATTGTCAGTTTTTTTACATAGGAGTCAGCTCAGTGACCAATGGCACCTCCTGAGAGTGCCTTGTCTTAAGCTGGGACCTGGGGATGTGGTTTCCAGCCAAGCCCATGAGCTGTTTGTTCTCCAGAGCTCAAATAATTGCACTTGCAACAGCCTCTGCACAGGACTCCCCTTTCCCTGCTCACTCCACAGTTTTGTAGCTGAAAAACCCCTCAGTTTCCATAAGAGAGGTGGAAGTGAGGTCTGTCCCTGTTGATTAACAGGGTCACGTGGGAAGTGTTGATTGAGGGAAGGAAAGTGGGGTGAGAAAGGTCCCAGGGAAGAAAAGTGATGTGGAAAGAACCAAAGAGCAAGGGCTGGAGAATGATACATTCTTGAGCTGCTTCTGGAGCTGTTCTAAAGAGCACCTCCCTGCTGGAAACTGGAATGGTCTTTTGCTTCTCGAGGCTGTTCTAGGAAATCCAGGTTTAGGAAGGGAATCTCAAGGAAGCACAGTCAGGATGCAGCCAATCTGCTTCTATTATATTATTTTGTATAAATAAGGATCTTACCATAGAGCCTTTTTGGCTGGGAAAGAACTTTGAGGCCAACCTTTCCTCCAGCACTGCCAAACCCACCATGGAACCGTGTCCCCAGGTGCCACATCCACACGGCATTGGAGCACTTCCAGGGATGGTCTCTTCACACCTGCCCTGGCCAGCTGCTCCAATTCCTTACCCCCCTTTCCATAATGGAATTTTCCCAAAATCCACCCTGAGCCTCCCCTGGCCCAGCCTGAGGCCGTTCCCTCTCCTCCTGTCCCTGTTCCCTGGGATCAGAGCCCGACCCCCCCTCACTGCTCCTCCTGGCAGGGAGCTGTGCAGAGCCACAAGGCCCCCCCTAATCCCCCTTTTCTCCAGGCTGAGCCCCTTCCCCAGCTCCCTCAGCCCCTCCTGGGGCTCCAAACCCTTTCCCAGCTCCATTCCCTTCCCTGGACATGAGCCCACCCCTCAGTGTCTTCCTTATCATAAGGAGCCCAGAACTGCCCAGGATTCCGGGTGGTCCCTCAGCAGGGCCAGCACAGGGGGATGGACACTGCCCTCATCCTGCTGGCCACACCATTCCTGATAAAATCCAGGAGCCATCGGCCTCTTGCCCACCTGGGCACACCTGGGGATGTCCAGCTGCGGTCACCAGCACCCCCAGGGCCTTTTCCAGCCCCTCTGCCCCAGCCTGTGGTGTTTCATGGGGTTGTTTTGACCAAGGACTCAGCACTTGGCCTTGAAGAACAAAGTTCTTCATCCAATTGTTCTCAGCCCATGGATCCAGCCTGTCCAGATCCCTCTGCAGACCCTTCCCACCCAACTTGGTGTCCTCCACAAACTGACTAAGGTGCCCCCACTCTCCCCATCCAGATAATTGATAAAGACATTAAGATATGAAAGAGAACTCTTACCCCAAAGATTTCAGTGCTGATCATTGCCAGAGCCCAAGCAAAGGCAATCCAGAGTGTATCTGGGCATAGGAATGGGAAGTGGGATGAATTCACCAGGCTCAGGTAACAGTGAGAGGGACCTGAGCAGTCCTGAGAGTCAAGACAGTGCCAAGGATAATCCTGCATGGTTGGGGGAGAGATGGGCTGTTATTGATGGGATTTTAAACAGCTCTCAGTTGCCTTAACTGTTTCCATCTGCCACCTTCCAAAGCTGCCTTGGGGCCAAAGTGGAAGTGGTATGAAAGAGCCATCCCAGATGACCTGGAGGCTCTTCCCTAACTCTGGTTCCTCTGCATCCACAGTTCCTAAAAGAATACAGCAGATCTTAAGCAGATTAATGTAATCTTGATTTTTCTCTCTTGCAGATCCTTCCTCCCCCTCTGTGCTTCCCAGCAGCTCGTAATCACCTTTGGGGGGTATTAAAAAGGTGTTTTCACTTGGTGCACTTGGGTAACCCCACTCTCCCCTCCCAAATTTTAGAGGCAGAAGCAGGGAGGGGAGAGGTGCTGTCAAACGGGACAGTATTTCCCATCTGCAAATATTGTTTTGCAATAATTACCCTTATTTTGAGATTAAAAGACCTATCCACATGTGAAAAGCAAACTGTCTTATCGCTCCTTTTAAATAATCTGTTTATAAAGTTTGACCGAGCATGAAAGTTCATCCCTCAACATTGCTACTTGTAATCCGACAAGAAATATTTACTGTGTTATAATTGGCATCATTAAGCTTAGGTGACGTTATTAATATTACTAATTAAACTGCTATAAAACCTAGTTTGCAGTTACATAAACACATCATCTCCTGAACCGCCTGCCTACATGTTTTGGCATTGGAGGGGGGTGGATGAAAGCAAATTCAAATGCAAATGATATGAACATTCTTTAATCAGAGGATCAGAGAAATCAGACACAGGGAAGGCTGATTAGGTCTGCTCTGCTCTCCAGAGGCAGGGCCGAGTTTGTCTCCTCATGGAGACTCCCAGGAGCTTTGGGCAGTCTAACTCCAAGTGCCCCAAGCAATGGGACTTCTCCAGTGTCTCAGGAGGGAGCTGCCTGCAGACTGACAGAAATGGGACTCGATATTCAGCCTCTGTTTGCCTGCTGAGGCAGAATTCAGCTGCAAAACAGAGAAAATCCATTCTCGACTCTTGAGGAAGGTCTTGAGATCATATCCAAGGGCAGAGGAGAAGAGAAAGGCATTTGTGAGGCATTTGTGAGGCATCTCCAAAGCTGCCTGTCAGTGCAGCAGAGCTGGAAAATTATCTCCCCGTCTTGGTTTGGATTTCTGGCAGCACTGGGCCAGCCCTGGCACAGCTGGCAAGACCTGGCCACAGGCAGCAGCAGAGCACCCAAAGGCTCAAATGTTTGACCCAGTTTCTCTACAGATGGGAAATCCATCTTCTATCTAGAATTTCCCTGACTTTGGCTACTGCAGGAATATCATGAGGACAGCATTTTTCCTGATCCGTTGGTATTCGGGTCCCATCTGGAGCCAGAAAGTGCAGAATCATGTGGAGCATTAAAAATAGGAATGCCCTGAGGAGGCAGCTCCTGCTTGCTTCAAGTTCCTGCTCTCTCCTCCCATTCAATCACCTGTTTCCCACTGGATCAAAAGGGTGTGGGAGCATCTAGGGCAGAGACCAGAGCCAGAGCAGCCCTCTCAGGATGGTGTTTTTGCAAAGGAGCCCATGTCAGGGGCATTTAATTCAGAAACTGCTTTAAAGCACTGCAGCTCCATTCCTTGGCCTGTCTGTGGCTCATCTGCAGAGTTGCACAGATCACCAAAAACTCCTAAACCTCCCAAACAAGTTTTTCTCAGTCCAAACTGAAGAGAAAAGATCCCTACAAGCACTGGGTTCCTGAAGTAACTCCCCAAAGCAAGGGCAGGTGTTCTGCAATGTCTGCACTACAAACATTGCTCTGTTGGTTGCAAGGTAAATGAATAGTGGAGGTTGCTCAGAGAGAATTTTAAGCCAACCAGCAAATCCATCTTTATTCCTGACGTTCAGTAGCAGGTTCGGGTTCCCAGCTTTGTTTTTCCTTCCTCTGGCTCCCCTGGGCACTGCACAGTGAAGTTACCTGGGCTTTTCTAATGGATGTGGGTAAAGCCAAGCACAAAGATTGAGATCTCAGTGGAATCAAAGATTTTTGTCCAGCTGCAGCTAGCCTCATGTAGATTTTACTGACCACTGAGTCATCCCTGAGTGGCAGGTGGGTCCCACACTCTTCTGCCTGGGCTGGGTGAGTGTCAGGGAGCCAGGACAGCACAGATAAAACTGTGTCCATTCACACCACTGGGAAGGGATGTGACAGCAAAAGGTTTGTGGCTGCTTGGAAGCCACAGAGCATTGCTGGGCTGTGTTTCCACCCTGGACCCATCAGCCCCATTTGGTCTGTCTGAGCTCCCTAGATACGTCTTGAAGCAATCCCCAGGCTGTTAGAAAAGGAATAAGGTTTTTTTCATCAGATGAAAACTGTAATCTTCTTGGGCAGCTCAAGGTTTGTGCTAATGGGCTGCAGCTGCAGAACTGTGACCTGTCAGATCTCACCACACACACACTCCATGCATGGACAAATGCACCCACATCTGGAACATGAAATAACAAAATTTCCCCTGAAATCTACTTTTACAAAAATGTCCATCCCCACCTGGGAGCATCCTTTGAAATTTCTTTGAAGAATAGCACCAAACTAATTCCTTTTAATATTCCACTAGTGATGAGCATGTGTGTCTAGTGACTGTGAGACTGGGCATTTGGTAGCATCCCCCAAAACTTAACAGGTCATGGACTGGGAGAGAAAATATTCTGAAGCTTCTCTAGAAACTCCATGGCCTTGGAAGAATGGATCTTAAAGCATCCTGTCAGGAAAACCTTAAGTTTGGCTGAACTTGGACTTAAACCTTGCAGGATCTACTTTAAATGACTCCCATCCCTGATGCAGCCAGACATGGAGTGGTTGGTGTAAAAAATGGGTGGTTTTAGCTTAACAAAATTGTCACAAGATGTCACCAGGGTGTGGAGAAGCTCCTAGCATCAAGTACCAATGTACAAAGTGGTATTTTCATGGTGGAAAGCTGCTCTGTGTCTCTGGGGCTTCGGAAGGGTTCAGATGCCTTTTGGCAGAGCCAGTTTTGGTGCATTTAGGTGTCAAATAAGGGACACCTCTCAAGGTGCAGGGTGAATGATCACTCACCCTCTGCTCCTGTTAAACCCAAGGTGCTCCACTCAGTATTTAAGTGAGTTTCATTTTCTCCTTCCTGAGTTTCCACATTTCTTTCCATTTTAACACGGGGTGAGCGATCCAGGAGCAGACAGAAAATAAAACCCACTAATTCCTGCAGCAGCCTTTTCTGAGGGGGGGGGAACTGCTGAGTTTGAAACCCACCACGTTTCGCATGCCAGGAGTGTCAGACCTGTCTGTGCACGTCTCAGAGCTGGTCTCAGTATTTTTGGGAGAAGGAGGGATGTGTCACAGGGAGCCCCTGACCTCCACACTCCCGAGACCCTCCCGTGTCTAATCAGGGGACACATGAAACAAGCCAGGTCGTGGCAGTGACTCCTGACTCACCCTCCCAGCACGGGGGGACCAGCAGGGTTATGTTTTCATTACTGCCTGTGGCTCTGATGCTCTCAGCTCTTTGGAGGTTAAGTCAAGGTCTTGCCTTTGAGATTTTTGTTATTATAACCTTTCACGGGCAAATACTTCACGTGAAGTCTGGCAGGCAGGCTGTGGCCAAGAAAATGCCTTTTCTGCCTGAGCTGCCAGAGAGCCAGAGTTCTGGCCATGGCAGCCAGGCCTTGGCCAGCAAAGGGTGGTGAGTGTTGTGTTTTGGCAGCCAGCTTGCTTATCAAATTGATATAGGAGCCTATAAGCAATTGCATCTGGATTTTGATGGGTTACCCAGCCTGCTCGGCTGCTTGGGATCTACGCCAAGGGAAAGTAGAGGAGTTGTGAGGAGAATACCCAATTTCCCTCTGTGAGGACTGATTTTAGTTTAATGCAGCCTCCTCGCCCTTAAATCCAATTAAAGGCCTATATTATGTCAGTAGAAATTTATGCCAATCCTAATATAGTCTAATAAACCTTAAAATAGCACTTTGCTAGTGAAAAGTCCTGTGGTTTAATTTGATTCTGAGCCTAATAACAGGCTTAATATGAGGGAATTGGCCCCTTTTTCTTTTCTAACGGGGCTCCACATGCCTGCTCCCTTTTTAGGAATGAAAAGGTTCTTTCCAAAGCAGGGACAGGAGACAGCTCACCTCAGCAGGTTGCCTCTTTTCCACTTGTTTCATTTGTTGGCTGTGGGAAGTCTCTCTAAAGACATCCCAGGTTGGAATCTGTAATGAAAAGCAGCGGATATCAGCCTGCAAAAGCTCTGGCTTCACTTTCAGCTTTTCTGTGCCTTGCTTTTCTTAGGCACTGTGGTCAAAACCATTACCTTGACCAGCACTCAGTCCCAGCTCAGGATCTGACCTTCAGAACAAGCTTTGTGCAGGTGCCTTTCACTGACAGCTGCAGAGACACAGCCCTTCCTATCCATCCACACCCCTAAAACTTACCCTGGTCCCATCCTCTTTCAGAGTTTCCGTAGCTAAACCTCCCTGTGCTCTCTCTCTACCCCAACATTGCAATGTCCATTGGCAGCCCACGGTGCCCTCTTCCCTTGCTTGCTTGGGAGATATTCATTATTTTCCTTAAATTTAGGATATTTCGGAAAACTTCTCTCCAACAGCCTCATTGTTGTCCCACAAATTATTCTCTGGGATAAACTACATAAATCCCTGATTACTTTAGGCTTGCTAGACCACAGTCTCCAGCATTAAAACTTCATAGAATCATAGAACCATAGAATATCTCAATTTGGAAGGACCATAAAGCTCAAGTCAAACTTCCTCCTCCTCTCAGATCTACTTGAAACTAAACCAGCACTGTCCAAATGCTCCTTGAACTCTGACAGGCTTGGTGAGACTTCCTTTCCCTGAAGGGTGTTCTCAGGAGATGAAGACTGCAATGCTTAGGCAGTGGTCAGCCTGGGGATGCTTGGAAGGGGCATGTTTGGTTGGGAATCTGATCTTTCCAAGGTGCTGATTAGAATCAGAGAATCTCAGGATGCTTTGGGTTGGGAGGGACCTTCAAGATCATCCAGTTCCACCCCTGCCATGGTCAGGGGCACCTTCCACTATTCCAAGTTGCTCCAAGCCCCATCCAACCTGGCCTTGGACACTGCCAGGGATGGGACAGGCACAGCTTCTCTGAACAACCTATGCCAGGGCCTCCCCACCCTCCCAGTAAAGAATTTTTTGGTAATATTTAATCTATAGATGCTTGGACCTGATTCTGGCTGCTGAACTCTTTGCTCAGCCCATCTGCTCCGAGGCAACATTTGATTTGGAGTGGGGGCTGTCAGCTCCAGCCTCACACCCTGCTCCCCTCGCCTGGCTGTCCTGGGCTGCTGCTCAGCTTTCCTGCACACAGTTACCCAGCTGCTGCTCTGCAGCCCACAGATGACTGAATTTCGGGGGTGGGAGGGGTGATTTTGATATAGCACTTACTAAAATGTGTGGAGATAAAAGCCTCGGCAGAAACATAAAAGGCCCTTTGTACTCGCAAGTTGTTACTGTTATTTTTCGATTAAGAACAATAGTAAACAGAGGCCCTCAAAGCTGCCTTCAGGAAAAAAAAGAAATAAAGGGGGAGAAAAGAATGATTTGATCTTAAAATAAGAGCAAACACTTTTTTTGGAGCACCTAATAGATTTAGGTGCCCAAACCCCTTTGAGTCACACAGTCTGACACCCCAGCTGGCACAGCTCCTCTCTCCTGCCCGAACCAAAGGCCGTAAACCCTCCCCATCGGGCCCAATTCATCTCTGGGTTGCTCTCTTGGCATCAAACTGATTTATGCTGGTAGGAAATTTGGCCCAGAGCCCTGACGAGCAGCGTCGTGGCTCGGCAGTCCCAGGTGGCAGTTTTGTGTCTCCGGAACCTCTTATTCCTCCGCTCCTTTGTACGGAAGGCGACTTCACGCTGCCGCTCCTTTGTCCCTGCCGCTGCCCGGCCCAGCCCTGTCCCCCACCTACCTAGGGGCAGGCTGGTGGGTTAAGGGAGCTTTGTTAATGCCCTAATCCTCACGTGTGCTCAGCCTCACAAAGCTGCCACTCCGCGGCCCCGGCCGCGCTGGCGGATCCGTAATGTCCCGTGTCCAATCGATTGCCGCGCTCGCTCCGGCTCTCGGCAGCCTCCTCAGCCAGGGCCAGATTGCTCTGGCAAGCTCATCCATCCTTCAGGGATGGGGGCAGAAGGCGCAGGGCTGGGGGGATGGATGCCTGGGATTGGGTATTTGGGCTGGAGGGGGAAGGGAGAGCTGGCGGGCAGCGAGGAAGGGAAAGGTTGGGGTAGTGCAGGAGCTGGTGATGGGCACAGAGTTGTCGTCTTCTTCAATCCCAAAGCCCTCCCTGCTGATGGTGACCCCAAGCCAGATCTCATGGTGGTATTAAATGGCACCACTCCTCACGGCCTTTGAATGCTCAGCTGGCCTTTCCTCCTCATCCATATCCCTGAATTCATTCTGACCCCCCAAACTCTTGTAGATCCTCAGCAGCCAAGGACACGGAAAAATGAAATTAATCTGCCAAGGTTTGTACTTCCCGTCTCTGCTCCTAAGTTTGTAGTTTCAATTCCTTGCCTAATCCTTCCCATAGCTCAGGACAGGCAAGTTTCCAAAATTTCTTGGGCCTAAAAATGTCTTTATATGCGAGATGGAGAAGTGGAAGTTCTCTGATCCAAGGGACTGGGTCTGCATTAGGAAGTGTCATATTTATTTCTAATCCTAGAGGCATTTAAATGCTAGATATAAAAATGTGATTTTTTTTTTTTATGCATAGTGAAGCTGTTCAGGATTCTTTTCAAGGTTTTTATGGCTCCTTCTGTGCTTTGCACATTTAAGCCCAGGGTGACTCAGTCATCCATTTTCATAGAGGACAAGAATCCTAGACCAAATAAATTGCTTTACAAACTTCTTGAAAGGTTCCTGAAGTTTCTTAAATGGCTCTGGCTTATTGAGGCAAGATAAAGGTATGGGAGAAGCAAGGGGGAAATGGATTTATTTCCAAAGGCTGTGCACCGAGAGCCTCACATGTCAGGAAACTGCACTCCTGTCCTCGTTGTTAAAGCTTTGTGCAGCACCACAACTCGTGTTGGTGTGTCCTGTGCCCATTCCCTGCACTGCTTTGTCCAGGAATTGCCTTTGGGGTGCTCTTCCATGGGAAAAGGTGATGTGATTTGGGAAATTTCCATTCCTTGCCTTTCCCCAGCCCTGGTGCTGGGTATTTCCTTTCTCCCTTATTTACCTGTGTTCCCCCAAGGCTTGTGAGTGCAGCCCAGCAAAGTTCCCCCAAGGCTTGTGTGTGCAGTCTTCAGCAAAGACTGACCTGCCTGTGGCTCCAAGAGGGCTGGAGAGGGACTGTGGACAAGGCTCTGGAGAGGCAGGACAAGAGGAATGGCTTCAGACTGACAGAGAGCAGGGCTAGATTGGATGTTAGGAGAAAATATCCTGGTTGATAGGAAGGAAGATGTCCAAAGCCATGGCTGTCTCCATAAACCCTCCATGGAATGATAAAGCAGCACTGAAAGCCAGTGGCCATCTGGGGCCACCTGCTATGCAACCCCTCAGGTTCTGAAATCATGAGTCAGGAACCATCAGATGAAACATTTTTATAGATTTGAACTTTTCTGGTTGTCTTATAGTTTCTCTGTGTGCTGATTTCCGGCCTCCTTTCTTTACCTTGGGTTCTCCTTGTTCTCTGAGCCCCCTGAGGCACTGTTTTCTGTTTGGTGGTGGACATAAAATGGGGGGCTGCTTCAAGACTGGCTCTCCTCAGATTGAAGTAGGTGAGGTTGTATTTTCAGGCCTCACCCACCCAAGAACTCAGAATTTCCTTTTACAAAAAAGAAGCCAACACTGGGATTCCAAATTAATCACTTGAATCCAGAAGCCTGGGAATATTTGAGTCGGGTTGGATGGGGCTCTGAGCAACCTGCTCTAGCTGAAGATATCCCAGCTGATTGCAGGGGGGGTTGGACAAGATGACCTTTAAATGTCCCTTCCAACCCAAACAGTTCAAAAATTCCATGAATTCTGAATAAACTCTGAGCTGCTGCAAAAGCCTCCCTGGAATCAGGAGAGCAGACAGAGAACAGTTCACACCAGACAGTGTCTTGGACAAAGCCAGACTTGCTGGAAGGCTCCAGGTCAATCCTTGCTCCGTGATGGTTTAGTTTCCATAGAGACAACCAGGTCTCACTTCATCCCCCAGCACTGTTGCTATTCACCAGTGACCCCTCCGGATTAAAATTGGAGTGTTTTGGATCATTCTCTTTATTTTATCAGTGCTGTAGCACACCACCTAATCCTAGCTGTACTTCTCAGGAAGGGAATAAAAATAAAAAGAAAGAGACAAAAAAAGCCAACCTTCTTCCCCACCATTTGTTGTAGAGGCCAATTATCCGAAGGGGTGACAAGTAGAAAAATGAATTAACCAGAGCTTTGTAATGTCAGCGTTATTTATCGTGTCTAACTTTGCCCAGCTCAGCTGTGGATCAGCAAAGAAGTGCTTTTATTCTTCCCTCCTCTCTTTGATGCTGTTTTTACCTTTCCACCCTTCCTTGGCCTTCTGTAGGTCCTTTGCTCCGCCACGCCATTGTTACGGAATCTTTTTCTCCTGCTCCAAACCAGGTGAGTTTCCCAGATGAGATGAGGGGCTGGGGAAGAGATGCCCTGCAGGAGGTGAAGGAGGGGAGATCTCCCAACTCTTGTCTTCCCCACCCTTCCCCTCTTCCCCAGTGATATCAAACCACTCTGTTGGGTTTGTCTCCTTTGATGTCTCACTCACACAAAAAGTAGGTGCTGAGGCTGGAACTGGCCTCTGCTACCCTTTTTTCCCCCCCTCTGCCCTTTCCTGTGCATACTTTGCTGTGTCTACACCCTCTTCCACCTGCTGCAGTAAAGCCTTCTCAAAAGGGAAAAAATGGCACTTGCTGGCAGGAGGCAGGAAAACAAGGGACGTTCAACTGAGATCCAGCCTGAAAGCAACGCCCTGGCAAGAAGCCCACAAACACTTCAGATGTGAAGCACCAAGTCACAGAGCAAAGAGGCAAAAAATGCATCCTTGTAAAGCCATAGTGAGGCTGCACCTGCTCAGAACGGCTGTAGCCAGTACAATGTGACACTTCAAAGCTGCCAGGGAATGAGATACTGGAATAAGATACCCCTGGCAGGGTGTAAAAGTAGCCAAATCTTGCACTGAGGCAGCCGGAGTGCTGCTTGACGTAGGGAGCAAGCCTGGAGGATAATATGTGTGTATCCAAATGACAGATGATGGGGAAAGAAATAAATTATCTTGCAGTGTGTCTGTCCCTGTATGAGTGTTGCTGGCTTCCCTGCATGGATTTGGAGACCATCTTCACTGTGAATTTCTCCTTCCAACACCCACAGCCTGCAGATCCTACAAATGCATTAATAAATCAGTCGGGTTATTGGCTCCAGAGGTGATAGCTGGGTTTGCTGGATCAACTGGGCTGGTTTTCTCTGTTTAAAATCCAGCTGTTTCCTCTCTGAAGGTATCTTGATGGGGTGGGCCAGCCCAGATTCCGACAGCACGTCAGGAATTCTCCTGGAGGAGTGGGCAGCTGCACCAGTGTGGCATGCAGGCTGTCAACTGGCAGTAAATCTGCTTCAAGCTCCTTTGTTGTGCCAAGCAATTGCTGAATAACTTCTCTGAATTACTTCCAGTCGATATCTCTTATATGAAAAGCTCACAGAAAGCTTATTATGTTCAAAATTCGGCAGATACGGGTTCTCACACGCTAAACATCCATTAGCAACTGGATAAAGGCAACTCTTGGGATCACATTTCTGTGGGGGCAGCTTTTCGCTGACGAGCAGGTGAAGTTGGCTTTGTGTGAAGCATCTCTGATGCGTTCTCATGCAAGTCAAAATAAATCCTTAATAAAATCTGGTTGCTGAACACCAGGCACGAGATGGGCAGGACTGCAGGCAAAGCCAAAACCTGTTGTTGAAGGATCCTGAAGAGGCAGGAAAATTTAGTTGTTTGTAGGTGGTTTTTAGCCCCATGCTTCAAGGGTTAACTTTGGAGAGATCGGATCTTTGAATGGTGAGGAGAACAGCTCTGTCCTCGCTGCCTGGACGTGCTCTCAGTGCACTCCTTGCCACGAGGCTGCTGAGTGGGCATTTTGGTGGATATTTTTGTTTTAAATGTGAGGTTATTGTTAACGTGCTGGGTAAAATGTCATGGCAGGATTTTCAAATCCAGCACAAGGCTGACACTTCTTTAATTAGAGATCCTGGGATTCTGGGGAAGGAGCAGAGATGATCTCTCCCAAAATGACCCCTTCCAAAGCAGCTGCCCACGGTCAGATGCTTGCTTTAGAAGGAACAAGAGGCTGTACAGCTGGATCCCATGAAGGTGAAATTATTTCCCATTGTCCAGCTGCTAGAAATGCCTTAAAAACAACCAGTTAAGTCGATACACCAATTACTCTGTGGTTACTATCTCCAGAAGGTAATTCAGATCTCAATTGCCTTGGGAAGGGACCTGTCTTTTTCCTGTTGACTGGGTGGGAAGCCTGAGATGACTCAATTACCAGCTGAACATTGTGGCTAATTAAAGCTCAGTGGGGTAAAACCAGTCACAACTCTGGTTTTGACTTAATTTTTCTATGCTAGGATCCTGTCTTGTGAAAAGGGTTGTCAGATCTCAGAAAGAAAAAAAAGAAGTGGAGTGTTGGAAAGTGTAGAAAAGTAAAAATTAATGATTTATCCAGCTTTTAGGGCCCCCTATTTGAAAAAGCTTGTGTTAGAACCAAACATTATCTCTGTTAGACTTGACATTGACTATGATGGATTCAAAGCAGAGCCCCAAAACCTCCAATCCTTCAGTTTTGAGGAGCTTTCAATGATGAGCCAGACTATTTTTTTGGCTACTGCAGAGATGATGTCCTGCACCAAAATCCACCATCCAAACTGCCATCGATCTGCTGCTGCCTGTGATCTGAACTCCTCAGAGTTAGTCCCTACTAATTTCTTCTGAGAAGACAACCCTTGGGATGGCTTCAGGCTGAGTGACAGCTGAAGGAGACCCTGAGATCAGCTCAGTTGGTTGGAGGATGTGCTAATAATGCCAAGATTGAAGGTTTGATCCCCATATAGGCTGTTCATTTAAGAGCTGGCCTCGATGATCCTTGTGGGTCCCTTCCAGCTCAGAATATCCTGTGATTCTGTGTGATTGTTGTGGTGAGAAGTTTAATTTGACTGCAGTGACGGGGGACATCTCCTCTACCTGGGCTGGTGGCTTGGATACATGTGCAGGGGTTGTGCCCTGGAGCTTGGTCCACCCAAGTCTTGGTGACCAATTGTTTCGACCTCTTCCAGCCAGAGGGAGGTTCCACCTTTGCCATCTTTTGCAGACACCTCTGGTCTCACCCTCTTCATGCTCCAGGCCATCTGGACATCAACCTGCTACAAACTGGAAGCCACAGAGTGGTGCTGGGTTCATTTTCATCCCGTGGCTGTAGATGCTGTGGCGAACCCAAAGCATGGACAGTGGTGGCAGCAGGACTGGGAGGGGGCTGGTGTGATATCCTAAATCCCTCTGTGTGTGTTTACATGCCCCCTGTGCTCATTCACCTGGGACAACAAGCTGAACTGGGCCCTCATTAACCCCTGACCAGTGACCATGGATAACATCTGGGAAGGCTGTCCCTGCACCTCTCTGTGGGCCTCTCGTGTCACTGGTTTGGCTGCATTGCCACAGAGGTGGCAGGGAAAGAAATGAGTGGTGATTCAGGCCAGTAATATCTGGTATCAGCCAGGCTCTTTGCCAGCAGGGATTCACCCAGGGCTGATCTTCCCTCTGCATTCAGCAGCTGGAGCGATTCTGCCAGCAAAGCATCCAAAACCCCAGCATCACCTGATGGATTTTCTCCATCTCTCCTCCTGCCTCTTCCCACTCTCCTGTCCTTTCATCCTCCTTGGTGCTGGCAGAGCGGGAGTGCAGGCTGCCATGTGGGCAGCAATCTCCTGTCCAGGGGAATTACAGGGATTTTGGAGTATGGGATGCTCCCTGGTGCTCCTGGCCTTGACTCCCCACTGTTCAGAGCTGGATGGTGCCGTTCCTTGCAGGCAAAAGAATCAAAAACCATCGTGTCCCTTGTCAGTGAGCTGTCACCAGGGTCCTGGCTGCAGCTGGGCACGTGGGCAGGATGTGATTTATTTACTCATTAGCTCCAGCCCCTGTTCAGATGGAAGTTTCCAGGGTCCCAGGGGAAGCTGATCCAGCTGACACAATGCCCTCCCTGGGCACCCCTGAGGGCACAGCCCACCTGGCAGAGGAGGAGAGCAGAGGGATGAAGGAGCTGGAAGCATCCACAGCAGCAGGGCTGGGAAAGAACATTGTTCCAGTTTCCACAGGAGATGTGCCAGTGAGAGCTGGAGCTCCTTGCCCAAAGTAAATTCCTGCATTTATCACTGTCAGGGTGATTTGTTGGCCACCCAGGCTCTTCCAAGAGTGAGAGGTTGTCCCATCTCTACTTTTTAGGTGCCACCACATCTGGGAGAGCAGGGCTGCACAAGCCCTTGGGGAGACCATGGTCCAGTGCTTGTTGAAGAGAATCTCCCCACTTCCATCAGCTGCATTCCTCTGATATCCCTCAAAATGCCCTCACCTGAGCCTTGCCTGTTTGCATCCCCAGACTGGAGATGGACTGAGCACTTGGGACCTGCTCTAGTTCAGGAGAAATGGATCTCACATCCATTATTTAGACCTCCTCATGCCTGGGCATGGAGAAGTGTGTTTTAACACATTTTGTTTGCTTGGTGCATGTTGAAACACACCTGTTCTTCCTGACATTTTGATCTCCACAATTCCCTGGCATTGTAGACAGCTGGGGGTTGGTCTTTTTTCCCAGGTGACAAGTGATAGGCCTGGAGGAAATAGCTTCATTGAGCCAGGTGAGGTTTAGAATGGGTACTAGGAAATAAATCCTTCATGGAAAAGATTTTTGAACAGTGGAACAGGCTGGCCAGGGAAGTGGTGGAATTATTGCTCCTGGAAATGTTCCAAATATGTATAGATGTGGTGCTCAGGGACCCATGTTAGTGCTGAAGATGGCAGTGTCAGATTGATGGCTGAATTCAGTGATCTTTTCCAGCTTTAATGATTCCTTGATTCTATTCTTTGATGGTGTCTCTGTGGTTGTTGGTTTGAAGCCATGGCTTTGTTTGTATATTTACTTCACCACTCATTCATGCACCCGGGGAACATCTGTGAGAATTTCAGAGGATGAATAAACTTTCAATTGCTGTTGTGCCTCACCCCAGAGTTAGCTGCGTTTCTTCAGTGGATTAAGTGATTTCCTGCACTTTCTAATTAATAGAAGACACCTGGTGGGTTCTCCCCTCCCTCCTCACTGCTGTAAACTGGGTGTGAACTTAGTACACAAGAGGAGTTGTCCCTGTATTGACTGAAAGTTTTCCATGGGCAGGTACTGACAGAACAAGGGTTCAGTGTTTTCAACTAAGAGAGGAGAGATTTATATCGGATATTAACTAGAAATTCTTGGGCAGGAAGGGAGGCCCTGGCACAGGGTGCCCAGAGCAGCTGTGGCTGTCCCTGGATCCCTGGAAGTGTCCAAAGCCAGGCTGGATGGGGTTGGGAGCAGCCTGGGACAGTGGGAGGTGTCCCTGCTTATTGCAGGGGTGGCACTGGATGAGTTTTAAGATCCCTTTCAGCCCAAACTATTCTCTGATTTTTAAGAACTTTCCCATCTACCTGTCTCTCTATGATGCTCCAAGAGGAGGAAACCACTCTGACTATGCTGTTTAAACTCACAATGTGCCCATCTGAAGGACAGACCTGGCATACTGGTGCATACTGCTTGATTTCTAGGACTGGATGTGCAGTGGCTGTAAATCCCCTGGAGGCACTTGGGATGGAAGTTCCTTTAACAAAATAATCTCTGCTGTATGAAGTTCTGTCTGTAAACAGGTGCACAAGGTTTGGCTTTCTAGAAATAAACTCAGAGGCAGCAGTTTTGGCTGTGTTGTGTATTAGGGCAGCAGAGTGCAAGGGAAACGTGAGGCCAGAGCCTCGAGGAGTTAAATGAACACTTTGGAGCTCAAGAACCTCCTGATGCTTGCTGGGAAAATGGGAAAATATTCTATTTAGAGACTGTACTGCTACTGCTCACACGTCAGATGTTTTCTCCAGTTCTCTCTCTCTCTGTGCAATCTTTTTTTTTTTTTTTTTCTTTTTTAAATTATCATCGGGGGCAATTTGCATGAGAGGGATCTTTGTCTGTGAAGTGCCCATCTGCTGTGCAGCCCCACCTCCCCCCTGACGACACAGCCATCTGCTTCTGACATCACAGCCACGCAGGGCTGGGGCCCAGGGAGCCACTGGCACTGGGTTAACACCTTGCCTCGATGTCACCCTGCTGTCTGAAAGGATTCCCAGGTGCTTTCCCTGGATTTTACACTCCAGACAGGGACGAGGTGGCTCGGGATGGTCTGGGCTGGTGAGTGGGAGGTGCAGACGACCAGAGCCACGAGCAGTTTTGAGCAGGGACTGTGATTTTTGATTTGCCTTTGTGTGACACGTCACGTGAAGGAGAAGTCCCCTTGTCTCTGCCTCCTGGGAATTGAATAATAATAATTATGAGGCTGATGATCACTCTTGTGAAGCAGTGTTTGATTAGCTTCACTTGCATCTGCTTGAGACACTTCTAATTACACAGCAGTGTCCTGGTGTCATTCATTCTCCAAACTAAAACTGATTTGCCCTTCAGAGCTCGTCCCACCCCAGTCAGTGATGCTCAAAACCAGACTGAGAAGGGAGGACATCCACTACAGACCTCACTCTTTGATTTACCTGCTCAGGGCTTAGATACCACATGGATAAGCACAACATATCTGAAAAAAATAGAAGAGTATCCAACAGCCCAGATGGCCATGGCTTGGTGAAAACAGTGCCACCTTCCAAAATGCCAACACTTGTCTGGCTGTGTGTCCTCGGGTGGGTTGCAGCACGAGCTGTCACGATTGCTGCACATTGCAGGGAATTGCTGTGGTGAACTTAGAGAGTTGCCTTCAGGTTAAAGCTCTACTGCATCTGGGTTTCTGGGCATATATATTCATTTTCCTACCTAGAGTCCTTGTCCAGGTGGTGTTTGAGGTCTGTGGTTTTCATGTGTGGTTTATTTTTGGGGGTTTTTTTCCCCTCTTCCATATAAATCTGCAGTGGGTTTGTCTCCTTTGGGAAGGAGCAGAACCACTGCAAAGCCTCTCTGGTCTGGCTGCCATCCACCCAGAAACCCTGGGCACCTCCCAGGCACGTGTAGGGATCAGCTGTAAATCCAACACATCTGGGAAGGGCTGTGCTCTGCACAACCCCCGCTGGAGCAGGCTGGGAGATCCCACTCCATTCCATGGAGCCTGGAAGTGCTGCTGCAAGCTCTTTTCCCTGGCTACTTTAATTACCCAAAAGTGCAGGGTGATGCTGACTGAAAACTTGTATCAAATTCAGGGAGATTTTAATTTATTTATTTATTTATTTATTTATTTATTTTCAATGAAAGCAATCTGTAAGCACGGCTTGGATAGGAATTTGGAAAATGCTGTGGGTTTTAGGGTTTTGAAATGAAACTTGTGAATTATTCCTCTGGGAACCGGGCTTATCTTCAAAATTCACTGAAACAAAGCAGGCAACTGTAATATTATTGATTACCATCAGCATGGTGGTGCCATTGGTTCTGATGATAATAATAAAAGACCAATACAAGAAGAGGGAAAAAAATATGTCTTGTTTCAGGTCAAGCAAGGCATTTTGTTTTACCTGACCCATTTCCCTTCACTAATCTTTCATTTAAGTAAGAAAAATGCAGGAAACAAGTGGTGTGGATTAACCCTGACCAAAATTAAGACCATCAAGAGAGGTTTTCCTTGGCTTGCAAGCAGAATGTTTGATCCTGGGAACGACCATGGCATTAAACCTGTGCACAGCCACTCCTCACCACCCTCCCTCAAGGCAGGGGGGGTTAAATCCTGCAGTGAAGTGCTTCTGAGCAGGTTCCCAGCCTCTCCAGCCTCTCCTGCTTTGCATGGCAAATACCGATGCACAACCAGAAATTCCTCTTGAATCCAGACCTATTCTTCCCCCTTCTGCCACGGCCGGGGGGAATTGAAAGCAGCAGCAGCAGCAGCAGGGCAAATTGTTCCCCAAAGTTTTTCCCTGGCCGTCAGCAGATCTGCTAATCTCATTGCAGAGCTGCTGCTGCTGCAGCAGGTGCACAGATTATTCTAATATTGCCACCATCGCTGCCAGGAGAGGCTCGTGCTGGATGATAACACTGCTCTAATCCACTTAGCGGAGGTGGCTTCGCACTGCAGTTTGAATACGGCTTCTCCCTCCGATCGTGTCTCCGCCGGCGCCGGCACCACTCCGAGCCACTGGAAACTCTTAATCCTTTGCAAGCTTCTGTCAGATTCTTTTCCCACCCGGGACCCTCTCTTCTGGTGAGCACTGAATTCCGTGGGAGATGAAAGCCCAGCAGCGCCTTGCGGGATCAAACGCGCGGTCGCGAGCTGCACAGGAGGCGCTCCGAGAGCTCCGTGGGGAGCGGGGGAGAAAATCCTCTCCTTCCAAAACCTCGTCTTGGAGAGGGCATCCTGGTGATGGAACAAATCCACCAGCAGCCAAAGGCTGAGGCATTGCCCCCCCCACCCCCACCTCTCCCTGTCCCGTTCAGGCGGGCCGGAGCTCCCGGAATGCCGGTGCTGGTGGGAGCTGGCAGGATGCCGGGGCTGCACAGAAGGCTGGGGGGCTTGTGCCATGTGGGAGCCAGGCAGACTGGGAGCAGCTGCTGGAAAGTCAGGGAGTTTGGGTTTGTTGGCAAAGAGGGAAGTTGGGGGGCGAGAGGCTGAGGGGGAGCAGACAGCCTCCTGTCTCGCCCCTCTCGAGTGCGGTGTGGCTTTTCTTCTAAACTTAAAGAGGGTTTTTTTTCCTCTGCCCCGTGAAATGGGGGAAGGATGGAGTTATTGAAGTCTATTCAAAGCAGTGCACAAAAGCTTCCCCAGGCTGCTTCACTTCGTGGTGGAGGTCTCCACCCAACGGGCTGGGGGGCTTGGGGGCATTTTTCAGCTCTATGCTGGGATTTTTCTCCACCCGCCCTTGTGGCTCGTCCCTTTCCATCCAAGGGTGGCCCTCGCCCAATTTCCTTAGTTGGTCAAATTAATTGACTCTGTTTTATTAAACAACTCATAATTGAAGTATTGAAGGCTTTTGGGTTGCCTTAAAGCCTTGATCTATTACTGTGCTCGTCATTGTTTAAAACATAAAATGTCTCAGTTATCCCTTTCTTCTCCTTGGGAAGTCCAAAGGAGTGAAGCTTTGCAGATTGTGGGTGTCACAGAACATCATACATTTGTTTTCCCCTTTTCTAGCAATTTAACACATTGTGCTTTTGCAGAGGTTCAAAAGTTCGCTCAGCAACAGTTGGTTCTTGGAGCTCGTTGCAAAGGCCTGTGAGGAAACTGAAAAAAAACCACCCCAGCCAACACCATTCCATGGCTGCAGGACATAAGAGCAACAAACCACATGTGATGCCCTTAATATTGCTCAAATTATGCAAGAATGCAACCCCCAAACCCCCAGCACATCCATGTTTTCTGTTTCTGCACCATATGTCAGCGTTGTTCTGTGAGCAGTTAGAGGTAAAGCCTGACCTTTATCGTCGGGCACTTTCCGACTTCCTCTTAATTTGACCCAGCAGCTGAGATCGGAGCCCTGGTACGTTCAGACAGCCTACAAAATATAGAAAAATCCTGTTTGTCCTTCAGCACGCTTTAGTATGCAGTGGGAAGAGCTCTGTGGAGAGCGGCTGGGCGAAGGGCTGGCGGAGCAGATGTTGCCCACACCACGCTGACAGCGCCGCATTTGTGATCGGCGCCGCTCCCAGAGCCCAGAGCCAAGTGTTGTTCTCCTCTCTCCTAAACGCTCGCAGACGTTCGAGGCAGCGGCCTGACAGATGGGACCCAAAATCGTGCAGAATGTGCCCAAACAGCCAAGTCACGGAGCGGGGACGGCTGCTGTGGACAGACGGGGTTCGGCGGAGCGTAGGGGTGGTTCGTGAGTCAGCTGGAGAGAAAAGGGGATCCCCTCCTGACAGGAGAGGTGAAAAGTGTCATGGGATGTGAACTCATTGGCTCTGTCGGTTGTGAATGACAGCAAAATGAAGGTTTCTCCTCAAAAGATGGTTCTGGGAAATCATTAATTTACGGGGCTTTATGCTGTTCTGAGGTAATGCAGGAGTGGGCAGCAGGGCATGGCCTGCCAGGGAAACTGGGATGAGCTGGGTGCTCCTGGGGAGTGATTCTGCCCTCTGGTTTGGTGCTGGGAGGGCACTCAGAGTGGTGGGGCCAGGCTCTTCCTGAAGCTCTTATAAAAGCATAAAAGTTATGATAGATCTGATGAGCAGCACTAAGTTCATTACATTGCCAAAATCGGGCTTTGACCCTGATCATTGCAGGGGAGTTGGACTATGTGACCTTTAAAGGTCTCTTCCACCCCAAACCATTCTATGATTCTGTAATTCTGCAATCAGGATTTGAACATGCCTGTACATTTGTCCACAGGTTGTTTGCACGCAGCAGGCCCTGGGTACACCCTGCCATTCCCTCTTGTCCCAGTTCCAGCAGAGTTTTCCCCACAGGTCCCTTCTGTAATTGCAGAGGAGTCCCCAGAGCATCCCAGTGGGGCTGGTGGCACAGGGGCTCACACTGTGTGTCCCCAGACCTGCCAGCAGCCCCACAGGAGCATTTTGTGCACAATGAAGGTGGCAGACTGTCAAAGCTTGTCTGTGCTTTCCTGACTTCTCAGCCAGCTTCCAGAGAGGGGCTGCAGTGTCTTCTGGGCTGCCAGCCATGCCAGAGAGCTGGAATTCTGGAGTCTGTCTTTTGGCACTGCTGCTGGCTCTGCCGTGCCTCCTCTGTCTGCTGCTGCTGCAGGCAGTTTGCAGGTTTTGTCTCTGGGAAGATGCTAAACACCCTCCCCGCCTCTTGAATACCCACTTTGTTTAATTACCAGCACATTTGCCAATGTGGTTTTGGCATGAGCCAATGTCTGGTGCCTCGAGGTGAAGCCTGGAGCTGCTGCAAGGGTTAACACCTCCCAAAACGCATCCTCGGTAAGCAGAGCCGGGGTAATCCCCCTGGTTTGGTAGTGAAAGGATAGGAAAGCACAAACCCAAGCTGTGCCATGTCATTTGGGGACAGCAGAAGTGATTGGGGCTCATTTTATATTCCAGCTGGGAGCTGACAGAGGAGCCAGGATTTGCAGTTTGACTTTTTGCTCGGCAGCACCGCGGTGCTCCTGGGCTCCCCTGAGCACCTTCCCTCCAACAGGAAAACCAGCAACACCTCCTTTGAGGAGATTTATGAGCCAGCAGGGCTGGCACCGCTTTGCTCAGTCCCTCAAGGCACTCGCATGGCCAAAATCCTTATTTTTTTCAGCGTGGAGGGTCCCCTTAGTGGTGATAAACGTGGCGTGGCATCGAACTTCAAAGGGTGTCGGAGCAAACTTCTCCAGTCTGGTGCCACATGGCGAGGAGGGGCAGGGCTGGAGTGACAGATGCACCCCCAGATGCACAGCCAGGGGACAGATGTGCCCCTCGGCAAGGGGCAGGGGTGTAGGAGAAGAGGTGCATCAACACCCCAACTGTTGTTTCATCCCCCATCCCTGCCTGCAGGCCAGCCTATCTTTTGTAGGAATTCTGCTTTGATGGGAATTTAGTGGCCCTGAGCGAAGGAGGAGCAATTCCTGCAGCGGGGTGGAGCCTGCTCGGTGTGTTCCCATCTGCAGGGGGGGATTTGGCCGCTGTGGTGACAGCTGGGGGATGCTGGTGGAGCCACACCCGCAGAGCATCCCCAGCTCCAGTCCTCAGGATGGCGTGGAAACCAAAAAGGATTGAGACGGTGTGAAATAAATGCCACTAACTTCCCCTTAAATGGAGATTTCTTTCGCTGCCCTCTCGCAGCACTTTCTCGAGAGCCCACACACACACACTGCTGCCTCCTGGGGTGCACTGTGACCCGCTAATTCCACCCTGGAGGTGTTAAACTGCATCTGCACTAGGTGCTAAAAGGTGCGGAATGAAAGGAAACACGGAAAGAAAAAGCACTTATTCCTCCTGTCTTGCCAAGGTCTGCGCACCCTGTGTGCCTGGGCCGTCTCCCTTGCTGCTCTCAGTGTTTTTCAAGTCTGGGAAAACACAGAGAGCAGGAGTTTGTGTGTCTGTGGAGGCAGGAATTCTCCCATAGCCCGGCAGTGAATCTCTTGGTCCAGGCTGGGAATAAGCTTTATTCTCCCTGTGTCGTCCCTTGTTTGTTTTCCATATTTTGCCATTTTAACTGTGAATCCTGGTGGATCTACCTGACAGGAACACTAATGCCATGTGCCCTGCAGCCACGCTGCTGCAGATTTTCCGTGGTGAATTATCCAGCATTGCAGTGCAGGGAATGCTGTGACTTTTTATCACGGTATAAAATTGGAGGAAAAGGCACAGCTTTTCTTGCCCTATTCTCCATGCTTATCTCCCTGCCCACAAAGCAGGTAGCCACCACCTTCCCTGGCTGCAGATCGAGTCACTGCCTCCCTGGCTTCTCCTTGGACTCTGGAATTTCCAGTCTTTTCTCCTCGATGAGAGGTCAGGCTGCGCTGGGCAGATCTTTGGAGGCTTCTGGGCAGAACTTCATCAGTCTCAGCAAACCTGAGCAGGTCCAGAAGCAGCTCCTGCTCTTAAAGTACAACCTGCAAACACCCAGGGAGGCAAATAACTACAATTCACAACAAAACAGAGCCGGTAGAATCCTCCTTTGTGCCGTTAATGAAGGTAATTAAGCTGCATGCAAAGAGACAGAGCTTGGAAGGCGTGGAGAGCAGAGCATGATTTCACCAGAACATGATTTTCATGGTTTCCTTCTTCAGACAGGACTTTTTATCCTTAAACAGGGTGAGGGGAAGGGGCTGCCAGAAGAGCGGGGCTCATCCAGGGTTTTACGAGAGGTGCTACAGCTGTAACAAGTTGGAGAGAGTGTTTTCAGGGGTAGGTGTGAGCAGGGCTCTTCCTGCATCAGTGGAGCTGAGTTTTTCCTGTACCGTCGGTGGTTTGCACCTGCCTTGACCCTGCTGGTCGAATGGGGAAATCTTACCCATCCTTCCACCGGGACAGCAGCTGGCAGCTCCCAGCACCTCTGGCTGCATCCATTTGGACACCTGGGGGGACAGCACGGTGTCCTGTCCATCCTGACAGGGCAGGGATGGGGGTGGAACTCCACGGTCCTCGAGATCCTTTCCAACCCAAAGGAACTGCACAGGGAAAGGGGGAATGCGCCTCCTTGACCACAGTGCAATCTCTCCTCCCTCCCAACAAAACAAAAAGAAAACCCCAAACCACCAGCAAACAAATCAGTCAATCAATCAATCAATCAATCAATCAGTGTCCCATTGTGATGGTGGCTGAGGGTGAGGAGGAGGAGGAAGAGGCTTTCAAGGCAAGTTGTGCCAGCGGATCCCGGTTCGCAGAGCTGTCTGGCGCCTGAGAGGGGATGTCTGTGAGCGAAGGGAGTTTGTGGAGCTGCTGCCACACGCTGCAGATGAGGCGGCTGCGCTGGCGTTAATGCACGCCTGTCTCAGCCAAACTCGGGGGTTTCTGCCCCCAGTCCCGCGGGCTGTGAAAGCAGAGCCGCTGCCTCACCTCATTGTGGATTCCTGGGGAGTGCAGGGTTGGAAGGGGGAGCAGGTGCACGCTTTGGAGGAGGTGGGGCCAGCAATTATCAGCCCAAGCGTTAATTGTCGAATTAACATCACACTGTGTAACACAAGTAAATAAGAGTCGGCGGCTTGGGTTTCTCGCGGAAACCTTCATTCCAAGGGTTTTGTGGCTGCTCTGATCTCTCTCCTACCTCACGTTACAGAGCCTGGCAGGAGTGCCTGGTGCTGTCTAAAATAGCGTGGATGGTTTTTCCCCCGTCTTGCACTGCAAAGCAGGGTTCAGCGTGGGATGAACGTGCAGAACTGGCCCGGACATAATTTCTGCAAAAGCGCCCGTATTAACACAGTCCATTATCCCGGCTGCAGATTGGGTGTGGGTGGCTCTCCATCCTTTTGGCGATTTCCGTGGGTTTTCTGCTGGTAACTTTGACCAGAAGCTGTTAAAATTCTGCTGTACATTCCACGCTCAGAGGCAGCTGCATTTCAGG
>VZTR01032331.1:170249-293044 GCA_013400775.1 Chaetops frenatus | reverse complement strand
CCCCTTTACTCCAGGCATCTTCATCTGCGAGGCACTGCAGGTCCTTCGGGATGATTATAAGGTATTTATAGTTGAGGAGATGGATGACTTAGTCCTAACAGTCTGAATGATATCTCAGCCATGGCAGCCTTAAACACAGACAGCTAGAGGTCACATTTGATTACATAAAAACTGGATTTCAGCCGAAGCAGCTGGGAGAGATGTTCCTCCCTCCTTGAGAAATGACAAGTGCAAAAAAAACCCCCAAAAAACCAACAAAAAAAACCTCCAACAACCATCCTTCCTGACTCGGGTTCCTGAGGCAGCCAAGAGCAGAGTGCAGGGTTGGGTGCCAGTGGCTCTGTTATCCTTGGCAGTGGGAAACAACTTGTTAGTGGTGGCAGCACAGCCCAGCTGGCAGGGTGGAGAGGCCGTGGCAAGCTGAGTGTCCCCAGCATCCATCTCCCTGTCCCCTTCCAGGGAGGGCAGCAGGACGTGCCTGGTTTCCGTGCTGATTGCCCGCCCGTGCCGTTCATTTGTGGCTGTACAGATTCCTGCTGCTATTATACAGTGAGGTGGTGCAGAACAAAGCTGCTGATTAACACATGGAGGAGCCATGGATGCCCCTGGGAAGGGACAGGGACTCAGCTCCAGCCACTGCCAGCTGGGCAAGGGCCTGGCCAGAAGGAAATCCCAAAGCTCAGACATCCCCCATGCCAGGGACGGTGGGGTGAGTTGTGGAGGTTGGCACTTTGCCCCCCCATGCCCCAGAATAAACTAAAATGTGTGTGGGACAGGCCTCCTCCCCTAAATGATCTTCTTGGCATCTTCTCTGTGGTCAGCCCTTCTCACAGCCTGGCAAAAAGGGACTGGTACAAATTGGAGCAGACCTGTTTGTGTGTGGAGAGGGGCAAGAACAAAACAGGAGAAGGGACAGGAGGGTGGGAAGTGGGAAGAGACACCCAAAGCTGAAAGACCAGAAGGCTCTGCTGGCTGGGAGCCAGGCACCTGCCCATGAGGGGAAGAGAACAGGACAGGTGAGAGCAAGGTGGGGCTGGCTCTGAGCTGTTGAGGTTTGCTGGCTTGGTTCCCTCTTGCAGAGACAGCACAGAGCAGAGCAGATCCATCCCTGGGTGGATTTTAGCTGGAAGCTGCTCAGATGGACAGCTGCCAACAATAGTGACTAACCCTAGAAGAGACCAGGACTGGGTCTGGGAGGGATCAGCTCCTGCTGGGGCACCAGAGCAGGAGCCACATGATTTGCAGTTGCTGTGGTCCTCTGGCTTTGCCACATCATCAGAACCAAAGAGGCTGAGGCTGTGTCCAGGTGGAGACAAGGGCTGGAGGTGCTTCCACCTGGGAGGGCAAAGAAGCTGTGATGGTGTCTTGCTCCTTTCCCTGTCTGTGTTTTCCTCATTCTCAACCCCTAATTCCTGCAGCTCCAGCCACTCCTTGCCTGCAATCCTCCATCCCCCTGCAATCATTGGTGTGCTGCTCAGCCAGGCTGGGCTTTTCCAGACCCCTTTCCAGGTGAGCCTTGGTGTTTGTGAGCAAGGCTGAGACAAAAAGGGAGGGCTGGAGGTCCTGCTCTCTTGCCAGAGCTGAACAACGATGGGGAAGGGAGGTCAGACCTGGCTGTGCAGGCAGAGCTGCCTGCTTGGGGGGCAGGAGGAAACACATCAGCAGCAGCTCTTTTATGTCCTCCTGGCCTCGAGCCTGAGGGGCAGTGGCTGGTGTGGAATTCCCCACCCACTCCTGTCAGCCTGATGGACAGAGCACCCCCTTGCCCCTCCTGAGGCTGTGGGGAGGCCAAGCAGAATGGAAACGAGTCGTGCCCAGAGGGGAGAAGCAGCTCTGTGTGTCTGGGGTCCCTTCTGGATCTGGTGCTGGGTTTATCTCACACAGTTATATCAGCAGTGTTGGACACAACCACAGCTCTGGGGTTCACAGGGTTCATGGAGATGAATGCCTGCATTTTGTGTGTCCCTGTGGATGGGGAATGTAGAGCACAGCTACTCCAGGTTCACCAGCACCTTCCCAACAGCCACCCTTGGTCTGTGCAGGCTGAAGGTATTTTCTGCATCTTAAGCAAACTGGAATTCCTGTCAGGAGCACAACCAAAGTCTTTGAGGTTTGGGAGAAACAAACAAAATGCACTTAGAGGGAGCCCAGATGTGGGATGGTGGCCACATGCTGCACCTCTATGCAAACCTTGCTGTCACCTGTAATAATACTCAATACTGTGAAGCATGAGGTGTTAATCACAGTGATGTGAGAGACCTGAGCCTCACCATCTGTGCAATTTTCCAGCCCTCCAGCAGTGGTATTTGACCCACCAGAGACAGAGAGATGTAGATGTCACAGCCAGGGTGCAATACACCTATTTTTTCCAAGCTGTCATTCAGTTTGGGGTTGTATCACAGAGCTGGTTTTCCACAGCTGGAAAATTGTGTGTTGGGTGTCTTGATGGTCCTGAGCTGGTTATCTCCAGCTCTGGGTATAAAACCAGAAAGCAGAATTAATGAAACCAGAATTTTTGTGTATTAAACCAGAAACCCACAGGTGTATGAGCACAGGATCCACTGCAGTCACACACTGACAGACTCTGACCTGTCCCCTTGATACTGGACAGCTGCAGCCCACTGGGGTGACTTGCTCAAGAGTCCTCTGGTTTGTCAGCTTGGAGAAGTTGGTGTCAAACAAAGGAGTGGCCCCAGATATCACAGAGCCATAGAATGGTTGGAAGGGAGCCTAAAGATCCCATGATGAAGCTCCATGTTCACTGGTAACCAGATGGGCAACAGTGGCCCAGGGTAGGACCCAAGAAGTGAACCCCAGGGTCTGGTAATTCCTTGGTGCTGGATAACCATCGATTTTTGGGCAAATTCCTCTGGTCAAAACCTCTGGCTGATGTTTACATTTGCTCCCTGAGGACTCAGTGTCCAAGTCAGCTCCCAGGACTCCATTGCTTACTGCTGGCTCTCGAGCTCAGTGGTTTTGCTGCTTTGAAAAGTTATTCCCAACATCAGACTCTCTCAAAATGATCCTGCCAAGATGCTCTGACTCCCCCTGTTAAGCAGCAGGAGAGTTCAGGCTGTGCCTCAGAATAATTATGCACAAGGCACAGTGTCAAAATAAAGGTGGAGGATCCTAAAACATCCACGGATGTGCTGTACTGTTCCCATCCATGTCCTTGAGACACTTCAGTACCTTCCAGAAAAAGAAGTATCAGGTGCCAAATGCTGGCTGCAGTCCCCTTCTCTCCCAGGTGCTGTTTCTCAGGAGATTTACACTGCTAACTTGGCTGGGAAGAGAACAGGGGTTATTTAAGGCTGTTTGCTGAGGGATGCTGGGGTGATGTTGGGACAGGCTGTGGCACTGAAGCCTCAGGACAGACCCTCATGGGGTCAGCACCCAGCTTTTTCTGTGGGAAGGCCACAAGGTCTCAGCTGTGCCATGGGATGAACGCTGACAAAGAGGAGCCAAGGTCCTCACAGTCTAACCAGGAGAACTTCAGGTCCCTCTTGACTCAGACTCCCAAATTCTGTCTGTATCTGCATTTCTGTGCTTTGGAAGGTGACCCAGAGCATCCTGGAAATGCTGGCTGCAAGACCACTTGGGATGTGAAGTCAAGTGACAACACCAGAGCTTTGGGTTGCTGTTACATCAACTCTTCCCTTCTTTGCCTTCATTCCCACACTTTTATTGCATTTATTTTACACAGAATCTTTTGAGGGGGTACAGACAAGAGGCTGTCATAGAGCAACTGTCCCATGGCCCCCCCAAAGCCTGGGATACTAAATCTGCCAGCTGGCACCTTCTCCCTAGGGTGAATTTCCTGGGGTGCTCCTTCCAGCTCATCTTCTACTCCTTCCCTGCTAGCACTCACAGGAGGAGCTTGGGACGAGGCACGGAGATCACTGAGACATTTTCCAGACCATTTTGTCATCAGGCAGTGACAAAGGAATCAGCAGAGCTGTTTCTGTGGGGAATGCCCCGGGGGCAGGGCTTTGGCTCTCCCTCCTGCTCCCACCAGCCGGTGCTGTCTGGGAGCCGCCAGCTGAGAGAGGCTGATGTCACTTGTGGCACCACCTCGTGCTCAAAGCTCTTCAGACTAAGCCTCAATTTTCAGCCTGGAGGCAGCCAGGGCTGAGTCTCGCTGGCACAGATTCCCTGGGTGGATCCATCCTCCCCTGCTGCTGATGGGGCCAGCACAAGCCATGGAGCAGCTGAGCCAGAAGTTCCTTCAATGTTCTCCCTTGAGGCTTTCAAATGCGGCCAGTCAAGGTGATTTTTAGGCTACCTGAAAGCACAAAATATCTCAATAATTGGTGTATTGTCACTGTCTGAGGCTCTTTGGGTGCTGAGGGCATCCCAAACTGGCTGCCACTGGAATGCTGGTCATGGTGAAAGCTGTACATCAGCCAGGTGAGACCACCATGTACTGGCAGATATCTGCACCAAGGAGAGACCCTCTGATCCAGCCTGTTCCCCAATTCCTTTGGGGCACACTCCTGGGTCTTGGAAGGGGATTGGGGATCCTGCAGCAGGGATCATCTTGTGGGATCAGGCAGGGCACCGAGGGGGGGGACGGTGCCTCTGTGCTCCCAGGGTTTCCAGCTGCCTGTTGTTGTTCTGCTCTGATGTCAGGGAGGCAGCTCTGCCAGGGAAATCACAGAGACAGCCACAAGTGGGACTCAAAATAGCTCTCCATGCAAGGCAGAGGGAGGGGAGGGCGGGGGGACAGCGCTCTGCCTGCCACATTGACAACTTTCCCAGGGAGGCTGGACTCTGCCTGGCAGTGCTCTGCCTCTTCCCGAGACCAAAATCCTGCAGGGGAAGAGGAATCTGCTGCCTCTTGGGTTATGCAGACCTTCCTGTGCAGCGGGAGCTTTCCTGCTGGCTGGGAGAGGGGAACAGAATCAAAGTGGCATCCCAGTGGAGGAAGGGGCCAAGCCTTCCAAGGCTGGGTTCATTCCGGAGCCAAATCCCCCCTCCCACATTCCCACTCCTCCCGTGGCATCCCGAGATGGCAAAGGCACCAATTCCCCGGTTCTTGGCTCAGCTGAGTCCCTGCAGATGCTGAGCTTGGAGGCTCCAGGGGTAAATGAGGTGGCTGTTCAAGCAGGGGAAGGGTCACCACGCTGAGGGCTCTGTGGCTGGGCAGTTGTGAGGGTTTTTGCTTCCAAGTGCTGGGAATTACGTGGAGGAAGCACCACTGTGCCTCTGCTGGCTGTCTGGGCAAAGGAGTGAGCGGTGCAAGACACATCCCAACCTCAAAAAGTTGGAGGTAGGGTTTGAATCCCTGTCCTGCCCCTGGGGAGGTCCCTCATCACCTGAAAATCAGAGTGGATCACAGCTGGTTTCCTAGCAGGGTGCAGCACTTCTCCAGGCAGCTCCAAGGGACAATTTCCTAAACCAACGGGTCACACCAGAGCTCTCCCACCCCATCATTTCCATCAGGCTTCAAATCCAGCCCTTTTCCCCCTCCCACAGCAAACATCAGGTGTGATGGGAAGCTGTTGGTTGGCAGGTGGTTCATCCTGTTCAGAAAGAGGTGCATGGAGCTGATGGGACAAAACACCTTCAACAGCTGCCATCACACTTTGTTAATGCCAGTTTTGAGAGGTGTGAAATTAATACTGACACATCTGGTTGTGTCTGAGCTGAGGAGATGTCCCCTGGAGGGTGGCCAGCCTGGGGCACACAGCTGTGGCAGCAGGGGCACTTCATGGCCCATACATGGATTTACTGCCCTCCTCTTTGGGAGCAGCCAGCAGACAAATCACCTTGCAGAGCCCTGGCTCTCACTGCCTTCTCTCCACAGGCTGGCAAACCCAGAGCTGATATCCCACCCCTCCTCCAACCAACATTTGATTTTTTTTTTATCATCTTTCCTTTTGCCAAGTTGCAACCTGTGTCTTGTAGTCGTGCTGATCCTTGTCTTGCAGTCATAAATATTCAGTGTGTGCTGCAGGAGGCTTTGGGCTGAAGCCTGTCACACAGCAAGAAGCCTGACTTTGCTAAGCACACAGCGTTACAGGAGCTTCCTTGACCCTCCTCCCGGGGGAAAATGCTCCCACTCTGCACATTTATGTCCTTAAAATGGAAAACTTCAGCCAGACAAACCTTTGGTGGATCAGGGCTGAGGGGGTTTGTGTTGGTGGCACAGCGTGGGCAAGGTTTGCAAACAACTTCTGGCACAGGGAAATCATGAAGCACCTTATGTGCTCTGAGATAAGGCATCTACCTTCTACACCACTCCAAGAAAGCACCTTTTTATGGCTGTCCCCAGCCCAAAACGCCCTCAGTTTTTGCCATCTGGTTCATGCCCCCTGTGGTCCCAGTGGCATCAGCCTGGCTGCTGGATGCTGTTCTTGGCAGGGAGCTTGGGCACACGGCTGAACATGACTCCTGGCAGTGGGACATGTGTGCAGCCTCAGTCAAACAGGCTCTTCTGCTCTTTCCCCTATTTGGGGCCCTCATTTGGGGATTCCACATCTGTTATTACCCCACAGTTTTAAGCTGATGTGAGGCTGTGGCCAACTTTCTGCTTTGGATTAAAGTTACCAGGGGTTAAATAAGATTGCTGCTCTTCTCCATCCCATGATCCAGCCTGGGAGTTGGATGTATCACAGAATCACAGAAAGGCTTGTGTTGGAAAGGACTTTAAAGATCACCAGAGACACCTTCCACTTGACCAGGTTGCTCCAAGCCAAATTCAACCTGGCCTTGAACAATTAAAACAGATAATTAAAGCAGCACAACTCTCAGGCTGCCTGTCCTACCTCCCCAATCTCTAGGGTTTGGTTTTTAGGGTTTAATTCCTCATCTGTGTTTTTTCGTTTAGGTCTGAAGTTTGCTGGGCATGGATTTTGTGCAGTTTTTGTCTCTCTGGCACCTGGGACAAGAGGGGCTTGCTCTGGGTTGTGGCCTCTATAAATGACATTACTGCACACAGAGAGGGATAGTTGGAATTGGGCTGCATGCACACAAAACCTGAAATGTGCCTGAAACAAATCAAATTCTCCCTCAAGTTTCTTATAAAGTGACAGGCTTTGGGGAAAGAATGGGGAAAGAGCTTTTATAACATGTGAACTGTTTTAAAGTCATTGAATGGTTTGGCTTGGAAGGGGCCTTAAAGATCATCTTGTTCCAATCCCCTGCCATGGGCAGGGATGCCACACTCTAGACCAGGTTTCTCCAAGCCCTGTCCAACCTGGCCTTGAACACTTCCAGGGGGTTTGAGCAGCCTGGGATAGAGGAAGGTGTCCCTGCCCATGGCAGGGGGTGGAACTGGAGGATCTTTAAGGTCCCTTCCAACCCAAACCATTCAATGATTCTGTTCTCTCTCAGACAAGAACTTGTCAATAGCTTGATTTGGAGTGTGTTCTTCAGTTTTTTGAAGTCTTGGAGCTTGGGCCTGTTCCCTCCAGGATGGGATTTTGAGGCATATTTGTATTTTTTTTTTCTGCTTTTCTGGCTAGAAAAGATAGACTGAGAAGTTCTGCTCATTTCTGATTTTATAATTTTTTTCTGTAGCATTTAAAGTGTGACCATCACCTCTTCCACACCCACTCAGCCCATCTGGGCAAGAGGTTTGCTCTGCCTGGTTTTTCATCTCCAAATCTCTTTGGCTGGCTCCATTTTGCATTTTAACGAAGAACAAGCACTTCATAACAACTGCAGAGATTAAACTCTGCTGGACCCTCAA
The DNA here is from genome assembly GCA_013400775.1 of Chaetops frenatus. Taxonomy (NCBI): domain Eukaryota; kingdom Metazoa; phylum Chordata; class Aves; order Passeriformes; family Picathartidae; genus Chaetops; species Chaetops frenatus. Next base: position 285,351 of record VZTR01032331.1, on the reverse strand, counting down.
ACCATTAACCAGAAGGAAATATAACAACAAATTAAATGTGTTAATGAAGTTGTACAACAAGCTCTGAATTTGTCAGGTGAATTGTGCAGTTATTAACAACAAACCTGACTCAACATGATCCATCACCAGGGAGGTTTGGGAGGTGCAGGTGGGGATGGATATCAGCAGTTCTCCATCTGTGTGTCAGGATGGAGGTTCTTGTATGGCCAGCCTGGGCAGTCATCCCTAAATCCAGCATCTGAAGTGAAATTCCACCTAAATAGATTCAGCCTGTCTCCAGCCTGACCTAGGAGGGGTCCTGTGAGGCTGCTGTGTGTTTCTGGGGACCAGGAGATGTTGAATTCTGTCCAAGGTGTTGTTGCACAACGTCAGAGAAATCCTAAAGGGTGTTTTTGCAGGTGGTGTTACCTTTTCCATGGATTGTGCTGGGAACAGGGCCTGGTGGAGGTTTTTGTGATGGACTCTGAGGACTGGTCTCCATTGCCTCTCACTCCCTGTCATGGACAGAGATCCTCTGATGTGCTGGTGCTGTTTAATCATTCCAGGTGGGATGCAGACAGAACAGGCTGGGGCAGAAACCCGTGACAGCACAACACCACATTATTCCCACAAAACCTTGCCGTGTTTTGGCCCCATGTGCACAGAAAAACACATCCCATGGTGTCCAAGGAAAGAAGCAATTAAAAAGTGCTTTGTTTTCCTGCAGCTCTAAGAACAACAGGGTGCAGCAGGGTGCAGCCCATGCCCCAGGATAAATGTCCTCGGGAGAGCCGTGGCTCCCTGCAAGTGCAGGTGGCTGCTAATTTGGACAGTATCCCCTCTTTGAATGAAGCCAGCAGGGGTGAGGAACAGGGATTTGTCATTTCTAGGAGGTGGCTTTGGGTCCCTGCCAGCTCAGCGGGGTTGGGAAGCTCCTCTCATCCAGAGCAGCAGCTGCAGAGTCAGCCCCAGCCAGAACCTCCCCTGTGCATGGGGAGGCTCTCCAAAAACAGTGCATAATTGGGTTGGGAGACACCTGAGAGCTTGTCCAGCCCATCCCACTGAAGGCAGGATCCACTTTTACCCCTATCCCACCTGACAGAAGCTCCTTCAGTGTGTTCATCAACTTCCAAGCTCCCCAAACCACTTTCAGCATCTAAAGCCAGCCTCCCTACTGTTATCCACAGCCTGCCCACCCCAGACAGGGAGGAAGATTTATTTTCTTCATTTTTCTGCTCCACATTTGAAGCTGATTATTCTGCTTCCCCTCTGAACAGCCTCCCAGTTCCTCCTGTGTTGCCATGGAATTTCAGGCACTCCAGGTTCCTCTTGAGTGTGGTGTCCTGGAGTGCCCCTCTGGTGGCCTTGGCAGCACCATCAGGGCAGCTGGACTGTGCCACGTGCCCATTATCCCTGGGACTGGGGTCTGTATCTCCTGCAGCAGCTCAGCACTGCTGATTTAAGCACGTTTATCCCCCTTTTGCCTCAGTCCCTCAGTGCCACTGAGTCCTGCTCTGACTCTGTGCCCTCAGTTCTTGTCGCCTGAGAGTATTTGCCCTCCCTCAGTCCAGTCCTGTTTCTTTTTCCTTTTTCTGAGCCATTCCTTCAGTTCATCCATCTTGTTTTGCATCCCAGGCTCTCTGGTGTGCTCGTTGCCCTTTCCTGATTTAACAACCTTCTTCCTTCAGCCTGGTCATTGAGGGAATATCAGCCAGCCAAAGGGCTTGGATGTGTCTTCCCACAGCTCCCAGGAGCTTAATGCACCCTACAAAAGCTCAGGCTGCCTTAGAATGGTGCTCTGAAAACTTGGGATTGAATTCCAGGAGGCAGCAGAAGGATGAAATCTCTTGGAGATGGCTCATTTAACATTTGCTTTCTCCTGCATCCCAGAATGGGAAGGACTCCTTCCCTCACCAGCAGCAGCCTGTGGCATCCAGGACTCTGGATCCCCATGCCCAGGATCTCTCAGGCAGTGGACAAGTAAGGAAGGATGGTTTTGAGGCAGGCAAGAGGATCTGGGTCAGGGATGATGCTGAAAACAATGGAGACTTTTCCTCAGCAAGGTGCCAAACACCCTTTGAAGTGTCAATCACATCATTTGGCATTGATTTTTCTTTAAAGATCTCCCTGCTGCTGCCCTCCCAAGAGCCAGGAGGCTCTTTCTGCTTACAGGCAGTCTGGCGTGGGAATTTTGAGGATGTGCAGTGCAAAATTTCCACAACCTGCCTTGAATTTGGGTTCCTGGAAATGGGGCCATCCCTGCTCCCCAGATGAGAGTGTTCCCATATCCTGTGCTGTGAACTGGGCATTGCACCAGCAGGGGCTTGGGTGCCTGGTCCTGGGGGATTTTCTTGGCAGGGAATGGAATTTAGGAGATGATTTTGCCATTGATGCTGTGGGATAAACCCAGAAAGCTTTCACATGGCACAACATTGGGGTTTTCCCCACGTCCTTGGATAGCATTAAACTGAAAGAGAAACTGATTTGACATTAGGAAGAAATGGTTCCCTTTGAGGGTGGTGAGGCCCTGGCAGAGGTTGCCCAGGGAAATCAGGGATGCCCCAACCCGTTCAAGGTCAGATTGGATGGAGCTCTGAGCACCCTGGGCAGGTGGAATGTGTCCCTGCCCATGGCAGAGGGTGGAACGGGATGATCCTTAATGTCCCTTCCAAACCATTCCATGATTTTATGATTTTGGCTTCAACATTTCTTCTTATTTTACTGGACTTACATCAAACCTCCAGATCCCTGTCCTCTCCAGGATGTATTGAAATTGCTTTTCACATCTTGTAGCAGGGATTCTACTTTTACTTGAAGCGGTGGACGTCTCTGCATTTAAATCATGATGTTTTTTCCTGGGACTGACAGCTGGGAAGTTCTAGGTGGCTCCAGCTTTATAATTACCTCTGTCTGTCTTGCCTGTGTGTTCACGCACACTCACACGTGCACTTGTGCTCAAGAGGAAGCAGTGAATGCAAGGAACAGCTGGATCCAGTATGTGACACGTCAGGAGGAATTGTTTTTCCTTTAAACATCTTTTTATCTCCATCTCGGTGCTGCTCTTCCCGGCTGCAGCATCCTCTGAATGAAAAACCCTGGAAATCCTCAGCCTGTCTGGGGGAAAAAAAAAAAAAAAAAAGAAAAAAAAGGAGGTTTGCTAAATATTGGTTCTGTCTGTGTGAACTTGGCTCCTGCCTGGGGACTGTGTATCAAGGAGGGTTCCCCAGGGACTGGGCTCCTGGGACTCTTCTGAGGAGGATGCCTTCAGGTGAAACTTCATGACAGACAAGGCAGAACAGCACTGGAGATGGCTGGGATTGAACCAGAATTGTGTTTGTGCAGCATTCCTCTGCTTCCCACTGTCCTTCACACTCCCTGCCCCATCCCAGCTGGATTGCCTGATTTTGAACCAGGAATATCCTTTAATCACAAGTACATTTAAATGTTCCATCTTCAGGAACGTGTCCAGCAGAGAGAAGTCTGCTGGCCACGGAGATTTGATCCCTGTGGGTGTGTGAGCAGGCAGAAGTTGGTGGGTGAGATTTTGGGAACGAGAGCTTTCCCCACCAACCTGAGAGGCCGTGGAGGGAGGTTTGGAGAGGCCTCATCTCGAAGTCTGTTTCCTTTTCCTTTTAATGTGTTTGCTCTCTAATGTGTGTTGACACAGTAAACACACGTGTTTGTACAAACATCCCAGCTGAGGGCTGCTCTGAGAGCCCCTTGCAGGGGATGGAAAATGTGCCTGGCAGATGTTGGGAGCCTGGTAAGCTGCACTTGTGCCAGTGGTGCTGGAAATGGTCCCCTCTGGGAGGAATTCGATGGGACAGCAGGAGGCAGAGGGGGCTTTTGTGGGATTTTTTTTTTGGATTGCTGCAGAAATACTTGGGAGCCCAGTGCTGTGCAGGTGCAAAAAGGGTTCCACTGGGGATTCAAACTGGTATGGAGTGTGTGATGGTGAGGAAAGAATGGATCAGTGTGGGGAGGGGGGAACTGGGCAGAGCTCCCCTGAATGAAGCAGTTGGGTGGAGATGGAGCTGAGATTGTGGGAGATGATGGGCAGAGCCACAGCTTTTTATGAGGTACTGCCAAAGCTCCCTTCAAACCAAACGCTTGGTGTTGGATGGGGCAGGAAGGAGCTTGGCCACAACAGAATTTCCCCGTGGAAGTGGTGGAGTAATCACCCCTGGAGTTGTTCAAAAAGCAAGTAGAGTTTGTGATATGGCCTAGTGGGTGTGGTGGTATTTAGTTGAAGGCTGGACTTGATGGTCTTGGAGGTCTTTTCCAAGCTTAATGATCTTAAGATTCTAATTTCTTCCAGATTCTCTCACATCTGATCAATGTGTTTTGGAACCTGAATCTATGCTTAGAGTTGTCTGTGGCATTTTATTCCCAACCATAAAAAGCAGGAACCAGGGTGGTGGCAGGCTCAACATTGATTGAATTTTGTTAAAACTGACCCCATTATGGAGTCACAGAATATCCTGAGTTGGAAGGGACCCCTAAGGATCACCAAGCCCAACTCCTGGCCCTGCACAGGACACCCCAATAATCCCACCCTGTGCCACTTGAATATAACAAGACAAACAGAGGTTGAAGTACAATTCTTGGATGCTCTTGTTGCAATAGAACGTGTTGAGCAAACAAACACGGCCCTCAAAATTAAGATTTGCTGTTCTAACCCATCCACACACCTTTCAGCACAGGGACAGCCAGGAAAGGGTGGCTGGCCCATCTGTGAGAGATGCCAGACACTCACTCAAGCTAAAATTTGTCTCACCTAATGCTGGTCATCAGCACTGAATTGAAATGAGCTGCTGTTTACAGATAATGGAGAGAGACTGGCATCTCCAGAAAGCAATTCACTCCATCTGCCTGAGACACCTATTTAGGATGGCACAAATCGCCCCTTGGTGAAACCTGTCTCTTCCCATCCACTCCAGGGGAAACCTGCCTGACTCATTAGGAGAGATGTCTAATTTTCAGGAAGACCATGTTAAACAAGATGAATCCCACATTTAGTGCGTGCCTGGAGGGCAGGCAGGTGACTGGTGACAGCAAAACCTCTCTGGAGCCAGGCAGAGCCTGCCTGCTCATTCTTCATCTGTTTGTTTTCAGGCTGGTTTAGTTTGCCCTTCTTTGCACCCAAAATATCCTGCTTTGAGCTGGGTTATTGTGAGTGGCACCTCGTTTTGTCACAGTCTGGGGAGTAGATGGGGCAGGGTTGTGACAAACAGGGAATTTGAAGGGTTTCTGCCACATTTCTCTATCCTGGAGGCAGCTCCTTCTCCTGCTGCCCAGGCTTTGGAAGGGGGGGAGATTTCTCTGCTCCCATTTTACAGATGGGACACTCGAGGCACAGAATGAGTGACAAGGGAGGGCAGGACTTGATCCCCTGTGCCTCCAGATGCTCCTCAAGACTAGAGATTATGTCTGGGTGTGGCCATGGATTTTTCCCTGCTGCCTCCCTGCCCAGGTGAAGCTGAGAAGGCCAAGGGCAGTTTTTAACCCATGGGTGGAGCTCTCTGGTGCGGGTTAGAAACACCCAAACTCTGCATTAACCAGGCCATACAGGCAGTGTTTGATGTGTGAATTGGCTGTCCCCAGTCCCACTGATGTCCCCCTAGGAATGTTTCCTGGGAGTTGGCTGCAAGCCTTCAGAAACACAGGAGTTTGGAAATTTAGTCCATCTTGTTGTCACACCTGTCACCCCTGGGTTTCTTCTCCTTCCAAACTCCCCTTACAACCCACAAAGCCCTTCTGTGCCAGGACATGCTACCAACTCATGGATCATTTTGGATCATTTTGGATTATTTTGGATCATTTTGGATCATTTCTCCTTCGGGGAAGAGCTGACATTGCCCTAAAATCCCCCAAATCTTCTTTGTGGGGAGCTGGGAGCAAATCCTGGCTGCAACCCATAAGGCTCTTCTGTGCCCACTGGAATCTCTGATGGGACACCAGAGCAGGATGAGACCCTTCCCAAAACCTTGCTCCAGCTCCGGGACAACTCAAGGAATTGGGATCCCTTTAGGAACCCACTCCATAGAGCTGCTGACACCCTGTGGCTGCCGGGAAGAAACGCAGCGACTTTCACGGGAGGGTTGGGCAAATTTGGGTTGGAAAAACGTGCTTCCAGGAAAAAGAAAAAAAGTGACTGTTCTAGGAATTAAAAAAAAAAAAAANAAAGGGGGGGGGGAGGGAAAAGATCCTCCAGACATTTCCCAGCTGTGCTTTTAGTGCTACCACAGGGACAAAGGTGGCAGCTGGCTGGCTGGCTGGCAGCCTGCTCGTGCCTGTCCCTGCTCCTCTCCCAAGGCCATGGGCCGAGGGCAGGAAGCTTTGAAGAGCTCCCAGTTTGGAGGACGGGGTGGAGAAAGGCCACTGCCAACAGAGATACGAGGCATGGCCCCTTCCTCACCAAAATAACTTCTTAAACTCTTTCTCCTTCCTACCCCGTGTCCCTCCTCTCGTGGTTTGTCACAGCCAAGAAGCTTCCACACAGGACAATATTTTCCTCTTGGTATTTTCCTTCCCAGCTGCCAAGAGATTCTGTGTGCAGACACCAATCTCTCCCTTTTATAAGCGACCATCTCCTCCTCCTCCTCCAAGAGAGAGTAACAAAAGGAGAGGAAGGATAAAAAACTAAGGAGAAGGAGAGGCAGGATCATGCTCTGCTCCCCGACACAAGAGGGGTGGGGGGAGTTGTTGGCCCGGGATAAAATTGGCAGCGTGATGAGTTTTAGCTGCAGCCTTTGAAGATGAGAGAAGAAGCAGCCGATTGTCAATGAGGGAGCGGGCTTGGCCCTTTCAGCAACAAAGCCTGCAAAGATAGCCCCGAGTCCCAAAAATAAAGGCTTCACACTGCCTTCCTCTGTCACTCCCCGACAGAAATAGTAGCCCAGTGGGAGCCATTAGGGCCAGGATGAGAAGCTCCAGTCTTCTGCCATGAATGCAGCCGGGCCCAGAAGGGTGCAGCAGTGCCAGGGGGTTGGCTGCTGGCTCCTGGGGCAGCTGGTTGGGCTCTGGCCTCCATCACCCAGGCTGGCACTGCCCTGCACGGGGGACACGGCTCTTCCCTCCTGCCATGGAAATGAAGCACCTGAGCCAGCTCTGGATTGCTCCCCACGGCCCCTTTTTGGGGCTTGTCCTTTGTCTCACCCTGTCCTAAACGTCCTGGGGGGGCTCAGGGCTGTCGATGATGCCAGTGCCCCAGGAGGCACCGAGGTGGGGTTTTATGGCACATCCATCTCTGCCTGATGGAGTTGTGCCTCCTGCATCCCTTGTGGATGTGTCCCCTGCTTTGGGACAGCTGGTGTCCTGCTTTCAACCCTGTGAGCTCCTTGGAGAGTGCTAAAATCCAGCGCTGGGGGCTGCACGCTGCAGGACTCAGCCAGAAAGGCTTAGGATGAGACCCCCAGACAAAGAGGGACGGCCTGTGGGATGGTCCTGGGGACAGAGGGGACAGAGGGGACAGAGGTGGCAGTGGGACAGCTACTGCAGCTGCGCCATCTGCTGCACACGTGGAGAAGCTCCGGCCAAAAAGGAGCATTTTGGGTTGGAAGTTTCCAAAAATAATCGACAGTCCAGCCCCAGCCCCTTCCCCTCTTTTTGCACCAGATGTTGAGGCAGAGCTGCTTTTTGCTGTCTCCCACGAACCAGGAAAACTTTTGGTGCAGCTTGGGAAGGGTTTGTTCAATCAATATTATAAAAAACCTTTCCCCCCCTTCTTTTTTGTCCTGTGAGGCAGATCTGGAGAGAGAGAATAAAACAAGGGAGCTCCAGGCACTTGTCAGTCGGTTTTGCCCAGGACTCTGTGGAGCATCCTCGAGGGATTTTGTGATCTCCAAACCTGGGGTTGCTGTGTTTTGTTTCAGTTTCATGGAACTGATCTAATTTCACCACAACAAAATGCCAGAAACATGGAAGGCTTTCCCTAAAAAGGAGATCAGAGCTTAAGAAAGAGGGAGCAAATGGCAAATGGCAATTCCAGTAAAAAGTCTGCTTTCCAGAGAATCCTCAGTATTTCAGATGTTTCAAGCTGTTGTTTGGGTAAGGTCAGTGTGTACCTCAAAATGCACAGGGTTTTGCATTTTATGTCTCCTTGACTTGGGATTTCAGTAAATAATACCCCAAACTTTGGGAATATGAAACACCTGCACTATCCCAGTCTGGCAGGACTTCAAGGAAAAGTTTGGAATTTTGAGGTCCTTTTTATTGTAGCTGCAGTCACCAGCACATGTCGATGTGCTGGAGTCCCTGCTGCTACTGGTGTGTAAGGGTGGGGTAAACTTGCTGGGAGAGCTGGGGGTGCTCACCTGGAGAGGAGAAGGCTCCAGGGAGAGCTCAGATCCCCTTGCAGGGCCTGAAGGGGCTCCAGGAGAGCTGGAGAGGGACTGGGGACAAGGCCTGGAGGGACAGGAGACAGGGAATGGCTTCCCACTGCCAGAGGGCAGGGATGGATGGGAGATTGGGAAGGAATTCCTGGCTGGGCTGGAATTCCCAGTGAGGCTCTGGGTGCCCCTGGATGTCTGGAAGTGTCCAAAGGCCAGGCTGGACATTGGGGCTGGGAGCAGCCTGGGACAGTGGGAGGTCTCCCTGCCCATGGCAGGGAGTGGAAGTGGATGAGATTTAAGGTCCTTTCCAACACAAACCATTCTGTGATTCTGTGATTTACTCCAGCTGGAGCTGATCATGCAAATAACTGGCTGCTCTTAGGAGTGATTCTGCTGAAACCTTCAATGAAGGGAGGGTTCAGCTCTGACACCCCCCAGCTCCTGTGCCAGCACCTTTTTGGTGTGGCCGTGGGAGGGACCCTGCTGGGACACAGAGCCAGGAGAGCCGTGTGAACCGAGGGAAAGAGCAGCAGGGATGAAAGGAGCAGTAATTATGCATCTCAATGCCTTCCCTCCCTAGCAGCCCCAGCAGGTACATCTGATCCCGGGGCTTTTGTGTCCTGACTGGCACTGGCTGTATCGACGCTGAACTCCTGACCTTGCTTTGTCTCCAGCCACGACCTGATGCCAAAGTGGCTCTGGGTCGAGTTTCATTGCCCGGGTTACCCTGAGGTCCCAGAGGAAAGTGATCCCTCTGCTTGCATGGGGGGACATGATCCGGCTGTCCCTCCCTGGCCCACGGGAGAGAGGGGATGGCTGTGCAGTCAGGAGATGCTGCCCAGGCTGTTCTTCCATCACCAGAGGTGCAGCTGCATGCTCTCCTCCTCGATTGACATGTTCAAAATAGTGGGAAAATATCCCACAGTTTGGGAGCCCCGGGGACCTCAGCCAAAGCACAGTGGCATGATCATCTTAGGGAAACAGTTCTTTTCCCAAATTCTACTGTCCAAATGTGCCAGGGGAAGTTTAGGTTGGACATCAGGAAAAAATTCCTCACCGAAAGAGAGATTGGGCACTGGAATCATCTGCCCAGGGAGGTGGTGGAGTCACTGCCCCTGGATGTGTTTAAAAACAGCCTGGACGTGGCACTCAGTGCCATGGTTTGGTTGATGAGGTGGTTTTAGGTCATAGGTTGGACTTTGTGACCTCAAAAGTCTCTTCCAAGCCAGTTCATTCTGTGATTCTGTAACCCAGCAGCGGTGTCTGGGCTGTGGCTCTGACCATCCCAGGAAGGTTTGCACTTTGTCCCCACAGGTTTTCAGGAGGATTTGTTGGTCTCCACTGATGAGCCCCAGGGATGAGCAGCCTGCACAGAGGTAATGAGCAGTGGGGGTAAACAGCAAACCCCAGCCCTTTAGAGGATGGGGGAGTCCTGCAACTCATGGGACACTGCTTTCAGAGCTCAGATTTCTCAACCTCTGACATTAGAAAAGTCCCAGGCTGTTTTGCCTCAGACAGGACATTGCTCTGGTACTGACACAGGTTTGGGGAAAGATCTGAGGTGCAAAGGGAGCTGCAGAGCTGTAAGTTGGCCCTGTTGGAAGGACAGGGACTCCTCTCAGCTCTGCTCTGACTCCCCTGCTGGGCTGTGGTCCTTGTGCACCACTTGGCTCAGCTGAAGCATCCCTGCACATGGTCTGTCAGGGTCCCTTTTGTGCCCAGCTTTTCCAGACTCTCTACTTCCTGAATTTCCCTACATTCCTATTTCACCTGCTGTTCCTATGGACAAGAGGTTTTGGGCTGGATCAATGCTGTAAGATGATGTTAAGCTCATGAATGCCATTCTAACCCATTTATGGGGCAATTTTTACTCCTCACCTGCCTGGTCCAGGGTGCCATTCCCAGCTCAGCAGCCAGGCCCCAAACTGCATGGCTCAGGCAGCCTTTCTCCCCTCCCAGGAGTCCACTGCCTCTGCCTAAGTGGAATAATATGTCAGCACTCACCTCCTAAATCCCTCTGGCTCTGTTAATTCTCCCTTGAACATGCCTTGTGCCTTGCCCTCTGTGCCATACAGCTCCTTAGGGCAGCTCCTAGCAGACATCCCAATCCTTTGCAGTGCCCGTGGAGGGCTCTGCTTCTTCCCTGGGGTCACCAGCTTCTCTCCCACCCACCTGGGCTGCTGCTGGGTGTGCTTGGATCAGAGGAAATCACTCCCTGTCACCTTCACCCCCTTCATTCCCACCTTTTGTTTCCCTCTGAATGGGGACTTCACACTGATGGTCCCGGCTGGTGATTTACTGGCATTAAAAATGTGCCTGCCACGCTGTTATTTTAAAATTCATTTGAATTAGTTTTGGATAATTCAATCAAGGGGTTTGAATACACTTCTGGTTAATTCTGATTGATGTGCCAGGAACCCCTGTGATTAAGGGTCTGGGGATATGTGCCATTCTTGCACTGTTGGAGGTAATAATTAAAATCATACAATGATAGAGTTGTTAAGGTTGGAAAAGACCTCTACGATCATCGAGTCCAACCATTAACCCAGCATTGCTAAGACCACCACTAAACCATGTCCCCAGGGGCCACATCCACATGGCTTTTAAATCCCTCCAGGGGGTTGGGATGAGGTGATCTTTATGGTCACTTCCAACACAAACCAGTCAGTGATTCTCTGAACGAGGAGGACCAACAAATTGTCTGGTGTTCCTGCAAGGAAAAAAGCATGAGAGACATCTTTGGGTCACTAATGAGGGACCAGTGGGTGATGAGAGGAATTCCTGGGGAGACAAAGGCCTCAGTGAGACCTTAGCTGAGGGGGTTGCTCTGGATGGAGGTTGGCTGGTGGAAGAGCTGGGACTTGCTGGGCTCAGTGCTGCTCATTTGGGGCTGGCTGGGGAGGAAGGAGGTCTGTGTTGGGGCTAGACTGCAGAGAGCCATGTCCTTGGTCTGGCATCACAGACAAAAGGAGAGGAACTTTTGGTAGATTGGGAGCATCCTTCAGTCTATGGGACGTGAATGGAAGAGGCCTCCTCCACTGTTTCAGGGCTGCATCAGTTTTCTGACTGCTTTCATGAAAGGGGAGAAAGGTCAAATGTGAAGTTTTGTCCCCAGATGGTGCTTGCTTCCCTTTTATCTGAGGCAATATTGGAAGATAAGCATTCGCTTTCTCTTTTTCCCTCCTCCTTTTATTTTCTGTGGATAAACATAGATTATGAAGGTTAAAAAAGCTTCGAGGAGTGTTTTTTATCTGATATTAAGTTCTTAATAGGTCACCTTGTCATTGAGAAACCCAGGAGCTGAAAGAGTCAGCAATTGAATCACAATAACCTTTGCAGAGCACAGCCCTGTCAGTGGGGCTGGGGCCCAGAGATATGTGGGACCTCTTCATTTCAACCTTAGCCCCTGGGGTGTCAGCTGACAAAAGGGACTGGGGACAGCTTTTCTTTCAGGTCCCCCTTTCCCCTGGCCCTGGAGATAACCTGTCCCCACTTTGCTGACAGGAATTGATCCCAAGCCACTCTGCACCCACCCACCCAAACCCAGAGCCCTCAGCAACGGAGGGAGGAAAGGGCTGTGGGTCCCAGATTTCTCTGTTTTCAGTGATGCACTCACAGCCCATCACTCTGCATTTCTGAAGTCATTTAGCACCAGCATTTGACACAAATATCAGTGCAAGCACAGCCAACCTCACCTTGACTGGTGATACCATCTCTGGGATACGATTTTTGATTTGGGTTTTTTTTTAGAGAAAGTGGCTCAAGTGCCCAAATCCCCAGCAAAGCAGGAGCTTTGGTCTGCCTCTCTTAAGCTTTAAAGGGAAATTGCAAATGTGTCATTCTGTCTCCAGGATTGAATGTGACAGGCTGTGATTGAGCTCGCTGCCCTCGCTGGCGCCTGGAGCTGCCCAGGGCACTGCACCAGCCGAGGTGTGGAAATGCTCCCCTCAGGACCAGATCCCCTGGGTTATATGCTACAGAGAGCAGATTCTTTGGAGGATGCCTGTGGTCTCCCCAGACTCTTCTGGGTGTGATGGGACAAGGGGTGATGGTTTTATCCTGAAGGAAGGTCGATTTAGATGAGATATAAGGAAGCTTTTAAAACTGGTACATGTTGTCCAGAGAGGTGGTGGGGATGAACCTTCCCTGGAATCATTCAGGACCAGGCTGGATGGGGCTCTGAGCAGCTTGATCCAGTTGGAGATGTCCCAGATGTTGAACTAGGTGACTTCAGAGGTCCCTTCCAACCCGAGCATTCCATGACGCTATTATTCTGTCATTTTAATTTACTGCATGCATGTGGTCATCTTTACATCACCCCTTGGATTCCTTGGTGAGCACATCCTCAAGCCAGGAAGGTGACGCTGGAGTGCCCAGGTGTTTCTGGGTGCCTCCACACCCCCTGTTTTTCCTGCTCAGATATCCCCACCCTTTCACGCTGCTGTGTGCCCCGCTGCCCGCGGATCCACGCGGATCCCCAGATCTCCTCTCGTGCCTCCCCTTGCCAAAGGGCAGCTGGCTCCCTCTCAAGTGCCACAGTGTGGTGGTGAGGATCCGTGGGTGTCTCCAGGCTCTCCCTGTCTGGCCACAGTCAAAGGACCCTTTGTGGTGCTCCCAACCCTCGGGGTCACCGCGTTCCCGGCGGGATGAGCTCACCCCTGCGGGAATCTGGTCCCTCAGCCCCGTGTACGGACGCTTATAAAGGACTTGTATTCATCATCCAGCCCGTGCTGTGGTGCATCTGTCTTCATTCCATCCCATATTACTCCCTGCCTCAGTTTTTGAGCTGTCCCACAGAAGGGTTTGTGCTCCAGGCCAAGTGTGTTGGGATCTTTGTGTCTGGTCAGTCCCGTTCACACACACGCTGCACTTCTGGGTGTTTCTGAGCCGAAACTCTGAGCCTTTCTGCTGGTGCAGCTTGTCTGAATTATTTCTACCTACAGCTCAACCCCTGCTGAAGAGCTGACCAGATTTGGTGGAGCATTTTGTGTTCTGCAGCTCACAAGCTGACACCTGTGCTCTCACATGTAAAAATTAATTTTCATACTTTTTTTTCCATTATTCTTCCCTTAATCTCAATCAGAACCACTGTGACTCAAAACACCCACTTACAGCCTTTTTATGAAGAACCAGGAGTGATGGCAATAACAGTGTAAATATCTAAAAGTTAGCAAGTTCCCAAAATATTTGCCACGTAAAAGAAATTCCAGCAGTCTGGGAGGAACAGAAGCACCTGAGTGGCACTAGGATGACCTTTGAGATTATCCACTGGGATCACAGATATGAGCATCCAGCAGCAGGGATCCTCTCTGTGGGCACTGAACTTTACCTCTGGGGATGTCAAATAGAGAATCCTTATTTTCCATGAAGGAGCTGGAGTGGCTCTGCAGAGCACCTGTGGCAGAAAGAGTGACCTGTGGATGAGGAGACTGCTCTGTTGCCAGTGGGATTGAAATCCTGCAGAGCTTGGGAGGCAGACACAGAGCCTGTACAGGCTCCTGTGGTGAAGGAGCAGAGTTGTCCCACCCTTGTCCCCTTTCCTGTGCTCTGACACAGGATGGTCAGTGGTGGCACATTCTTCCCTGATGGAGTTTCATTCCCCCAAAGCTCTCACTCAGCCGGACAGCACTTGTAAGAGCCTGAAGTTAGAAATTTGGATGTTAAATCTGGTGGCTGGAGCATTCAAATGGCCTCTTTATCTGGCCAAGCACAGCTTGATGCAGACATTGTCCCTTAAAGATGCCACTGATGCCAGCGTGGTCTTTCCTAGGACACACCTGCAGGTCAATGCCTTGAGCACCCACCTTCATTTTGCATCGAGAGAGGACAGAGCACAATTTTTGAGGCTTAAATAGCTTTAATTTGAAGTTGCAGTGTTGGGGTAAGCGGAGAACGATTATCCAGGGTCTGTGGGAGCACATGCACTGCAAATGTCTGGGTCTGGGGTTAGGCTGGTGGAAGATCCAGGAGCTGTGGAGAAGAAGGAGGAGGAATAGCAGGTTTGGAGCTCTTGCACTGACCAGCACAGCCCAGTAGTCCTTGGTGGGGACTGGGCTGCAGAGGCCTCAGCCCCGTGCCATAGGTGAGTGCCAGCAGCCTGTTAATGGATTGCCTGGCAGGGCTGGAGCTGAACACGGATGCTTGGCAGGCCATTACCTTGAAAAATGAGCTCTGCCGAGCTTGCCTTGTGTTGTTACAAAGTAATGATTTGCATTGATTAGCACATGGCTCGTGAGTGTCTAATTTATCAATCAGGGAGCGCCGGGGGAGCGTGTGTAAACCATGCTCTCAAAAATGATGTCATCTGTCAATGGGCTCCTGGGTGTGAGAGCTGCACATACCTGACACTCTCTCCCTGCTGAGGGGGAAGGACCTGGTCATGTCCTTCCCTTCCCCTCTGTTTCCAGCTCTGGAACTGTTTCACTTTAGGGTGAGCCCTGCAGTTCACACACAGCTTGACTGGACTCCAAGCTGTATTTATTAATTTTTATGGTGCTGGGAGCAGCAGTCAGAAACCCACTGTGTTAGGTGATGTCCAAGCCCAGAATGAAGGGCTTGGACAGAAGGTTGGTCTTTCCCTTCTGTCTAATTTAATTCACAATTCCATTGCAACCAGGAGCATCTCTTGCTATAAATATTGGGGATCCACAGTGGGATGGGACAGCAGTCCTGTGCTGTGGCCTGGAAAAAAGGAGATCTCTCTCAGCTAGGAATTTGTCTTTGTGCTTGAAGGACCCTCTGGACCAAAGCAAGAGGCTTTAAGCTGTCAGAGGGTAGATTTAGATTGGATATAAAGGAGGAATTGTTCCCTGTGAGGGTGGGGAGGCCCTGGCACAGGGTGCCTAGAGAGGCTGTGGCTGCCCCTGGATCTCTGGAAGTGTCCAAGGCCAGGTTGGACAGACCTTGGAGCAGCGTGGGATAGTGGGAGGTGTCCCTGCCCAAGGCAGGGGTTGGAATGGGATGAGCTTTCAGATCCCTTCCAACCCAAACCACTCTGATTCCGTGATTCCAGTGGATCCCACCGTGCTGGATCTGTGTGAGACAGTGACCCACCAGGAAACTGGAGCACCCAGTAGCTCTGTCAAGGCATTCTGACCCAAGTGTCTCCAGCAAACAAAGCAGATGCCCACCAACACCTTGTTCCAAGTTTCTCTTGGACCTCCTGAAGCAGGAGGGCCCCTGCTCTGCCCTGCTGTGCTGTGCTGGCTCTGCAGGGGTGATCTCCTACCCAGCAGCCAGGCACTGCTCTGCTTGACCCAATTTCCCAGGATTACATGAGAGGTCAGTGGGTGACTCCTGTGCAGGGATTAAACCCTGTGGCCCTGCCCAGTGCAGCCCCTGTGCCCTCTGCCAGCCCCTGGCCAGGGGTGTGTGGAGTGGGGATTACACTGCAGGGCCTGCAGATGATCAGGATTAGCCAGCAGTTATTCCAGGAAAGCTGTCTTCTTCAAAACCCTGTGCTGCTGCTGGGAGAAAAGGCCCTGGGAATTGTATGGCTGGAGAAGGGAGGAAGAACCATTCTCCCTGGCTGTTGCTGTGCTGTAGGTGTAGCAAATAAGTCTTGTTTGCTGACAGCAAGGTTTATTCGGTGACATTGGATTTGTGGACCTTGGAGATCTTTTCCAATCTTAATGATTCTGGGATTCTGTCATGTGAGATCTCCTGAACAAAAGAAATACAGACCAGGAACCTGATGGGATTGCAAGGCCAACCTGCTTTGCTATCCCTTCTGTTTTGTGGTGTGCACTCAGGTGCACCTACACCTTGGGAGAGCAGCTTTCGTGTGGGTGATAGAGACAAAGAGGAACTCCTTTAAACTAAGAGAGGAGAGATTTAGATTA
This sequence comes from Chaetops frenatus, assembly GCA_013400775.1. Taxonomy (NCBI): domain Eukaryota; kingdom Metazoa; phylum Chordata; class Aves; order Passeriformes; family Picathartidae; genus Chaetops; species Chaetops frenatus. The sequence goes on along the minus strand of VZTR01032331.1, from coordinate 269,198 downwards.
GGTATTAGAAAGAAATTCTTCCCTGTGAGGTTGGTGAGGCCCTCACGTGTTGTCCAGAGCAGCTGTGGCTGCCCCTGGATCCCTGGAAGTGCCCAAGGCCAGGTTGGATGGGGCTTGGAGCAGCCTGGGACAGTGGAAAGTGTCTCTGTCCATGGTAGGGGATGGCACTGGATAATCTTTAGGGTCCCTTCCTACCCAGACCATGACTCTCCTGTCCAGATCAGCTCTCACCTCTGCTCAGAGTGGTTCCTGCCATGACCCTTTGGGTTCTGGACAGCATTGGACAGCAGGAGTTTCAAGAGCACTCTGAACACCTTGTTTTCCAGGCTCCTGCTCTCCATATGGCTGGAGGTGCTCTGAGATGCGTGTTTGGATGGGCTGGCATCGTGCAGGCAAACAGCACTTTAAAACTCGTGTGCAGGAGAGGAGAGAGAGCTGCTGGCTGCTGACTCAGGCAGGAGTTAAGGACACCTCACCCCTTGCTTGTTCAATTAGCGTTTCTAAAGGCCTTTAGGATCGGTGGATAGACAGGGCTATTGAAATGCCATGTTTTATTAGGAATTGATCTCCTGTTAATAGGCTTTAGGCAAATGAGAAGGGATTATTTTACTGGAAACCAGAGGGAAATGGGCGGAACACGGAGTGTCAACAGCTCCTTCCCTGTCTTTGTTGTCATCCTGCGATCCAAATCAATGGAAAAGCAGGAATAGGTGATCACTAGAAGGGCCTGACATGAGATCATTGACTGCCTGCTGTGTCCTTTCTCCCTCTCCATGCCACGAGCAGCAGCCAGCCGGCATCCTCTGGGGAACATGAGGTTCATAAAACAGGGAGGAACTGCTATTGGAAAAGCAATGAAGTATTAGTGGCCCCTGTACAGTCGTAAGGCTCTGGCTGGGCCCTTCTCAGAGCAGCTGGGATTGATGTGCTGGGCTCCAGGGCTGCTTGGATCTCCTGGAAATGGTGTTTGCAGTTCCTTAATCCAATAGTGAGAAATGATGATGGTGATTTCAGTGAGATGCCCTGCAAGAAGGAGAGGCAGGGACAGCAAACAATGACGCCTCAGGGAATGGGGAGGACAAAGCTTGTCCTCCCACCTCTTGCTTTCCCTGCCCAAAATATTTTCTCTACTTTCTGAGGAAGTAACACAGTCATGATTGCTCCTTCACACCCAGACAGAGGCAGCAGAGGCCTGATTCCATGACCTGAAGGATTTTGCCTTTGAAATCCACCCTTGCCATCTTCCTGGCAGCCATTTAATCCCCTCCTCTGGGAACTGGGGTGATTTCATGGCCAAAACAAACCACCAGCAATGACTTGAGCGAGAGCTGCTGGGGCAGGAGATGATGAATTCCCTGGAACTTCATCAGCCCAGAGGCTGCTGACGCTGCACAAAAGCAGAGTGATGGGGAGGGATGGCTTTGGCTGAGTGTGCCATGGTTCACCAAGCTCCTCTTCTGCTTAGTTATTCATTTAATTATTTGTAATGACTCTCATCCACCCAGCGTCTGCTCCTGCTGTCCGCCTGGCTGGTCATTGTGATGCTGCTCCCCACCACGCTCCCACCAGCCCTGGATGGTTTTCAAGTGCTTTCTACAGAGATATTAATTGGAGGGGGCTTTATTTGAACTCTGGTGGGCCAGGAATGGTGCTCTTGGGCAGGAGGTGGTGGTTTTAGAGGAGCAGGAAACAGCTGAGCCCAGTTGGCACAGTGGAAATGATCCTTTTTTTTATTTTGTTGCCAGAGACCAGTCCAAGCTGCTTGGACAAATAAAATAGAAGTGAGGTTGTAGCAGGAGATTAGGTTAGGAGTGTGTTTCTGAAGTGAGTGAATTTTGAAGGGATGCTTTGCACTGGATCAGGTTGCTCCAAGCCCCATCCAACCTGGCCTTGAATACTTCCAAGGATGGGGCATACAAAACCTCCCTGAACAACATGTGCCAGTGCCTTTTTGTTGAATAAACCCAAACTGGACAATGTCAATGTGCTCCAAACGCTGATTCAGTCTATGGGATCAGGCTTAGATGAGCCTGGAGTAAAGCTTCTGGAGTACATCTGTGGGGATGCATTTTAGCAGGAAAAGTCACTTTACAGGGAGGAATAAGAAGCTACCAGGGGTATGTGGCCCTCTCTGGAAGGCAGGTGTTTCTGTTGGTCTGGTGAGATTAAAGATATTTTCTTTTTTGCCATAATCACAATTTATCTTCCAGCAAAGGCACCAAGTGCTTGCCAACCCCAATTCCTTCTTTGTCCTCCAACCCCACCACTTTCCTTGACAATTTTGAGTCCATCCCCAGGATTTGGAGAGGGTTATTGTGTCCCTCTCTTTGATAACCATGTGATACCAACCTCCATGTCCGTCTTAGAAGTGTGATTGAGGCATCTGCCACCAACTTGCTGGGGAAACTGTCCTGGAGCATCAGCCTCCCGTGGATCCCTCAGCAGCTGGGGAGGCCCAGATAACACTGAAAAGCACCAGCCGAGGGATGGAAGGTATCTTTTACCTTCTTTCATCTACCAGACCCATGGGCTGTTTGCCAGGATGCCTGTGGGTCTAGCCATGGCCAGGGTGGGAGCTCAGAGAAGGCCAGAGCCTGTGTCTTTAAAGATTAATAGTGTTGTTTGCTCATTAAGGAGATAATTTTGAAGTCGGTGCTAGCCAGAACATTCGAGTGCAAGCATCTGTTTGCTACTGGGAGAGGATATTTATTGTCTGATACTTCAATGGATGTAAATAAACAGCCAGCCCTAGATAATGTTCAGACAAACAAACAAACAGCTGCCAGAATGGGTCCCTTGGCAGTTGACCTTCGGGAAGCATCACGCTGATGTTTTAATAGCAGCCGGCTCTGCTGAGCCAAGCCCAGCAAGTGAAACCTTCCAGGAAGGAGAAGGATTAATGTGCAGCCTGAGAGTGCTGGGCCCTGGGAGCTCCCACATGTGTTGGCTTAAAGGAGGACAGGGGAGTTTGGGGTGCTGAGCTGAGCATCTGGGGGTCTAAGGGATGTGCATGTCTAGGACAGACATTCAGGAAGTGGGAGCAGGGAGCTGATCCTGTTGTGGAGCTGATGGGTGTGTTTGTGGAGTGTGGGTTGTGCTGGACTGAGCATTTGGAGACTCACATTTGATCCTGGAGCCCCTTCTGTCACTTGTTCACCTCCCTCTTGCCTTGCAGAGGACCTCATGGTTCACAGGCAGCTCCCAGGGGCGATCCCAACTGGATTGTTACTCAGGCTCTCATCCAAAAAGAACATCTTGAATATAGAAATGCCCATCATTCAGTCAGAAGAAAACTCTACCTGGTGCACCCCAGCTCCAGGTGGGGCTTGTGGCTGATGCTGGCAGAGAAGAGCAGGAACAGAGGGAACGGGTGGTGCGTGCTTCAAATTCCCTGCAGCTGGGAACTCGAGGAGCTTTCCAAGCAGGGATCGTGTCTGTGCCCCTGACTTTAGTGGTGATCATCTGCAGGCTTTGATGAGAATCTTCCCATTTCTCCTTCACATGCTCTTTGATTTTTTTCAGCAACCCAAGTGCCCTGGTTGTAGTGGGAGCCTTGGAGCCAGGAATTAATCTCTAAGAAAAAGTGCAGCTGCATTGTCTGATGCTCAGGACTGTGAAGGATGTGGAGGGAAGGTGGAAATCCTCAGGGCTCTGTGCCGGAGGTCCAACCTAAGAAAAACGGAGTTTAAGACAGGTAAAGGGTTGGCTGGAGTTAGGGGCCAGACTTCTGGCTGCAGTGTCTGATACTCACCTCACTGCTGGCACAGGGCTCGCACGGGCTCTGCAGCCTGGGTTGATGTCTGCCAGATTTTTTGGCTTTTTTCTGAATTTCCCTTTTCTTTAGCTACTTGATTTATCTAGAGAGAGAGGGGTTTCTGCACTAGGAGCCCTTGGGCTGTGGGTGTGTGAGCACACGTGTGTGTGTTTGCACATATACAGTGCAACAAGCCCTGTCCCTCCATCCCTCCCTCCCCCTCTGCAAAATAATGACTTTTCAGGCAATTAGGCCAGCAATAGCTGTTAAATCACTTCTGAGTAGCTCTGTATTCGTGGTGTGAAGCCTCTGCAATCTTTTACCTGCACCAAATGCACAGGGGAGATCCCTGGGGGCTGTGCCTCCTGTCTCCATGGTTTGTTAACTCCAGCCGGCTGCTCCTCCAGCCTGCCTCTTCCATCTCCGAGCTCTTTCCCCTCTAATGGCACCTGGCAAAGCCTGAGGACAGTGACTGAGCCCTGGGGTGATAATTGGCTGCTTACATATCTGGCAGCCTGCAGATCTGACCCTGGTGGTGCTGGAAAATCAAGGTCAAAGCAGCAAAGATGTGAGGTTTGTTTAGCACAGGGATCAGTGGAGGCTGAGGATGCTCTGACAGGAATGAGAAGCCATGAGGGACTGGGGGAGAGGCAGAGAGGAGACAGCAGACAGAGCTCCCTGACTGCTCCCTGAGAGGGAGAACCTGGAGCTGGAAAGCCTCAGTGGGAATGAGGCAAGGCTTACCCTGCTGTGGGGGTATTTGGGATGCTCAGGGCAGAGCCCCAACCAGGGACACTCCTGTGCTCCTCAGCCTGCAGCCCTTCCTGCCTCCTCCCTTTCCCCTGACTGTCCTAAGGGCAATGACTCAGCCCAAGCCTGTTGCCATCTTTGCCCTTGACCTCACAGGTGATTCACATCAGCGTCCACTTTCAAGAAGAAAGACCCAGAGGAGCTGAATTCCACCGTGAGGGACCACGGACATGAGCCAGGCCCTTGCTCCCAGGCAGCCAGGGCTGGTGAGAGCCAGGGATACTCCATGCTGGCCTTCAAGCCCTGACTCCTTTGTGTGTCAGGGATACTCCATGCTGGCCTTCAAGCCCTGACTCCTTTGTGTGTCAGGGATGCTCTGTGCTGGCCTTCAGGCCCTGATTTCTTTGTGTGTCAGGGTTGCTCCATGCCGGCCTTCAGGCCCTGACTCCTTTGTGTGTCAGGGTTGCTCCATGCTGGCCTTCAGGCCCTGATTTCTTTGTGTGTCAGGGATGCTCCATGCTGGCCTTCAGGCCCTGACCTCTCTGTGTGCTGATGCTGGACGTGTGCTGCTGTCATCAGCAGATCCATCAAGATGACAAATTAACTGCAAATCCTCCCGTGTCATTGGACCAGCCCAGCAGCCCAGGCCTGCACGTGCTCCCACTTCTGTGGAGATAACACGTAGGATCTGAGCATCCCTGAGCACCCTCCACACCCTTTGCTGGCACACAGAGCCCCTCTAACTCCTTTCTGCTTCATTTTTCTTATCTTTCCTAGGGAAATCATATTCCTTTGTTGTCCCACAGCAGGTGAGTACATCAAGGAAGGACAAGGATAACAATCTGTATATCATTTCTGCCCTTTACTCATACAGACTTCCCAGACCCTTTATCATTCCCTCTCTTCCTTTCTCTTTGACTTTCCAATACAGAAGATGTTTCAGGCTCAGTTCCTTGGCTGAGAGGTTGATACAGAAGGAACGAGCTCGAGGACTGTGCCAAGGAACAGTGGGAACAGGTCTTGACACCATAAGTTCTCCACAGCTTGTTATTTCCTTTGGATGGGAAGGGTGCTTTTTGCTCAACTATCCAACTGCAGACTGGGGATCTTTGGCCAGGAAGGAGTGGAGATTGAGATGTGGGGCACGATCAAGATCTCCTGAAAGTTTGTTTCTTTTAGGGAAAGGTACTGTGGTGTTTGTGTTGCTGCAGGATAGAACATTTTCAGAAAGTGAAAAGCAACACATGGGAAACACAGTGAGGGAGAATAGGGGGTGTGGATGCCCCTCAGAAACACGACTGTGGGGTTTGCTGCTGTGCAGAGCCTCACAAAATCCAGAAGAACTCCTGTGAAATAGCAACTTTGTCCTATCTTGTTCTATATTAAAAAGGGATTTCAAACCTTCTCCTGCTGCTTTTGAGTCCAAACTCTAGAAGTTTTTTTTATGCAGGTAAAGAAAACTCCACTCTTTTCTGCATTTTCTTCTGTATCACCGGATCATTGTCAGGGATAGACTGGGACTGTGTGTCTGGTTCCTCCTCATAATCCCAGTTATTGATGTCCCTAAGTGACACCCTGTTATGAGATGTGTCTGGAATCATAAGGTGCCACATGCGTGCAGGACTGATTTCAATACCTGATATATGCAATCAGCAAGAGAAATAGTCTGTGTTGCACTGAGCACTCTGCAATAATAAATTGCCCCGTGGAACATTAGCAATAAGAGCAATAATATTATCTGAGTAGCATTCAAGTGAGTCAGTCCTGCAGACTTGTGTGTTTTTTTATCTTCTGCTCATCAGCGCCACAGATTCTTCCCCCGTGCCATCATTTTGAGCATGGTAGATTTGTCCAGGCAGTGACAGGAGCACAGTGACAGTGCCAGATAAAAGCCAGCAGGCTCTGCATTGTTCTTACAGTGTTGATGGGACCAGCAGAAGTGATGAAATCTGCTTTATCCTTTTGGTGAGGAGGCTGGGGAAAGCTCACTTTGTGTTGACAGTGGTTGTTGTCCGAAAGACTTGGACCACAAGACATTTGTCCTGTGATAATTGTGTGTATATGTTATAAATAGATATATATTACTGTGGGGGTGGTGAGAGAGAAGGTTTGCCCAGAGAAGCTGTGGCTGCCCCTGCATCCCTGGAAGTGTCCAAGGCCAGGTTGGACAGGGTTTGGAGCACCCTATTCAATAAATACCTACTTCATTCCTCTAATTTTGTCTAGCCTCTGTGCCAGGGCAAACTGATAAGGCATCAGTTTGATAGTGGAAGGTACCCATGGCTGGGCTTGAAATGAAATGGCCTTAAAGGTCCCTTTCAATGCAAATCATTCTGTGGTTCTGTGATTATTTGTTTTCAGTGGAAGGAGGACAAATCCTCACGTTCTCCCTCTGCTTTTGTTGTTGTTGCTGCTGCACAGATCCGTGTGGATGGCACCACCAAGAACACGCTGGAGTACGAGATCGTGCAGGTGGTGGACACTGGCCCCATCCTGCGGGACATGGCCTTCTCCATGGACCATGAACACCTCTACATCATGTCTGAGAAGCAGGTAAGGAACTCCATCAGTCCATGGTGCTTTTAGCTCCATCATGCTGTGGACATCAGGGCTGGTCATGAATTCTGGCAGTGACCACAGGTCCTACAAGGATGTGCTCTGTTGTTGATCTCAGGATTTTTATGCTCATAAACCCGTGGCATTTATACTCTTTTTTGCAATATTGAGGGGCCAGGGTAACAGAACTGAGGGGGCAGCAACCACCCCCAGAGTTGCTTTGTCCTGCTGGCTACAGGACAAGGAGTTGCTACTGCATTGCTCTCCACCCCCACCCAAACTGGGGCTCCATCTTCCAGACACAGGAAGGTGTAGCACTGAATGGTTTGGCTCTAAATGGAGTTTTTTGAGAGGCTGGAGCCTCTTTGGGACACAGTGGGTGAGAGTGTAGGATGCTGCCCTCCAGGGTGCAGGCCAAGTTTAGCGTAGTGTTCCTGTTATCAGCATTATGATTGCAAATGCTGGCAGCCAGATTCCAGGGAAGGATCAGGCTGGGTGTTCAACATGGAATCCTGGCTGATTTCAGTGGAATTCTTGGCCTTGGGAAGTTTGCTGCTTGGGGTGGGGGTAGGAGGAGGAACTACTTTTACATGAAAAATCCATTGTTTATAATTAGTCCTGTGGGTGTGCAGGAGTACTTGAGCTATCATACCTGCTTGATTCATAGATGCTCACGAGGAGCTTTCAATCCTCAAAAAGAATGGGAGCAGTGAGGGTCTGTGGTAGGGTGATGGCAATGGTCCTACAGTGCCACTTCAGTGGAGGCCACCAGTCTGAGGGGGACATGTTCACCCATATGTGTTCAATAATTTATTAAACAAGGGTTACTGGTTATGTCTTTTGATCTATGAGTGTCATTTCTCCTGCTTGCACCACTTTATTTCAGGGGTTTTGTGATGTCTCCAACCATTTCCCTCTACTGTGGATATTTATACCTGAAATTCAGTGTGGGGAGGGCAGCAACTCTGTAAATTCCTCCTGATTAAAGAGGCTGAGAGGTGCCATAACTCAGGAGAAAGGGAAGGATGACAGAGCTGGGATTCCTTCTCATCTGCTCCATGCTGAGCAAGGGTGGGGTTTCACTTCCAGTGCTGAAGTGAAAACAATTCCAGTCACTTTTTGGGATGGGGTGAGAAGCTGGAGGCAGGTGATGCTCGAGCTCCTGCGAGACTCTGAGCATGACACCATTCCTTTTCCTCATCTTTTTACTATCTGGGTCCTTTCTTTTTCCTTCTGCATAGGATGGGGCTCCTTGAGGGTCAAAGCCCTGGAGCAGGACAGTGAATGCACCAATAACCAGCCCACTGATTTCAGGTTTGCTCAGTGTCCCTTTTGTGCAGGGCCATCTGAGGTCACCTCAGACACCACAGCTGGCTTTGCACAGCCCTTCAGATTTACAGGGACTCCCAGGAGCTGTCTCAAACCTCTGGGGGAAAGGGCAGTGGGACAGCAACATTCATTCCCTCACATCCTTAAAACATGAAATCTGGGCTGAGAGCAACAGAGCAACTTTTTCCTCCAGAGACTTCTAAAAACTTGTTCTTGTTCATCCAGTGGCTACCTGCACTTCCCTGACCACTACAGCACAAGCAGATTCATTTTGTGCTTTGCTGTCCCAAAGCACAAGTCAAAGCTGGTGTTTTTAGGACCCCAAGCCCTGTAGAGATCTCAGGAGCCTTGAACCCCATGTGATTTTATCAATCATCTCCTCCCACCCATCTTTGACGCCCATGGGTGTCTCTGTGAGAGAGGCTGGTGAAAAAGGCAGGGATTGTTGTCATTTAAAATCTGATGTGAGCCAGTGGAACCCTCAGCACTACATCAGCCTTTGCCCAAATCTGATTTTATCTGAGGCGGGCGATGTGAGTGACAGCAGTGCAGTCACTACCTGTGTGCTCATGATAGAACACTCTTTAATGCTTGAATAAATTAGCATTTGTAGAGCCTCAGTGAGTGGGTGCAGGGGTTTGTCTTTGCTGGAGGCAGGATTATGAACAGGCTGCCCTTGGGGAGCAAATACCCCACCCACTCTACAAACCACGTACAGATCTTTTACAAAAGGGTGAAGATCTGACTTATCAGAGGTTTTCACTGCCCACAGTTGTATTGGTAGGTCTGTGGAGATGAGGGACAGGGGGGTGATGGCTTAACCTGACCTTTTTAAAGATAGACAGGCACCAGGCCTTGTGCCATCCCTGGGAAAGGGGGAGGTTTCTCCTCCCTCTGCCTGCTGGGCTCAGCCCTGTCTGTGCCCCAGAGATAAGAGTGGTTCTGTTATTACCTGTGTAGTTATTAAAAGCTGTTTTTATGGAATCATGCAATGATTAGGGTTGGAAAAGGCCTCTAAAATCATCAAGTCCAACCTTTGACCAAACACCCCTGTGCCCACTAAACCATATTGTGAAGTGCCACTTCTATTTGTTTTTTGAACACTTCCAGGGATGGTGACTCCACCACTGCCCTGGGCAGCCTCTTTCAATACTTAACCGCTCCTTCACTGATGAAATTTTTCATGATACCCAACCTGAGCCTCCCCTGGTACAACTTGAGGCCATTTGCTCTTGTCTTATCACTGGCTGACACAGACCCCCCCTCACCACAACCTCCTTTCAGGGAGTTGTGAAGAGCAATGAGGTCCCCACTGATCCTCCTTTTCTCCAGGCTGAACAGCTCCAGCTGCCTCAGCCACTCCTCACAGGATTTGTGCTTTTGGTTTTGCCAGATTTGGCTCCATCTCTCACCAGCCCTTCACAAGAATGGAAGAAGCCCTGGTGATAAAGCCAATTTCTCCAGCTTGTCCCAGCCTTATCACAGCTCTGGACATACCAGCAAGGCATCCTTTAACTTGGAACACCTAAAAAGAGCTGTCACTGTAAATTTGGATACAAGAAACAGCTTTCTGATGCTGCCAAAATAACCCCGTGGCCTTTTTAAGGTCAACTTCTGCATGGGAGCATTTTCTCCAGTGACCTTGGGGGTCCTTGGGTTGCACATGGGACTTTTCCTCTGGAACTGAACTCCCTGGGCTCCAAGGGAGATGGAACCCAGCTCAGCCTTGGGGTCTGTGGCTGAAACAAGCCCTCCCTTGCAGCTCCTCTGGGCACTGAGAGGTGACAAGCAGCACTTGCCCACTCAGTCAGACGTGCAATGCTCTCTGGAGCAGGATGCAACAGCTTTGCACCATTCTTTGGAAATATATATTTTATAGAGACAGTGATTGAAAGAGGGAGAGAATATTTGTCACTGAAACCCTGATACAGAGGACACAAAGGTCCCCTCATTTCCCAGAGCTGTGGACATCTCTGTGTTTTAGGTGTGAACATGTTTCAAGTCCCTGTTGGCAGCGCAAGGGAGGGCTGGTGCACACATGGGATCTGTCAGGATCCATCAGGAGATCATCCCTCTAAACTCCAGCCTTCACAAACACTCGGAGGGAGCTACAGCTACTCTCCCATCTTGCTCCAAGCCCCATTCCAGCCTGACCTTGGACACTTCCAGGGATGGGGCAGCCACAGCTTCTCTGGGCAGCTTGTGCCGCTGCTCATCACCCTCACATCCTCCTAATATCCAATCTAAACCTTCTCACTTTGTCTGAAGCCATTCCCCTCCTGTCCTGTCACTACAGGCCTGTAAACAGCTCCTCTCCACATGTCTTGTATCAGTGCATTGGAGGCTGGGACTGTTTCTTTCTCCTTTTTTTTTGGTGTCTGGTGTGCAGGCAGAGGAACCCTGTGCCTCACATGCTGATCTCAGGGATTGAGAAGGAGATGGGAAATGCTGGGGGAACAGGAGGGTCTTTCCTGCTCCTCATCACACATGCCTGTGCTTCCTTGAGCCCCTATTCCTCACTTCATCATTTCTGAATTCCTTTCTCTTCCCAGCTGAGAAGCTCCCTGTGACTCTTCGCAGGGATTGAGGTAATTCCTTCACCCCTTTCTCATTCTCCCTGCTTCTTTCTCTGATCTTCTGCAGCCCTTTCCACTCATTTCCAGGCTCTCACTTGCTTTTCCAGCACCCCTGCATTCCTGGCATCCCTGTTCCTTTGCTCTCTGCTCTCCCAGCTGTCTCCTCACTGCTGACTGACCGTGTCTCCCTGTTACCTTGCTGCTCAGGTGTTCACACACACACAGAGCCCACCTCTCCATGCCAGGAGGTGCAGGATGCTCATCCCCCTGTCCTGGCTCTGGACTAACATTTGGAAGGTCACCTCCATCACCCCATAGATAACTCTGTTTCAGCTTGTTGGACTCCTGGGTCTCTCCCAGTGTTTTGCCAAGCTGATGCAACACATGGAAGCAACTCCAAGACACAGGAATCTCAGCCCTTCCTTTTTATATAGAGGGATCAAAGGGAAGAGCTGGAGGAAATAACCTTAAAGGCTCAAAATCCAGAAAGCAAAGGACAAGAGGTGTCAATTTTATGTTATTTAAATCTCAAGGTTTTGAGCTTCCTCTTACTTTTGATTTACTAAAGGTTAGGGAAGACTGTTCTGCAACCAGATTTTGAGCAACCTTATGTTACTTATGAGCAACTTTACCCATCCCTGGAAGTGTCCAAGGCCGGGCTGGACGGTGCTTGGAGCAACCTGGGATAATGAAAGGTGTCCCTGCCCATGGCAGGGGGTGAGATGGGATGGTCTTATTGTCCCTTATAAAACCATCCTGTGATTCTGGGTTTGCCTCAAGGAAGGAGATTTGCTGTCCCTCCTTGTGCAGGCAGGTTTGTTCCGTGGGTCAGCTTCACGCTCCAGTGGAAAGCTGTGCTTTTCCCCTGTAAATTAGCAGAAAGTCACCCACAATCTGTGAATAAATCACATCTGTGCAGTGCTATCATTCCCTAAAGCCATTACAGTGTGTCGGAGGTGAGACTGGTAGGGTCATGCGTAGCAGAAGCAGATGGGTATTTTGGAGGCTCTTTTAAACTTTGCCAGCGAAATATCAAATAAATATGTACTTCAACTAAAGCGTGGCAGAAAGCACATTTGGTAAAAATTAAGTAACAGTACTGCAAATCATGTTGACAGGGTCTTTTTGGCCTTTCTGTGTCTGTTTCTCATTAAAATGGGGAAGGTTTATACCTATTTGTCTCCTGAGATTTATTCCGCTCCCCTCTGCTGCTGAGTCACTATCAGCAGTGGAATTATTGTTTGCAAATTAGCTGCCAAAAAGGAGGGGGTGTCTGGCCAGTTTACTTCTGATTTCATGACCTCTGATTAAAATCTTGTCTGCTGCTTATGTTATCATATCAATTAGTTAAAGCAATCATTAATAACTTTGCTTAATTATGGCTTAATTTCTTCAAATGTGGTCTTTGCACAAGATATCAGGCGACATTAACTCCTGGGTTTGGAGAGGCTGTTTCCAGGGGATTGTCAGTTTGAGGCTGTCCCCAGAAACACTGGCTCAAGATCACAAGTTTTAAAAATAACTTATGAGGTTTTGTTGTTTTTCTTTTTTTTTTTTTTTTTTCCTTTTAATTTGCATTTGTTTGTTTGTGAGCCATCAGGTTGTTGCAGACCACATTTTTCATCGTTGGGCCAGAACCAGAAGAGGCAGAAAGATCTTGTTTGAAAACAGAAAGCTGAGATTGTCTAATAGGTGTGACTTTTTGACTTGGGGATTTAAAAGCAGCAGAGACACCCCGAAACTATAAATTCTGGTGCTGTTGTTACAGATTTCTATCATTTGGCTGCCTCAGAGTATTGATTTAGAAGGGGCTGTGAAAGATGACCACTGTGCACATCCACTCCTTACAGGTGGTCAGGTCTTCTGCAGGACTTTGCTACTCAACTTCTGGAAGGGTATTGTCATCATCATCTCTTCCTCAGATTATCAGGGAGTTAGGAAGAAATTTTGGGCTGTGAGGGTGGGGAGGCCCTGGCACAGGGTGCCCAGAGAAGCTGTGGCTGCCCCTGGATCCCTGGCAGTGTCCAAGGCCAGGTTGGACACTGGGGCTTGGAGCAGCCTGGGACAGTGGGAGATGTCCCTGCCCATGGCAGGAGGTGACACTGGATGGGCTTTGAGGTCCCTTCCAACCCAAACCATTCCATGACTCCATAATTGGATGTTTCTAAACCGGACTGACATCCTGTGTAAGATCAGGGCCAGCAGAGCTTCTAAGAGGCCCAAAACGTGGTTGAATTCACTGTCTTTGCACAAATGTGTCCCCATTTCTCTCCCTCTAAATCCTCCAAAGAAGAGGAATCCAAACCACCCATTTCCTTGCCAGCTGTCCCACTCTTGGGCAGTCCTGCACAAAACTGATAGGGAAGAGCAGTTCCTAGAGTTCACTCAACCCCTATCAAGCAATGAGTGTAATCCCAGTTGGCAGCAAAGGCAACTTTTGTTCTCTTTGATTGTTCTTTGCTGCCCCTAAAATACCCCTCATTACCCTCAGCAATATCAGAGGCTGAACTCTGCTCTCCCTTGCATTTGCTTTCACCTAATTAAGGGCCTGTTAAATAAGGTCAGATGCCCTCTGAGAAATGTCTGAATAGATGGAAAATCCCTCATGGATGCTCAGCTAAGGATGGAAAAGGCACTGTGTGAGTGCCTGTGTTTTTCAGCCAAGAATGATAAAAGTGGTTTGGCCCACTGGCAAAAAACAGCAGCACATTGTGCCGCTGAGTCCTTTGAAAAAATTCTTTATCAGCTAAAGGCAAATTATTGCAAAAAGTCATAATTTAGCTCGATTTCAGCTCATTTGCTTCTTTCACGTGGGTGTTTTGGAGTGAGCTGAGATAATTTAGGGAGTGGGGAGTCCCTTAACCTGCTGCTGGGTTGGTTGTGTGTTCCAGAAGGGATGTGAATAACTGAGAAAGCTGAGCAGGAGAGGAACAGATTCAAGGTCTTGGAGATGCCCCAAACGAGTTATTCATGGCAAGGGAAGAAATTCCACCTGGGACTGTCTCCATCCCATGAGACACATGGGCAGCTGGAGTTCCAGCTCTCACTGTCCCTCAGCCTTGGGGTTTTCACACTTGAATTAAGCTCTTTTTATGCTTTGGAAATGCTTTCATGAGCCAGTGGATGCTGTATTGAAGTGCCCCACTTTGCACTAAAACCAGGACTATGTGATGTGCACTGGGAAGGAGGAAAGGCTGGGAGACAGTGCAGGATTTGGGAGACCTGGAGTGATTCCTTGCCTTGCTCACAGAGTCCTGGCACTCTCAGACACATGATGTGATTCTTGGGGTGGTCCTGTACAGGCCAGGAGTTGGGCTTGGTGATCCTTCCAACCCAGGATATTCTAGGAATTTATGATTCAATGACATCAACTGTGGACAAACCTCTGTAGCTTCACATGTCCTGAAGGTACAGAAGATATTGCCAAGATCAGGACCTCTTTTGGAACTCCCTGTAACACCTGCCACTGACTGTTGAAAACTCAGCTCTCCCCCTGACTGGTGTGCATGCCCTGCTGAGAGCTGGAAAGCCCTATTGGATCCCAAAGTTCAGAGGGACTTTTTCTTTGTGACCATCAGATATCCAGTCTGAGCTTTGCTGTGAATCAGAGAGGGAAATGCTCCTTCACGGAACAATATGTAGCCACCCTGTCCTCTAAATTACATGGGTTAAAGCTTCCTTGATCCCATCCAGAGGACCCCTGACACACCCAATCTGTGTGGAGAGGACCAGCAGGGAGCAGTTTGACAGCTGTTCACTGGAGGGAAGGATTTCACACAAAACCCAGGCTGGGATCCCTCTGATTGGTGCTTGGCCTTGCTGATGCATGTCAGAACCATCCCTCCCAGGCCTGCCCCATCCCAGAGAAATGGCTTCCCTGCAAGAACATTGCATTTATCACTGGGTCCAGCTGTGGGGGAGGATCTGCAGCTGCTGCAGTACTGTGAGTTCATGGATCCTGGTCATGGACAGAGTCTAAACCCTGCCTGCTGGCAGGACATGGGTTCCTGTAACTCTGGGTCAGAGCACTGCTGCTGAGATTTTGCAGCTGATGAGCAGAGGGGCTGAGTGACACATCCTTGGTCGTGCCTGTGACAGAGCAGAGCATCAGGGCTGAGTCTCTGGATCACCCCTGGGCCAGGATTTGGGTGAACTTAGTCCACATTTACACAATTTAGTGCCTTTCCCACTGAAAGACCTGTGCTCAGACACAGTGGTGGCATATTTGTGCCTGAGCTCTCCAGTTGTCTATGTGTTCAATATTTGAGGGTAGAACCACAGCTTTCCCAGTGCCATCTGTGGATCTGCATTTGGCTTGAACTGCAGCCTGAACTAATGTCAGCATCCATCTCTTAGCCTGCCAAAAAGCCATGTCCCCATGCCAGGATGCTTCCTCCACAGGCTGCTCAAAGAAGCAGCACAGGAGCTGGAGGATTCTCAGAGGGCTCTGAGGGTGCTGTGATCTCTAGAGGATGGTTTAATTCATCTTTGGGATTCCTGGGTTTAAGGTATTCATGTGAGAGACAAACCTGAAGGGCTTTGCCTGCTGTCAGGACATGAGGAATGGGCTGGGTCACTCAGCCTAACCAGGTCTCCTTCCTCCACTACCACGTTTTTAAGTTTTAATTGTTCTCTCTAATTCATGGGGCTCTGTTGACAGCTTCCCACTGCCTTGCATAGGGGACAGGAAATAAGAAAGGGTGGAGGAAGGAGTGAGCAATGCCCAGAAATGCAAAAAGCACTTGCAGAGTGATTCCCTGGGTGAGGAGAGGCAGGGACCATCGATCCTGGGGAGTGGCTGAGGGTGGGAAGCCATGGAGACCTGTCCCCTGAGGCACAGGGCTGCCCAGCACATGGCCTGGGGGTCACCTGGCACTATTGATTGTGGTGTTCTTCCTCTGTGCAGTCACACACAGGCTGCTCAGTTCAGCTGCTGTGCTGTTCTGGGAGAAAGGAGGTGTGGGGGTGTGGAGTTTATTGCATCCCTCTCATGTTTTAAACAAAACAAAAAAAAAAAAAATCTGCTCTTGTCTCCCTGAGTCCTGTCAGACTGGAAGGTTGTATTTTCAGCTAGGAATAGGTCAGAGTATTAAGGGCAGCTCAAGGAATTTAGCTGGAAATCTGAAAATCCCCCTCCTCCCTTCCCCCAGCCCCTGACCCTGTGACAGACCCAGAAGAAGGAGAGAAGAAAGAGGAAACCTAAGAAGCTGGTGATTACATGTGAAGCCTGGCAGATCTGTAATCCTGGACTCCATTAAACATCTGTCTGCTCCAATCTCCCTGACAGCCAGGTCTCCTCCTCTGGCTGCCTCACGCAGATCCTGCATTTGCAGGTCACTCGGGGGCATGGGTTGTTAATCACCATCCCCTGCCTCGGGGTCCCACAGCCCAGTCTGGGCAGCAGAGCTCCCAGGGAGGGGGGATTTGGGCAGGACAGAGCCCATGGCACATCCCCACCTCTTGGGTTGGAGCTTTTCCATCTGACACATCCTTGAGTGCTCTCCCAGCTCGGTGCCCAGTGCCTGTCTGGGACTCTTCTCTTGATTCTTGCATTTTAAATGTGCTTCCAGAGTTGTTTCCATCACAGGCTCATGTGTCTTATTACTTTCTTTGAGGCAAGTATTTGCTCTCTTGGGGCACTTCCTTGCACCATGAGTGCACAGAGTTATCATTTTCTAATGCCTTTTCTGTTTTCCATGTGATATCCCTGAACTCCTAAGCACACTCCATGTTGGTGGATTAATTGGAATTTCATTGTAAGGCTCGGGGAGAATTTTTTTCAATGCTCCAGAGTTTGCTGTATCTTCTGCACTCATGGCTTTGAGCCTTTCTTGCTGTAAGGCCCCTGCTAAATATCTTTCATCACTTTATATTACTTGATGCAGTCATTATCATCATATATAGTAGGAACTGGAAAATGAAATCCATTCGAGAACCTGCCCTTGAAAGGCAAACTGGCTTTTATGTTCCTTTCTATTAAAAAAACCCTTTAAAGTCATGCTGTAATGTTATTTTTTCCCCATTTTTATTCAGGGTTTGGGTTTTCTTCCCTGTTCTTGTGATTTTCCAGTTTGTGATTGGAGACAAGAGTACTCAGCTACCCTGAAAATTATTTTCTTGTTTTATTTCCTAACTGCATGAAGAAGTAATGGGAATCTTTGAGATCTAAATTAGTCTTTCTTGCTTTGTTGTTTGTTTTTGGTTTTCTTTTCCTTTAGAAAGATATTCTGAACCAGCAATCTGAGCACTTGGTCAATACTCTGCTGTATTTCTGTTTGTAGTGTAAGCTTGGCTTTCACAGCCACTTGTGTTTGGGTGGTTGGGAAGATTTGAGGGGACAGAAAAATCCACGCAGAAATTTCTGTGGATAAATCTGTGGGTGTTTGCCTGCCCCTTCTGTGGATGTTGCACATGGACATGACAACTCCTCTGCCAAATGTCCCACGTGTCATTGCCTGCATAAAGGCTGTGCTAAGGTTTTTTGAAATAATGGGATTTTTAAAAATAATGGTCCTTAAACTTTAAGTTTTACCGTCTCATCCCAATTGCAGCGCTTCTCACATCATTCCTAGGAATCCTTTCCTTTAATTCACCTACTGAATTCACTTATTTCCCCCCTAGTCCTGAGCTCCTACATAAACACCTGCTCTTGTGTCCCTCCTCTGAGAGTCTGGATCCGTGGATGCCTTCGTGATGGATTTATAACTTGCAAAGCCCTTTGGATTTCTCCAGGATGAAAGACAGTGTTTGTACAAGATCCCTGCCCTCATGACACATTTTGGGAAGCTTTCTCTGCAAGGAACCTTCCAGGCACTTGTGAGTTCATGTGTCAGTAGTTTCTGCCCCTAAGAGGGAAGGTAACCTGGGTGTTCCCTCCAAGCCCCACACCAGGAATGTGTTTTGATGGAGTATGGGCTCCAGGGTGATTCATATAATTAATGTTGGATTCACGGAGCACTGGAAAGAAGGAGATGTTTGCACTGACCTGGGCTCCATCAGGACAAAGCTTCCTTTATTCCCACAAGTTATATCCCAGTTTCATTCTGTTTTTTGGTTAAATGCAATAAAACAGGGGACAGCTTCTGGCAGTGAAGCCAAATGCTGCCTTGTGCGTGTAGATCTCAGCTTTCTTCCTCTCCCCTCCAAAAAAAGGATAGCTCCACTCAAATTGATAGGGAATAAACCCAAGCCATTCCTGGACACTGGGAAGTTTCCTCTTCCTCTCCAAGAGCATTATCTCCCCTGAGACTTCCACCTCAGGCCATGAACTGGCAGCTTGGCCATTAGGGCCCACTTGGCAGTGACTGATTGTGGGGGTCTCTTTTGCTGTGGAAAATGTGGAACTGATTGTCAGGGCGACCCTGCTTGACCTGGGGAATTCTGCATTTAACCTGGCTTTAGACATAATAAACTGGAGTAATTAGCAGAGGAATTCAGTGGTGACACGCCTAATTGATTGGAAATGCCAGTCCCCCGATGAGAGTGGAGCTGTGGTGAGGGCTGTGCAGTGAAGGGGTCGTTGGGATGCTGTCAGGAGGCAGGGAAATGCAGGGAAGGAATGTGGAGCCTGCTGTAGGTTTGCTTTTCTTTGCAGCTGAGAATGCTGCAGGTTTGCTTTTCTTTCCAGCTAATGGCCCTGGCGAATACACTATCCATCACTAATTACTGATCCCTCCACTCAGCACTTTCCCAAGGCTGAGCTCACACCTCTGGGAAAATCCACCTCAATCTCTGCACAGTCCATCTCAACGGTGGGCTTGCAAAGAGAAAAATGCCTTTTTGTGATCCTCATCTGAAAACCCAGCAGGCTGTGCCCCACCAAGGAGGCAAGGATGGGCCCTATTTGGGAAATAATCTAGAGGAATAGAATAGAGGAACAGTGGTAATGGTGGAGATGCAAAAAGATCTTTCAAATGCTGAGGTATTTGTGTTTGATGGGTATTTTTGAGTTTGTGGCCTTTTGTTTGCTTCCTCACGGGCTGTTTAGAAGGAAGGAGGATTCACACATGGCAACTGATTTATTTCAGATCGTGGCTGATGCTATCTTATCTCCCGTGTCAACACGGATCTGTGATATCCCTTTCCCAGGCTTTGTGCTTCTAGATTGATGACAGTTGAAAAATAAAGTATTTAAATTAATTTCTCTTTTAGAATTGTGCTTAAAAATGGGCCTTTTGTTGCCCTGGTTCATGGCAGGCCTCAGGACTGTGTGTGTGCACACCTTGGAGCTGGGTACCCTGTGGCACAGGACCAGGAATGGCCTGGGAGTGTCTCCCAGACAGTCTTGGACGTGGTTCAGGGATGACCACAGCCAGTGACAGTTTCTGAGAGGCACTTTGGCTGCAGCTGCTCCATTTGCAGGCTAAGGGAGCCAAATGAGCTGTAATTCCTGTAATTCTGCCCTTCTGCACTCACTGGCCTCAGGAGCAGAGTGTGAGGCAGGCACATGAAACTTCTCAGTGCAGGCACAGCTGCCCAAACTGGCACAGGCACGGGGTTTGTGATTTGTGGAGGTGGGTTCAGAGTCCCTGCTACTCCTTGTGGCCTTCCAGTATTACAGGGAGCTTATAAAAAAGAGAGAGAATGATTATTTACATGGGCAGGTAGGGGTAGGACAAGGGGGAATGGTTTTAAACTAAAAGAGGAGAGATTTTGAGTAGCTATTAGGAAGAAATTCTTTCCTGTGAGGGTGGCACAGGATGCCCAGAGAAGCTGTGGCTGCCTCTGGAAGTGTCCAAGGCCAGGTTGGACAGGGCTGGGAGCAGCCTGGGACAGTGGGAGGTGTCCCTGCCCATGGCAGGGGGTGACACTGGATGGACTTTAAGGTCCCTTCCCACCCAAACCATGATTCTGTGATACCTCAGAGGACAGGAGCCACTGCAAGCTGTTAAATATTCAGTGTTTTTTTGCTTGTAGTGCTACTTAAACATTTTAAAATCTTGATGAAGAGCTCCTGATAAACAGGAGTAGAAGAGAAGGATGGGTACCTGTTTGGGGAAAGCTGAAGCAGCTCACTGGGGGAGCTGGCAGCAGCCTCTGGAGGGGGATAATCAACCATATCCTATGGAAAAAGGGAAGAAAATAAAATGTGGGGGTCGTTGGCCTCTTTTATCTCATAAGATGGACACAGCTCAGAGGTTACAACCTGTTGCAGTTGTTGCACCACAAGAACTTTCCATTTGCTAAGGTTTTTTTCTTCGAGGACTGGTTTTCTTGAGGGGCACCCTCCTCCCACCAACAGGAACCTCTGGAAACCAACTCTGGGCTTTGGGAACACTTTCATATCCTGGATCAATAAATTAAAATGGAAAAGGCAGTACAGTGACACCACCATATGCACTGAAGCATCCTGTGGAGATTGTGGAGTCTCCAAACAAACATTAGATGTGTAAACAGTGGATCAGCACTCCTTCACTGCAGACCCACTTATTGCCTTCCTGGTGATTTATTTTCATTAATTTTCATAGCTAAACAGATAAAAGTGCTCGTGGCAAACATCGTAGGCTCTCCCTGCTCCCACACAACTCAGCATCCCCCCTCCCTCTCTCCCAGACTTTCTTTTTCAGCTGACAACCAAATCCATCCCCTACTTTTCTGTGGCACAAAGTTTGCACTGCCCAAAACTTGCCAGGGACTCCTTTCCCCAGTCTTCAGCCCTGACACTTTTGGGATGTTCTTCTCTCTGCTCAGAGGAACACTGGTAATGGTGGAGATGCAAAAAGATCTTTTAAATGATCATTTAAAAAGATCTTTTTAAATGAAGTGTGTGTGTCTGGTGGGTATTTTTGAGTTTGTGGCCTTTTGTTTGCTTCCTCACGGGCTGTTTAGAAGGAAGGAGGATTCACACATGACAACTGCACTTTGGAATCATTTTTCTTAAAGCAGAGGGACTATTTGTAGGTTTAAGCATTGACAGTTTTGCCCCAGGATCCTGGAAACAGAGAAAAAGCATCTTTACTGGGCAGATGAAATTTTTTGCTCAGCTGGGTGAGGTCCATGGAAATGCCCTGTGAATTTCAATGGGACAATTCTATTCTTCTTCTCCTTGCATTTCTTATTTATTTTCTGCTATCCTGACTCTCCAAGATATTAATGTGTGGGGTTTTTTTAAAAATTTGCCAAAAGTCATCCTGAATTTAGTGGTCCATTTGTGGGGGCTCTGTGATTTTCTCTTAGCCTGGGATGGTGCTTTTCCTCTTCTTGGCCATGAAAATAGTCATATGGAACAGAGAAGTGATGAAGTTATTTATTTGTTATTATATGCACATATTTTATATATATATATATGTATTTGAGAGCATGTGATGACAGGACAAGGGGGAATGGCTACAAACTGACAGAGGGAAGGGTTAGATTGGATATTAAGAAGAAATTCTTCTCTGTGAGGGTGGGGAGGCCCTGGCACAGGGTGTCCAGAGAAGCTGTGGCTGCCCCTGGATCCCTGGAAGTGTCCAAGGCCAGGTTGGACATTGGGGCTTGGAGCACTCTGGGATAAGTGGAAGGTGTTCCTGCCCATGGCAGGGGTTGGGATGAGATAATCTTTAAGATTTCTTCCAACCCAAACCATTCTATGATATGTAAATAGATAATATTGATATATTATTAGTGATTTCTTCAAAGATTTCATTAAAGGCTACAGCATTTTCCTAACAGACTGTCCTCTCCTTTGTGTGGGATTTGGAGCAGGCTGGGGGTGAATGAGGTTTTTTCCCCCACCACACAAGAGGTTTGTGTTGAGATGATGAGGAAGATGACGGATGAGTTCATCAGAAATAGAACACACAGAGCACCTGACCCTGCTGCACACGTGGAGATCTGCCCCAGTGTCCATGCCAGGTCAGAGGGCAGCAGCAAAGTCATGTCCCAGAGGCATTGCCTGGCACTTTTAGACATTTCTGTGTCCAAACCCGGCGGGATGCCCTTATCTGCCAGGGCAGCAGGGCTGGGCTGGAAGGCAGCCTGTGCCTGGCAGGGCACAGCACCATCTCAGGAATGCATCTGCAAAGGGGAGGCTGCCGAGGGGCTCTGGGGACAATGGAGTGGCTGGGCTAATGAAATTAGCCTGGCATTCACAGCCTGAGCTGGGAGGAGGGGAACTGTCCCTTTCAGTCTTCCCAGTCATGCCCTGACATCTCATTCCAGCCCGGGGAGGGAAGCAGGCGAGGGGGAGCCTTCCAGCAGAGTGAGGATGTGCTGCTGGACTGGTGCAGTGCTGGGGCTTTCTGGAAAGCCAAATGGCTGGGCTGTGGTGGCTCCACCCTGGTGACAATGTGAGCACAGGCTCTGGGACCCCTGAGCCAGCACCACACCCCACCAGCCACCCTTCCCTGCCACGGGGCAAGGCTGGGAATGCATTTGTCACTCGAGCTCCAGACAGCAAACCAGGCTGATTTAATTAACCAGGGGAGCCCTGCTGGCCTTGCCTGCCAGAGCTCAGGACAGCAGGAGGTGGATGAGTGGAGGCAGGGAGAGGGGAAGAGGGCAGAGACACGAGGCCGGTGGAGCATCAGGAGCCATCTCAAAGCACTTTGCTTCTCACAACTGAAAGCCCTTCACAATTAGTCTTGATGTGATTTACATTTACTTTAAGACATCTGCATAATGGGATATAATGCACAGGAAATGCAGTCACGAGCTTCTGAAAGCTTTTGGGGGTTGACAATTCCTGCAGAGCACGAAATCTCCCCTTTCCCTGCAGCTGGAAGTGAGTCCAGCCTTTACAGTGTGTGTGCTCGTGGGCTAAAATGCCAAAAATCTACCTTTCAGTGTGTCTGAACTATCAGCTTTATTCAAGAAGTGTCCAGACTTGCCCTTTGTTTTCCACCTTCCCGAAGGATTCATTGGGACCTTGGACTTCTTACATGAAACATCAGGCAGGAGGATTTTCATCTCCAGCAGGGTCAAAACCAGGTGAATGTTGCTTTGCTGTCAGTCAGGGACAGACCAGGGGCTGCTGGGTCACCTCTGCCCACACCTGGCAAGCTTTGGTGGGGCAGGTTTGCTGTGAGAGACACCACTCCTGCTTGTAGAAAGTCACCTTGGCCGAGGAGCTCTGAAATTTTAATGCTCCCCACCAAATATTGACTCTCTGAGGGCGTCTGAGTAAGCCTTTAGTGGAGAGGTCGATATTTGTCTGATGTTTCAATGGATAATGTTGCTTTTCTCTGAATTTCCCCTGGACTCTGCTGGGCTCTCCCAAACTTGCTGCAAAGTGGCAGAAGCAAGATAAAAACATGGCAGCAGGAGGAGGAGGAGGAGGAGGAGGAGAGGGTGCTCCTTTTCGAGGGTTGCTGTGTGCTGTCCACCTCTCCCTGCCTTGATGAGGCTCCTTGTTGGGTACCCTTCTCTCAACCCAGCATCTGAGCCTGCTGCCATCACTTCCAGCACACAGCAATCCTTCCCCATTTGGCTCTCCCTCACTCTCTGAGGGATCTGGACAGCCAAAATTTACCATGGACGCAGCAGAAATGCTGCAATAAATGCAAACACCTCAGGAATTTTCCATGGCAAACGTTCCTCTTCCCACCAGAGATAAGCACAGGATAATCTTGTCACTCCATCCTGAGTGGACTTGGGTCTGTCCTGCTGGGAAAAGAAGTTCCAGGTGAGATTTTAGGTAGGGTTGTAGCCATATATTGGCAACAGAAGACAAATGTGTTTTGTTTCCCTGCTTTGCTGCAGCTCCTCAGTTGAATTCTGCAGCAAAGGCTCCATTCTGCCCTTGGACATGATCATTCTGCCTCCTTGGGCAATTTAGCATCTGTCCCCTACAAGTCTGAGCTGCAGAAGGGTCCCAGTGGGGTAGCAGTAAATACATTGCCTTCCAGGTAGCAAAATCAGTGCTGCAGGTTAGATTTCTGCCAATTTACCAACCATTAGGGACTCAGTCTAAGTTGGCTGTGCCTCCTAAGACAGAATAATCCTGTAAACAATGTAGCTCTAATATGCTGAACAATTAAAGAACTTGTTTCTGATTGAAGTTGAAATTCATTATATTTCAATTTGCAAGGCGAGCTGGGTAGATTTCAAAATAAGTGAAGAAAGGAGCTAATTTATATTTCTGTTTGTGCTTGTGGCAGCTAGTAAATAAATCCAGGTGCACAAAGGGAGTTGGGAGACTTTAATTTCAATGGCAGCTTGGGTGTCTGATAACTGTGGGAGTCTGGACTTAAAATAAATGCAGAGGAACAGTTTAGGGGCAAAGGGCACAGGATTTGTGAGTGCATCTTCTTTGCTGTTTTAAATTTAGTCACAGAATCCCAGAATGTTTTCTCTTGGAGGGGACTTCAAGATTATCTCACTCCACCCCCTACCACGGGCAGGGACACCTTCCACTATCCCAGGGTGCTCCAAGCCCTGTCCAGCCTGGCCTTGGACACTTCCAGGGATGGACTAGACCCAGTTTGACTCTCCAGTGCTGATTTCATCCCACCCAACTGCTGGTTGATGCCTTCACAGATCTGTGCCATGTCTGAAAGACATCCCTATCTGGGATTGACTTTTTTGGGGTGGTCACCTCAACAGGGCAGACTGGACTGGCAGGGGGTCTGATCAATAATTATCTGGCCAAGAAAGGGAGTGAGTGATGCTCGTATGAGCAGTGTCATATTTAAAAGGTGTCTCCACTTAACTGGAGGTCACAGTGTACACTCTCCCTGAGTGGTGGCATCATTTCATAAAAAAGCTTTTTCATTAATTAAAGTCCCTTAACCTTGCATCGTGCTCAGGGTTTGGTATGGAAGCTTAATTTTTCTGATCAATATATATTACCATATTTCCTAGAAAGAGGCTTTCACCCCCTCAGTCAGCTGAGGAAAAAATAATTGTGTGCATTTGAAAGCATTTTGTGCCTCTAGTATCCATTAAGCAGATCAGAGCTGCAGTTCTCTTGTTCTTATGGACTTTTGTCCATATCAGTTACCCAAAGGAGCAGAAAGCATTGTTTGCTCTCATTCAAATGACATTTCAATAAATGCCAGGGGAAAATGATGAATCTGTTCTGCCTTCTTCTTTTTTTTTTATTTTTTTAAGCTTGAGACAGAGGGGATGAACTCATGAAAATGCCCCAGCCCACAAAGCAGGAGTTTTGGGGTTAAGATTTCTCCATGGTCTCTGTGTGATCCCCCACAGGTCACTAAAGGCCAAAAACAGCTCCTTGCAGCAGGGTCTGGCATTTATTTTTATGTAACACCCAGGGCCACTGATTTTGATGAGGTTTCCAGGCAGGAATTTGCTTATTAATTTATCCTCAGAATTAATGGAATTGGGCAGGAGAGGAAAACTGTTTCATCTCCCAAACCTTCCCTCACTTCCAACTTCCAGCACTCTGGGAAGCCTTTGGGCAACTTTGCACTCCCAGTCCAGGGGCAGAGCCTGCAGGTGGACTCACTCCCCCCAGCAAAACGCCCTCCTCCCCTCCTGCTGGGCTGGAATTAATATTCTTATTTCAATCCCTTTCTACAGGAAAAGCTAAAAATTAATTGCCTGTGCACATGAGAGGTGAGCAAGCAGATGCCCAGAAAAGCACAACAGAATTATTGAGTGATTCTGCTTTAATTAAGTGCATCAGAGAGCTGGGAATGGTGGGGCCCCGTGCTTGGTGCCAGTAACATCATTGAGAGGAGGATGTGAAGGGATGGCTGCTGCCAAGGGATGATGGAAGGTACTCAAGGAATATAGAAAGCTATTTTAATTCTGGCTTCCTTTGAGAAAGCTGGAGCTACAGCCAATAACCATAAAACTACTGGGGCAAAGCTGCAAATGCACCAAGGGCATCCCTCAAGCACTTATCTCTGTGAGCCCTCTGAGAAGGGACACCTTTTATCAATGAGAGGGGAGCAGAGCAGAGCTGCAGCCGTGGATTCCCTGCCAAAAAAAGGGCTGCAGGCAGCATTTTCAGCCTCTGCCTGAAGTTGGCTCCATCCAAACCATCCAAGAGGGAGGAATCTGGGGGCATCCTCCCTTCTGAGCAGGTTAAGCAGATAAAGCATCCAGAGAAAACATCTGGACACCTGCTGATGGTGGGAGAGGGAAATTGGCCCTTTCAGGGTGAAATACTCTTGACTTCCTGCAGGTTCAACTTTAGGATAACATGAGGTACCCTCAGCAGTAGCTGCTTCCCAGCAGTGCTTACAAAGAGAGCCAAAGCAGCTCATTTTAGGGAAGTATTTGCAATATCTGTCAAAAATGATTTTTACCTCAAGTCCCCTCTCTACCACAGCTGAGGGATCTTGGCTTGTCTCCAGTGTCCATGCTCTTTTTCTCCTCAGGATTCCCTGTGACCCTTACAGAGATGCTGGGGACTCTGACTCTGCCACCAAGGAGCTGCTCAGATTTTTGTCCAAGGCTCACACCCAAAGCAGAGACCAGGCTTTTGACAATTATTCCAATTATTCTGTCACACTGTCAGCACATGGCTTTGTCTCTGCTGGGCACTGAATACTTTTGCCCCCCAGTGAATTAATTCTCACCCCTTTGGGAGGGGGCAGCAGATCCCCTGCATTTCTCTCTGTCCCCAGCTGGCCCAGGTCCTTGCTCTGTGCATCTGAGGTGGCCTGAACAGTGATGATTCTGGGGTCTGCTACACAGAGAGGGACCAGAAATGGATTCTGAGAAGTCACATAATTACATCACTTCTTCAGCTTGAAGTCTGAGTGCTTGGACTGAACACTCTGGCAAACTCAAGCTGTGCTTTACCTGAGAACCACTGAGATTTCCTTGTCTCCTTCTGCTATTCTGGCTGCCAGGCACTCTGTAAAGGAGAGATCACACTCCAGGGACACAGATCCCACACTAGGACATGACCCACCTGGGATCAGCAGCATGGCTCAGACATCAGGGGGTGCCAGGCTGACTGCAGCTAATCCTTCAGTAATTAAAAGTCTTTTAGCCCTCAGTTCCAAGTCTTTAAAGGACCCAAACCCTCATCACTGCTGGAAATGTGTCTGGGGATCCCAGAGGTGAAAGTGCTGACAAAGAACTCCAGAGAAATGAGGACAATCAGTGATCCATGGCAGAGCCCTTCAAGGGCATTTGTGGTTTTTTTTTTCTCAGAGTGCACCAAGAACAGAGGGACACAGGGAATTTGTGGGAATGGCTGCCTGGGCAAGCTGAGGTGTGGAAGCTCCTTGGCTTGGTTCTTGTGGACAAATTGCAGCAAGGATCAGCACATTGCTCCTAAAGTTTTGTTCATCTCCTGGGTTAATTCCATTCTCCTCTAACCTTCTGGGCACTGCACTGATTCAGCAGCTGATCCCTGGATTTTGGAGGATGTTCTGTTAAACCTTGGAGTTGTGCTTCAATGTATGAAGTTGTTCCTCAAAGCCCAGGATCTTTAGGGTTGGAAAAACCCTCTAAGATCATCGAGTCCAAGCATTAACCCAGCACTGCCAAGCCCACCAACAAACCATGTCCCTAAAAGCCACATCCATTCATTGTTTAAACACTTCCAGGTTTCTGTGTAACAGGAAGATAAGCTTACCAAAAAGCCCCAGATTGAGTGCTAAGGGTTTAGAAACACCAAAAGATGGGCTTTAAGTTTAAACAACACTGAAGGAAAAGAAAATTCAAATTATCTCCATTTATCATCATAACTGGAACCTCAAAGGTGCTGTCAAGTCTTGGTAGAGGTGCAGTGGGAAAGCTGGGCATGGCCTGTGAATGGAATAACAAAAAGCTGCAGGAGAGCAGTAAAATTGAAAAATAACTCCAGAACTGTGGAGATTTTGGCACAATCCAGAGTGGTGTTGCTACCAACCAGCCTGGGACCACTAGGAACTTTTGAGCAGGGTTAGTATTGTGGCAAGAAAGGAATCTGCAGTAAAAAATTAGGAAAGTATTGGGGTTTTCACTGGAGTTCTGTGCACAGAGACCTTTTAGGGCAGCCCTAATCACAACATATCCTCACCACAATAAATGTGCATTTTGCCACACTCTGGGGCAGTGTCCCAGGCCTAGCACAGCATCTCAGTGCCTGAAGGTAGAGAGGAGATCTTCTGGCAAAGATCAGCTCCAGCCCAGTTCAGCTAAAAGTGAACAGCCATCTCCAGTATCCAAAGCAAACTGGACCTCTCCTTTCTACGTGCCCACAAAGATGCTGGAATTCTGCACTGCTCCTTTAATTTTGATGGCATTTTGCTCCTTTCTGTGGTGTGCAGGAACTTGCAGCCTGCTCGTAACAACATAAGATCACAGCGTGGTCTGCTTTATATCTGCATATGTACAGAGACACACAATGTTTCTCCCAGCATGCAGAGTGAATAAATTCTGGGGTAATTTTTCATTGTTGCCTTTATGAGCTTCGAGAAAAAAAGAAAACCTCCAAAAACCTCAAAAATGAATGAATAATTCATTCCAATGGAATTGTAGTTTGTTATGCTAGACTTTAGCTAGCTCAGACTGCACATGGACATCTTGTCTATATTCTCATTATATCTATATTCTCATTCATTTTGTCTATATTCTGATTATATTTTTTTCAGGGAGTCCATGAAGTCTGTGTGTGTATTTGCATGTGCAAGAAACAGGCACAAGGAGATGTGGTTTCTTTCTATCTGTACATGAATTATAGAATGGTTTGGGTTGGAAGGCAAGATCATCCAGTTGAACATTTGCAAAAAAAAAGATATCCAACCCTGTGTTTTGAATGTGCAGACTCCCTTCATAATCCAACACAAGTGATGGGTTCTTGACACCTCTCTCCAGAACAGGACTGGTCACTGGGGTTCCTGGTGAGCTTTTTTTCCCCATTTTAAACAGCCATGTAAAATACACCAGATGAACTGTGTCCTCTCTGCATGTACATATATGGGTAAATACATGTGGGCTTTGTGCAGTGGACCACAATGCTATGATTTTATGTGGCTGTGTAATTAGCAAATTGCAGTTTTCTCATCATGCACGTCCAGGTGAGTACCTGGGGTGGGGGTGCTGCATGCACAGAAGTGTCTGACCACAAGACACTTGATTGTATAACATTACCCAGTCTAATGAGACATTGGGGAAAATAAACCCAGAAGAAAAGGACAAAAAAACCCTAATCTGTGTGGGTTTTTTGAGGATCTGCCTCAGAAGCACCAAAAAAGTGATGCTTGGGGTTATCTCCACTGTTTGTTGTAGCTGAGGGGCTGAGGTTACCTATGGAGTCACAGAATCATGGGATGGTTTGGGTTGGAAGGACCTTAAAACTCATCCAGTCCAAGCCCTGCCATGGGCAGGGACAGGTCTCACCAAACCAGGGTGCTCAGGATCTCATCCAACCTCCATTAGCAACCAGGGTGCTGGCCTGGCCTTTAAGAAACAGGGCTTTGCCACTGACCTCCGAGGTTAGTAATTTCTGTTTCCTCTCTTTGTTATTCTGATCTGTAGGAGATCAACCATTTCAGTTTCCAGAGCCTTGAAACTCCTTTCTCCCTGAATTTTCTGCCAGTCTTGTCTGTGTAGGTGTGGACCAGAATGTCTTTTACTCCCTGTCTGCAGCAGGGCTGGTGTGGGCTGGCCTTGGCTGGACACCAGGTGACCACCACCCAACCAGTCCATCTCTCCCTTCCTCAGCAGGACAGAAAATGAGATGTAAAAATCTTGTGAGTCAGCAAAAAGGCAGTTAAATAAAGCAGAAATGAGATTGGTGCACAGAAACAAAGGCAAACAAAAGATTTACTCTCTGTTTTCCGTCAGCAGGTGATGTTCAGACACTTCCCAGGACGTAGGACTTCAATATGTGTGGCAGTTTGTAAGATAAATATTTGGCTAACAAATACAACTCCTCTTCCTCCCTTTTCTTGGCTTTTACTGCTGAGCAGACACCATATGGTCTGGAACACCCCTGTGGTCAGTTTGGGACAGCTGTCCTGGCTCTGTCCCCTCCCAGGATCTTGCCCACCCCCCAGCCTGCTGGTGAGGGGGGAATGTTGGAGAGACAGCCTTGATGTTGTGGCCAAAACACTGGAGTGTTACCAACACCTTCCCATCTGCCAGTTCCTCAGCACTGTGAGGGATCTGGGAAAATTATTAACTCCATCCCAGCCAGGCCCGACTGGAGGGCACGGCGCCGTGGGATTCTCCTCTCAGCAGGGAAACCTTGGCACAGAAATAAACCAGCAGAGACCAGCGGCGGCTTTGCCACCGGGCTGCCCTAACGGCCGGCGCTTCAAATGAAAACAACTCCCAAATCCACTCAGAGGCGTGGGGGGAAACAGGGAGCTGGGGAGAGCAAGGCCTGAGCTTCTTGCCTTGCTGATTCCAGGGGCTGGCTTGCATTGGTAAAGACAGACTAAAGCCTGGGATGTGACATCCCTGCCAGATGAGGTCTTAGGGAGATGAGGCGCCGAAGCAGAGGGGCACGGGGTCGCTGCTGCTCCCGTTGCTCAGGCACGCTCCAGGATCACCATTTCCGAGCAAACCCGGGTCTGTGCTTCCCTTAATGTGCCACTGGCTGCTTCTCCTGACCTCTTCCATGCTGCCTGTTACCTCAGCCCTGCTTCCCCTCCCTTCTGATCGAATTACTAAAGCACACAGTGGAGTCTCTTGGCTCAACAAAATTTAATGACAGTGACAACAGAGGAGGATAATAAAGATAAATCAGCTGCTCCCAGGAAGGAAAGATGAAGTAAGAACAGAGTGAGTTAGAAGGATACACCATGCAGTGACCCTGGCATGTGCACGTCCCTCATCATCCCTTTTCCATCAACATCTGTGGTTTTTTCTGCTTTTGGGGGGATTTGACAGGGATGAGCAGAGAGCAGAGGGGACCAAGGCACTGGAGATTTCTGCCTTAGGCTTGTACTTTCCATGGAATTTGGGGAACAACACCACCTCTTCTCCATCTCCTCCCCAGGCTGGAGGCTGAGAACAGACCAGGAGAAGTCTTTCATTATGGAAAATTGTAATGAAGGTCATATCTGGGGTTTTCTTCTCATCCCTAGGCCTGTGTATTCATGTGATCCACACAGTTAATAAAGGGAAATGGAGTTTGTAAAGGAGCACCATCATTCCCAATGCCTACAAATCCCTGGGCACACCAAATCTTGTTAATCTTTTCTGACAAGATTTCCCATGGAAGCCAATGGAAGCAGAGCCTGCAGTGACTGTGACTGCTGAAATCTCTTCTCTGACATTCACCATGCTTCCAGTTGCAGAGCATTTCCTTTTTAATGATAATTCCTGGGAAAAAAAAACCCCTCACCCTTTAATTGCAATCGAGCTCCTCTCTCCCCTCCCACCAGGTTGTTAAATGTTTGCAGTGCTGCTCAAAACAGCCCAGCACAAAACAGTGAGCTGTAGTTGAGACCTCCTGCAAGCTCAATAAACTTAATGGACATCCTCAAGAACTTAAACTGGGAAGATTTAGTTCCTGAAAAAGAAGGAAACAAACAGCCAGAGCAGCTTTGTCTGCCTATTGTCCCTCATTTTGCCAGAAACAGCTGTTCACGCTGGGATTAGCTCAGAGGTTTGTACTGAGCAGAGTCTGACTCACAAGAAGAAAAACAGGAGATCATTACATCTCAGTGCAGGCTCCAACTGCTGCGGGCTGCACAGGGAGAGAGAAAATTAACTGGAGTGGGAGCTCGATCTGCAGAGACACTGCACAACTTCTGCGTGTGACAGAGGAGAGGGAGGAGGGAGCACATCCAACTCTGCAGGGCTGGGATGGAGCTCCAGCCAGGGGGATGGAGGAGAGGACTGCCAGACTTCCCTTAATGCAGCCCCTCTGGGCAGGATTCATGTGAGGCAAATGCTCAGAACAGGAGGAAGAAAATTAATAATTTTTCAAAGGTGCTGCTTACGCAGAAATTCCACTTCCCTCCAGACAGTGAGTGATGGGAACAATTTCCCCATCTTTTGGAGGCAGGTGGCAGAGTCTTCACCCTCACATGAATTTCAGGTTGAAGGATAATCTCTGAGTTAGATCAGAGGCATTATTTCCAGGCCTTAGTGGAAGGTGTCCCTGCCCATGGCAGTGGGGCTGGAATGAGCTGATCTTGAAGGTCCCTTCCAGCCCAAACCATTCCATGATTCTGTGGAATTGGGTGGTCTGGGTTAGGAGGTCGTGTTGGACAAATTATAAGGGTTGGAAAAAATGGGCAGAAACACAAGACAGCATTGAGTGAGAGCTCCCCACCCTCAGCTTATTATTGTAACAAACAAGGAACCAGCATCCCTGTACCCAACAGGACAATTTAATAGGATATGGAACATCAGAGAGCAGCTACTGATTTAGCAACAACTTATTTTCTTCTGATAACTTATTTTCCAACAGCGATGAAACCTCTGGAGGGGGAGAGAGGAAAGCAGGAGGTTAAAAGGTTGCCTGGACAGTCCTTCACATCAAATCTCTGCTTGCAGCTCAGGGGCTCCTCTCCATTCATCCTTGTCAGGGGATGGCTTGTGGTTGGAAACAGCTCTGCAGACTGTTCTTACTGTTCTTATAAGTCCTGAGGAGCCCACAGGGCTTCACCAGACAGGCTCTCAGCCCCAGCTCAATGCTGATGTGAACTCAGGGTCACCTTTCTTTGTGTTTCTGTCTTTCAGGCAGGACTTCCCCCCCACCCTTCAGCCCCATAACATAATAAACAATGCCCCAAAATGCTCAGCGAGCCCATTCCTCCATGGGTAAGTCATCATTGCTTGGAACAGGGCAGGCTGCACTTCCATCATCTGCTGATGGCTGCTGCTAAGTTGTTGAGGTTTTTTTTCCCCTTAATTTATTTCTGCACTACTCATCAAATAACTCAACATTGTCATGGCCCAATGGCTAAACCACAAAGCACCAAAATTCATGAGAAATCCCTCCTGACAACAGGACCTGGAGCTGCTGCCTCAGGGTTACCTGGCACCTTGGTTGGCTGTATTTAATGCTCCTGAAGCCCTGGCTACCCTTCCAGGCTGGCCAAAGACCTGGAGTTGTGTTTTACTGCTCAGCCCCACCAGTTCTGCCTTGCAGGGATGGTTATTTATACCCTGGCAGCATCTCTTTCTTCTCAAGTGGGGAGACAGATGAAAATTCACATTTCCCCTCTGTTAAGTCACCAAGTGTTATTTTGGGCACCTTCTGGAACAGATTCATTGTCATCTCTCAGAGTGAGGACACTGGAAGGCTCTGCCATGTGCTGTATTGATCCCGTGACTTGATTAGTTGGTGTATTGAATACCCCTGCTTTTCTAATCTAATTAATGCAAGATAAATACTCTATGCAGGGGCCTGGAGTCACGTTCCAAGAGTAATCAGGCACTGGGACTGATTAAAACCAGAAGGCTTCAAGGATAATTTATGGACAACTTGACACTGCTGGCAGGTTGGGGTACTTTGGAGGGCTCTGCCTGGTCTCTGGCTCAAAATGGCCTCTTTGACAGGCTCCACATCCAAATTCCTGCTCATCCCTCAGTAAGACAGCCTTGGGTTTGAAGGGGTTTACTCTCTGGGGTGAGACACCAGCCTGGAGGTGAGGACATCTGGATTCACATCTCACCAGCAGTGGGAGGACACTGTGCCAGAAAGGCAGATGTGCCACTTCATCTCTGACCTTAAGAAAACCACCACAGGTCATGCTTTGATAAAAATACTCAGCATCAGGCATGAAGGACTTCAGTGTTGTTTGGGAATCTGTAAGGAAACAGAATTAAATTATTGAGATGGAGCTCAGCTCCAGTTTGTCCCTGTTTCAATCCAGAGCTTGGTGTTTCAGGACAAATGAATGCTCTGGATCAAGAGGGATAACTGCAGCAGGGAAGGTGATAGTGGTAACTCATGTCACATGCATTAATTAATTAACTCATCCCCACTAGGAGGGGAGTAACACCATTACTGCTGTAAGGAACAGGGAAAAGAAGCAGTGGGAATTTTCATGCCCAAGCCAGGGTGCTGTGTGCTGCAGATGTGGTTGAGATCCTGGGGGTGAATTTAGTTCCAGTCACCTCCTGAGGTAAACCCTAACTCACGGGAAAGGAAGCCTGGCTGGCCTCTTCCCTCTGCTTTGTGCTCCATCAGTGGTGGCTCTCGTGACATCCTGGCCATGGGATGTTCATCCTCCCACCCCTTAGTGAGCATCTGAACAGGGGATCACCTCCTGCAGCCCCTCTCTGAGCCTGGGAAAACACTGCAGCTGAGGGCAGACAGGTTTGGAGGAGAAGTGAGGAGTGGAAGGGTGGAATTCCAGCACAGTCTGTGGAGGAACTGCTCTAAAATGTCTCCAGAGTGTGGGATTGGAGTCTTCTGTGAGAGGTGGTGGGCAGTGAGGGTTGGGCCAAGCTCCACCAGCCCCGATTGCAATTACCCTGGGGTTGGAATGGAGTGAACATTTTTTCCAGGGAATAGGGATCCCGGGCACGGGGTCACTGATAGGAATGGCAGGACCATCTATTCCAATCCCTCCCTTTTTGCCTGTGCGTTTTCCCAGGCGAGAGCACAGCCTGTACAGCCAGGGGAAGGCAAGGGCAAGTTCAGCAGCCAGATGTAATTGCATTTTCCTCCACAATTGCCTCCAGGGCTGAAGCACGGCCCTCCTGCGCCTGCCTCTCTCCTCACAATGCATCAGAGAGAATTGGTGTAAAATCCAGTTAAAAGGCCACTCTCGGGCCTCAGCTGCAGCAGCACAAATTGCCCATGAATTTCCCCTCTCCCGTATCCGCCTGATGGGTTTTGTCACCCAGCCCCATATGGCTGGGTTGGATTTCTTCTCTCAGCCTGGTCATTGGTCTCTCATCACAGCCCCTGTAGCTGCTCGTGAGCTCTCTCTGAGCAGGGCTGCACCTCGGGCTCCCTGTTTTACAGCAGTGTCATTACACAAAGATTTCTCTTCCTACACGTGTAAAAGGGAGCCCGAGATTAATGGGGTGTTGGAGTGGATAATCACAAATCCAGCTGCCCCGAGGTAGCTGAGAACAGAGATGGTGCAGGGCAGGGGGAAAAGGGTAGTGGGGCCTGAGGGAGCTTTGTAGGGTGCATTTATCACACTGTTGGCAGAGAGATGCAATTTATATGGACGGAGCATAAATCCTGTTGGAGTTGCAGGAGGATCCATATGGGCAGCGGAGTACCTGGGCCTGCTCTGATGCTGGAGGCTGAAATGTGCTGCTGTGGTCATCCTGCATCTCTCTGCTGTTCCCTTTCCTGAATTTCCTCCTCCCTTTCACAGCTTGGTAATTTCCATTCTCAGCCCACCTAAGAGCCAGCCCCTCTCTGTGGGTGAAGGTGAGCAGGAAGGGAATTTCCCTGTGCTCTGCTCACAGGGAGACACCTCTGCTGGAGTTACTCAATTATTGTAAATAATTGGAGTTAGTGGATTATTGCAAAAGCTCTGCTTTCTCCTCACCAAGCTATTCCCCCCAAACAGGTTCTGCTCCAGGGATTGCTCTCAAAAGACTTCACAGAATCACAGAATGGTCTGGGTTGGAAAGGACCTTAAATCTCATCCAATTCCATCCCCGGCCATGGGCAGGAACACCTCCCACTGTCCCAGGCTGCTCCAAGCCCCAATGTCCAACCTTTCCTTGGGCACTGCCAGGGATCCAGGGGCAGCCACAGCTTCTCTGGGAATTCCAGCCCAGCCAGCAATTCCTTCCCAATCTCCCATCCATCCCTGCCCTCTGGCAGTGGGAAGCCATTCCCTGTCTCCTGTCCCTCCAGGCCTTGTCCCCAGTCCCTCTCCAGCTCTCCTGGAGCCCCTTCAGGCCCTGCAAGGGGCTCTGAGCTCTCCCTGGAGCCTTTCTCCTCCCCAGTATGAGGAGCCTGGGAATAAGGATGTTGTCTTACTGGTTCTTGCTGGGTTTCATGCTGTACCTCCATACCCTTCCCAAAAATATTCCAAGCAGATCTCCACCGTACCATTAATTTTCCTCTTAACATCTGATGGGAAGATTTGTTTGCTTTTTCACAATCCTGAAAAAAAACCTTTTCCTTTTGGTTTTATGTTTTAGAAAACAGAGGAGCAATTCCTCCATTATTCCATCCCTGTCACCATACAGTCACTCTTCCCTGGATTTCAGCCACCCTTTGTGCACCCCCCAGCTCCCACTTCCAATTTAACAACCACAAATTTGTTATTCAGCTCCAGCCTGCAGACACACACACACACACACACACACACACACACATACACACCATGGAGGGGTCCCAAGAACTTGGAATAAGCCTTGGAAATGAAATAATAAATAGAGACCCTCCTCCCTCCCTTCCTCACACATGCTACGTATTGCTCCAGCAAATGTTGAATAAATCACTGAGCTATGGGGTAATAAATCTTTCATGAGATTAGGACCATCTGAACTTCAGCGATTGTGTGGGGAATGTATAAATTTCACATGCAGATATAGAGTGAAGGAAAAAAAAAAGAATCTTTAGATTAGTTATTAACTTTGGAAACACTTGATGAGTTTTGATTCATTAAGTGTTTCAAAGTCTTGTTAATTTAATAAGTACCGATGAGGCTGTAATGTAAGACAACAATCAGTAATTTGGAAGGGGGAAATAATAAAGTAGTCATTACACAGCAGAATGTTTAATCAAAGAATGTGGAAACTTACAGTTTCACATTAATTTGAAAAGGTTGGAGATTTAAAATTAATATTAGCTCTGACACGGGGAGGATTTCTCTACAAGCAGATAGGGTTTATATAATTGCTTAGAATTAAAATGCCTGTAAATTTAATGGCTTCACCTCTTTAACTGGATCCTCAGGCTCTATAGGTGGAACAGAAATAGACCTAAGCCAGTCATGGTCCTTCAAATCTATTTGGAATTTTGGCAGCAAACCTAAGGCTTTGGTATTCTTCTGGTGTTCTGTGCTGGAATGGAAAGAGCTCCCAGGAACATAAGACACACCAAGGAAAACTCAACAAACCTTTGTCTGCCATGGAAACATCTCTTGTTGCCCAGAGAAGTTTGGGATACTCCTGTATCCCTGGCAGTGTCCAAGGCCAGGCTGGATGGGGCTTTGAGCAGCCTGGGACAGTGGGAGGTGTCCCTGCCCATGGCAAAGGGTGACACTGGATGGGCTTTAGGTCTCTTCCAACCCAAACCATTCTGGGATGATTCTGTGGTGATGATTTCCATCTGATTTGTTACCTGAGGCTCCACTGGCAGTCGATGGAGAGACAGAGTTATTTTTATGCTGTGACCCCTCTCACTCCCTTAGGTGTCTGTACCAGGATTCCACTAATCCTTCCCCAGATCCTTCCCAGGATCCTTCCCCCCAGTCCTTCCCAAGTCTCTGTGCTGTCCCAGGAGGGAGCATGGACAGCTTGTTTGCACGTAGCCATGGGCATTTCACACATTCAATTTTATCCCCATGTCTGTGTCTGCCTGTACCTGTGAGTGTGTGGGATGTGTTGGTGCTGTACCTGTTTGTAGGGCAGAGAAGAGAAATCCAGGTGGGCACTGGTGCTGGGTGTCCAGCTCCAAGACAAAAAATGTCATTCCATAACTATTTCTGGAACAAGGGCAGCTGGATGGGTTCTTGGAGCTGTCGATGCTTCACCTTTTTCTGGGCAAGTCCCATAATTCTAAGACTTCTTATTTTCACATTTCTCCTCATCCTGACAGGGTTCATTCCACCCATGACTCCTCATTTGGTGTGGTTCTGTAGAGGACAGGGTGACACTCTCCAGCTAAGCAGAGTGGAAATGATGGTCTGACAGGCAGCAGGAGCAGATAAATGTGATTTAATTTGTCCTCTGTCTGGACTCAACTTAGGTAAGCAGGACAATTCTGTCCAGACACAGTTTGTCACTCTTTAAGTGTCTGCTCAGGCTTTCTCCTGTTCAAGGACAGAAGGAGCAGGGAGCAGCCTCCTCTCACAGCCGAGCTCCTGGAAAATCCAGCTGGGATTCAGCTTGGATTCACCATTAGCAGACTGGAAAGGTGGACTAATTAGATGGATTCCAGGCCTGTGTGGGCTCAGCTTTGCTTTGCTGCTGCTGCTGCTCGTGTCCTGTGGGACTGCTGGATATGGAAAAGAGCTGACTTGGGGAAAACCAGAGCAGAAACCCTGCCTGGCTTTGCAAGGCTCTGCTTCCAGCATGTGAATCGAGGGCTCTGGTCTTTGGGTACAAAGGGATTTTTCCCTCTGCAGAAACTCAAAAAACTCAGTGTATTTCTGCTCTCCCTGGGAGATCTTCATTGTCCCCTGGAAACAGAAAATCCTGGACAAAGCAGAGTTGAGCTATTTGAAGGAGTCAGTTTGTTTGGAAAGGAAGAGTACATGTTTTTGTGGAGTTCAACCGCTTTGGAGAACAACCACCCCCTAAAAACTTTTTTATTTCTATTCTGGATGCATATTCTGTCCTGCAAACTATTGTTTAAAGACATGTTGACTTTCCCCTCTCTTATATATAGCAGTTCATTTCTTTCCTTCCTTGCAGGAGACTGAAATGAAATTTTTTTTTCCTCAACAGACCACTTGAACTGTTCTCATTATTGTTTTTCTTTAATGTCCTTTTGGTAAGGGAAGGGAAAAAAACCCCCAGAAATAGCCAAATTTCAGTTTGATCCCAGTTCATAGATTTATTCTGAGGACTGGCAGACATAACAAGAGAAAATTTGTTTACTATATGTTTTTTCCCCTAATTTCTACCCTTGTAAGCTTCAACATTCTCCCAGTTTTTGGGATTATTTCCTGTGCCCACTGAACACTTTTGCTCTGTATTTTTGACCCAGTTTCCATTGGCTGCACCCTTGGGTTGACAGGTCACACTTTTAAATGATCCCTGTTCTTCTAAATAATGTCCTCACTAAGATGGTTTTTTAAAAAAATGATTATTTTT
This sequence comes from Chaetops frenatus, assembly GCA_013400775.1. NCBI lineage: Eukaryota > Metazoa > Chordata > Aves > Passeriformes > Picathartidae > Chaetops > Chaetops frenatus. The sequence goes on along the minus strand of VZTR01032331.1, from coordinate 230,477 downwards.
ATTATATGCTTTCATGGCACCAGGAGATGAATAACAATAAGGAGGCAAAGACACCTAATATTTATAAGATTATTGCAAACTACTGTGCGTCCTCAGGTGGTTTGAAGCTCAGCAAAGAGGTTTATTTTCGGGTGAATAGTAGTTTCTAAACATATCCATATGGAGTGATGGATCATTTGTAGGCTCTACTGATCTTCCCACAAAAAAAAAAAAAAAAAAGAAAAAAAGAAAAGGAGATTTTTCCGAGAAGGGCTGGATGTGTGATTTTTACAGCATCCCCTTGATGTGGGTATGCACTTTGTTCTTCCTGTGATATCCATTAATTCCATGCAATGTTCAGGTAAACTGGAGGGCAGGCAGCCTCCAGTGCTGACCTGCAGCATCACAGCTCCTGCCAGATTCTGGGCCAGTGCACAGGGAGGGGAAAGGAGGTGGATGAGATGAATTGTAAGAAAATTTGTCGTTTTTCTTTGTCAAAAGTCCCGAGTCCTCCCACGACAATGGAGTGGGAATGAAAGGATTGGCTTTGAAGAGGGAACCAGAGGGAGCAAAAAGGTACAAAAGCCTGTAATGACCACGGACACAGGGAAAAACGTTGATGTAGGTGAGGGAAGATGAAACTGATGATTCCTGAAGTGAGTTTGATCAGAAAACTGGCACAGAAGGAGACCAGGAGGGGCTGGGAGTTGGGTTCTGTCTGTGTGCACATGTTGGGGTGTTGGCGTGTGTGTGTTCAGACACCTGGCTCAGCAGCAAGTTGTTACAAAGAGTTATTTTGGGGTTGGAATTGATGATTTCATTTCTTCTGCTGTTTTATTTCATTTGTGTGTGGGGGGGAAAAAACATATCCTGCAAAAGAAACTCAAAGCACAAAGTTTTCTCTGGCCTGAAACTGAATTTTTAGAGCCTTGTCTGTACAGTCAAAAGATCAGGCCCAGACAGAAAAAGCTCCAGATTTTAGTCAAATTTAAGAATGGGGATAAAGGTCTTGGAATGCTGCACTGACCACCTACAAGTTTAGAGAATTACTTTTAATTTTTCTTTGAAATTTCTTTAAAAATTAAGGAAGCTACAATTTGGACAGAAAAGATGAGAATAGGTTAAAAAATGTTACAGTAGTGCAAAATGCCCTTCCCATTTAGCTGTCTCCATAAATTCATCAGTCCATTAGTAAAAATAGATGATGGTGTGCATGGAAGATGTTTTCAGCAGCAGATGTCAGATTATACCTCAGAATGAAGCTAAAAACCCAACTTTCCTGTTTTTTTTGGGAAGTTCTGGTGCCCAACCCAGAGCCTGCTTCAATCTCAGCTCCTTGGCTGCCCTGTGAGGTGTGGGGTGAGCCCTGTCCTCACTCTGATACTGTTCCAAGACGAAATCTCATTCCTGTAGCCAAACTCTTCGTGTCCCTGAGTGGTTTTTGTCATCCTCATAAAGGTCCAATTTCAGGGAGGGATGGGCAGTGATGGAGTTGTCAAGAGCTGTGTCTTACACCTGTAGGAAACACTTCAGGAAGGAGGACAAGCTCTGATCTTGCAGCAGAGAGGTGCAGGAAGGGGTGCTCGGGTGACAGTGACAGCTCTCAGTGATGGGGAGTCCCCAGGGCGTGTCTTCATTGGTCAGTCCATGTCATGGCTCAGGGATTCCTCACACGGTGGGGAGGGTAGAGGTGGAATGAGAGGGCTGGAAGCCCTTTGTGTGTGCCTGGTGCTGGATCTACAGGGAAATCCTGCAGCTTGTCTGGAGGGAGGATGCTCTGACCCCGGAATTCTGAGGGATTTGCCCAGCGCTCAAAGTACCAGGCACAGCCAAGAGCTGTAAACAACCAGGAGCTTTCAAATCCACCATTTCCCCACCACCTTCCCAGGAGGGATGGCCCAGACCACTTTTCTGGCAGGAACAGGGCTGTTTTTATCTCTGACACCAAAGGACTTGGCTCTTTGACCTTTGGGACTCAGGCTGAGCTGGTTGGGATGGGGACAAAGACATTCCCTGTGGTCTGTCCTTGGCCATGCCCTGGAGTTTGGGATGCTGTGGTGAGCCAGGGGCAGCAGCAGCAGTGCTCCTGATGGGGAGGCTGTTCCTGGGAGTGTTTGCAAAGCAGAGGCTGGCCTGGAATCCACTCCATCTGTTGCAGAAGCAGGGATCGTGCTGCCCATGCCGTTTGATGCCAGGGATTTCACACCGAGCTGAGCAGTCCTGGTTCACTTTCCAACAAACTCCAGAAGCCTTTGCAGGACAGCTGTCCCAGAGGGAGCATCCTGCTGTGTCCTGGATGGACACACGGACCTGGCCAGCCTGGCAGACGGGTTTCTCCATCAAACCCTGCAGGAATTTCTCCAATCCCTCTGTGGTACCCAAACATATTTGACGCACCGACTGTGATGACGTTAAGGGACAGTCAACAACCCAGCCTGCTGCTCCTCAGTGCTGCCAGACCCTGCAAGCAGCAGAGAAATGTCACAATTCTCTTCAGCCAGCCTCGTGTCTCAGGGCTGTTTCTCTCTATTCACCGTACCAGGAGCCAAAGTCTGGCATTCCTGGCTAATTGTCCATCTGAAAGGGCCATCAGAGGCACTGGACTGGATGTTGGGTGTCTGATTGTGGCCCAGGCAACACGTTTTGGGGCCTGATATCCTACCCTGCTCTAAGATATTCCATAGACCATAAAATGTTTGTATTTTTGTGAATTTTGAATTCCCAACCATGGCATGCCTGGCTCTATCCATGACTTAACCTCTCTTGCTCTACTGTCTCTTTTTACCTGTTATGGTTTGGAAAAAATAACTTTTTTTTCCTCTTGGAAAAGACTTTTAACAACTGCATTACCAAACAAGGTAAATTAAAACAACCCTCAGTCACCATTTTCAAACTTCCACTATTTTTCCCCTCTGCTGGGAATCCTGCTGCAACACTGGCATGTGCAGTGATGGATCCCACAGGAGAGACCCCAGACAGATTCCAGACATCATCTGCCATTAAACTTCATCGTTTTCCTGTAGGATACCTCAGCCAAGAAGGGATCTTAAAAATCTATTGATGCTGCACCTGTGGAAGGGTTTTAATTCTGTTCTTTTGCTGCACATGCCAAAATGCCATGCAGCAAGTGCTTACAGTGAATAATAATTAAGAAAGCCAGGAATAAGTAGCCTGTATATGCCACAGGAAAATGTGGGGGGATTTTTCTACATCTACAAGTCAGATAATGAGTTTAGAGAAAATGAGTTAAATGGAAGTATCACCCTGTAGCAGATCTAATAATCAGCTTAAATGTCTGCAAAAGAAATGGAAAAAACATTGTGGATATTCAAGTCTAACCCAAACCTGCGCCTGATTTATTCAATTCTGAGTTGATCCAATAAAAGGTGGCAATTCAATCCTTTCTACTCCCTTCCATTAACATTTTATACACAAAGACACAGATGGAGAGGAGCAAGAGATGGGTTGGAAATGGTTGGTGAGCTTGAGATGGGAGTTGGACCCACACAATCTTGAGTTCTATGGACATCCCTGTTGTCTGTGCTAGAAAAGGTCATTCCTGACAGCAGAGCATCAATCCTTCAGTCATTGCAGGAAAAGAAGGCACTCAGGAGGTGAGGGATGAGATGGAATTGAGGCAACCAACATTGCCAGGGGTAGGGTGACAACCCAGCTGCTCTGGTCACATTCACAGCTTTGTCTTTTCCTATTTCAGTTTCATTACTTATATTTTCATTCATAACTTCCTCTGTTACTTGGTTTTTTTTTTTTTTTTCCTGTCCTCCTGCCTCCCTCCATGGCTCATCCCATTTTTTTGGAAGGAATGAGACAGAGAGTGAAGGTTCAGAGTGTCTCATGCATGCAGAGCTTTCCAGACTACTGCTTTTGCCATCCCCTTCCTGGAGATGAGATGCAGGATGGATCTCCTTTTCCCTTGACTTGTTTGACAAACCTAATGTGCAGCTGCATAAAATGTTTTCCCTCCAGGCAGTGGAAATGTCACGCTGTGTCTCTCTTGGTGATATGGGTGTATTTAAATAGGGTTTTTCTTACCAGGCAGCACTTTAGGGGACTTTGTCCTGTCAAGTATCCCCCAGTGCTGGACACTGCACGGGGTCTGGAGCTCACTGCACACACATGCCTGGCTCAGGGGGTAATACAGCACTGTCTCTAATTTGTAGCTGGACATTATTATTACAAAATTCAGGTGACTGAAGCACAGACCTTGATCTTTGATGACAAATTCAGCACAGACCTCAATCTAGAGAATCTCCTTTGAGGACAGTCAGAGAGAGTTGGGGAGTTCCAGCTGGAGAAGAGAAGAGTCTGGGCACATCTTAGAGCCCCTTTCAGGGCTTAAAGGGGCTCCAGGAGAGCTGGAGAGGGGCCTGGGACAAGGGCATGGAGTGATGGGACAAGGGGGAATGGCTTTATACTGACAGAGGGAAGGATTCATTTAGATATTGGGAAGAAATTCCTGGCTGTGAGGGTGGGGAGGCCCTGGCACAGGATGCCCAGAGAAGCTGTGGCTGGCCCTGGATCCCTGGCAGTGCCCAAGGCCAGGTTGGGTGGGGCTTGGGGCACCCTGGGACAGTGGAAAGTGTCCCTGCCTATGGCAGAGGGAGTGCAATGAGATGATCTTTCAGGTTCCTTTCAACCCCAACCACGCCATGATTCCATCGGCGCCTGAGCTGGGGCACACATCCGTAAAACACACCGGGCAGAGGCTCCAAAAACAACGGAGAACAAAAAGCCTGCAGAGCGAGCAAAATACAATCAAAACCTCAGCAGGGCTGTGTCTCCCCAGGCACCACAGGGACTGTGTGCACCTCACCTCATGTATCCACAGCTGCACACCCACACCCAGCTCCAGCAGCCTCCCAACCCCTCCCGGTGACGCCGCACGGTGCCGCGGGTGTGACGCCGTTTGCACACACGGTGCCACGCGCTCCGCGGTGCCACGGCCGAGCCTCCTCACGGCACCGTGGTGCCTCTCGTGGCCCTGCATCCCCTCCTCCCCACTGCTCTCCCCACAAAAGCTTTTCCTTGGAACAGATGCCCGCTGCACATGGATCAACATCCCAAGCACAGCGCGCGGAACGGGCACGTTGGGCTGGGCACAAGGGCAGCGCTGGAACTGAGGCCTTTTCTGGTGTTAAAATGAACAGCCAGACACGGTTAAGGGGAAAAAGGGTTTTCAACTTGGTATTTAATAAGGATCCTTGTGGTGCACCCATTTGCCGAGGTGGAATGGGCCGAAACGGCCCCGAAATGCACACGCACGATAGAGCGCATATCCAATTTTACAGACCTAGCAAATTAACGTATCCAACCAAGACTCCCCAGCGAGAGGCTTGAATGAATAGCTTGATATCCCCCCATCCTGAGGAGTACTCCCCTGGATGGGCCTCGTTTTACAGGATGTGTTCTAGAGAGGTCCTTGGCTTCTCAGGGCTTTCCAGCCTCCAGCTGCCAGGCCTTGGGACGTTTGGTCTCTTGGCTTAACAGAATATTAGGACTATGCCAACTTATCGGGCTTAAGGAATTGCAACTATGCATGCTAAAAGCACTAAGGGTACATAAAAACTTTATACAAAAGGTATATAAAGGGTATATAAAAGAAAAGGCAAAAAATCATCATGGCATCAGCTCCTTTCCCCTCTTTGCAGAGGAAGCTCCTTCCTGACATCAGCTGGGTTCTCTTGGATGAGTTTTCTGGGAAGGATGAATTTTCTGTGTGTTACAGATGTCAGCTCACGTTGTGGGGCATGTTCCTTGTTTTTCCTTAAGTTGCTGCCCCTGAAAAATTGTTTGTCTTGGAGGTGTTTTCATGTAGAAGTGGAGATTTTGAGCCTGAAGGGGAACACAGAAAAGAGAAAACCATAGGGGAAATGGTGAATCACGCATTAAAACATGCTGGGAGTTGGGGATCTCATTTTAATGCCATGGGACAACATGCACATGCCAGTGCTTCCAGGATGGCCAGAAATGCCTGATTTGCCCAAAGAATCTTGTTCTGTTGTCTCTTCTGATCTTTTAAGCAGAAGAGAACTGGCTTCCTCTCTTGATGCCCAGTATCCATTTGAAAGTAGTGCAATCACACAGTGCCATGCTGAACTTGGGCTCCCAGCTCCTTCTCTCCAAGGAATCAGTGTCAAGCAGCTCTGCCTGAGAGTTGAATGGAATCTTCCATTATTTTCTCAAGAGAAAGTTGAGTAACAGATTTTCAAAGCACTCCTGGGTGCCACATTAGAATCCACAGATTGCCAGACACTCAAGATTTATTCCAGGTCTGTTTTTAAACTGGTGCTTTTAGATCTGCTCAGCATTTTTTATGATGCTGTTCTATTTGTTTATTTATCATTTCTGTGCCTGTTTAACTGCTGTTGGGTGTTGCAGAGTAGTAGCTCAGCTAAAAAAAATCTAAACAAAATACAGTTTAAAACTGAAATAAAAGTCAGTGAACAGCATGCTCTGGTTGAAATATGCTAGTTGAAATTAAATTCTGGTTGAATTATGCTAGTTTAAATTAAATTCATTTAAAGCTTGTGGGTAGGCAAGTCCAAGGTCTAACTTAACTTTTGTGGACACATAAACTGGTGGTTTTGGAAGAGTACTAAACTCAAATATACAATTTATAGTGCTGAAGTTTTGCCCCGCAGTGTGTGAGCTCTGGTGATGAAAGTCACATTTTTACCATGATGTAAGAGGAGAAAGCAATGAAAATAGAGGTTTGGGACTTAGTGCATAGAAGAGCACACTTTCCTTCGCTTTTACTGTTTTATGATATTTTTACTAAACCGAACAAATGGAAATTAAAGGAAAGCAATGCAAGCAAACCTTTTCCTGGGGAGTGCACTGCAAAACTTGTGCAAACAGCATTTGCAAGAGCAGCCCTGCAGGTTTTACATCTTGTCACCAGCACCTAGAGCATATCAGCATTTTGGAGCTGGCTGTAACTTGTGCCTGGGGGAATAAACACAAGGATGCAGCTAAACCAGGGATCTAAATATAACTCCGAGGAGGGAGTGCAGGAGCTGTAACTTGTCAGGTATTTGCTCTGGTGAAGGCTGATCTGTGAGGAATTAGCACCAGAGAGATCTGCACACCAGGTGCTCCATAGTCCAGACTTGGGGAGTTTTAACTCCCAAGTCCACCCAGTGCCAGATTCACGGGGCACAGAAGTGTCAGGAGAAGTTCTCTGCAGCCTCTCACCACTGTGGATCTGTGGTTTAACTAATCCAGGACTCGACCACCCCTGCCTAACGATTTGCTGATGTAGGTCTGACCACTTCTCCACAGCTGATCTTAATTCTAGCTTTGTGGCCAGTTTAGGTTCAAATCAATGAGCAAGATCTGATTTGTTTCTCCTGGAGACCATTAATGAACAGCTTTTTGTGGGGGAAGGGTTGTTGGATGATCAGTGAGCTCTGGAATTCAGCAATAGGTAGGAGACAGTTAAAAACTCTCCCATGGGAGAGGGAAGTATTTGGTTTTACTTAGAGCAGAAAAAAGACACCACAAAATCAAAAGCACAAACCCCCTTCTGTCAGTGGAACAGACGTGGCCCAATTTCCCAATGTGCTGAACGGCCTTGGTGGAAATGCAGAAAATCAGATCAGTGGTTAATTGGCATCCTTGGACCTCACTGCCTCGCTGACCTCCTGGCCTTCAGGCCTTGCTGTGGCTGTCTCCAGGTGTTTACGCTCACCTGATGCTCATCTCTCTTTTCTCCCCTCCAACTGCTCTGTCCCTTCTTCCCATCCTCCTGGACCTGCTATCCAGAGGTTCCCTGTGTCCCTGCCCATGGCAGGGGGGTGGAACTGGAAGATCTCTGAGGTTCCCTCCAGGCCATTCTGTGATTCTGTGATCACCCACACCTGGCTTAGCACAAGCAATCCCCTAAACTTGGTCCTTTTGGGTTCTGGGATGGGATCGGCCACGAGGAAGTAGATCCAGGACAAGCTGGGTTACAGATGTTTTATCCAAGCAGCATTTCATCCCATGTCTCTCCAGCTGGCTTTGAGCAATTCCTTGCATTTGTGCACTCATTTCTCTAAGTTAATTTCAGTGATAAATACCTGATATGCAGCTTAGCAGGGAATCTGTTAATCAGGTAAATAATTGACTAATGGCCAGGATTCTTGGAAATCTTGCTGAGATTGCCTCTGTGTGGGGACAGAGCAATCCCTGCCACCAAGAGCATCCTCACCTGGCATGAAACTGTTTATTAAAGCAGGCTCAGGGTTATGAAGCATAAATTGCTCCTAATTTCATCAGCTTTCTCTGCTGCCCCAGGAGCCTTCCCTTGTTTGTCTTCCAGACTTTGTTATTTAACCAGACCCTGATCAGGTGACGATGAGATAATTTCCAGGTATCAAAATTAACAAATCAATTAATTAAAAGGAGACCTAGGACTTCCTCTGGCCAGCGGTTCTCCTCCAGTTTGCTGAACTGGAACTGAAATCACTGCCAGCTTTATTTGTGCAGAGTTGTGGGAGTATCTGGGCAGCATTTGCCCTCTTGGGAAAATTACAAACAATTTGTTTGTATTTGCTATGCTTTTCCAGAAGTCCTCCAAAGGTTTGTTTGGGAAGATGAGCCAGCTCCAGATGAACCAGCTGAATAGATAAGGTTGTCCCAGCCAGCTGGGGTCCAGGAGTTTGCTCATTGTCCCCTGACACTGACCCTGCTGTCACCACCCAGTCCATGCAGATTGTGGTTATTTTCCATTCAGAGACAACTGGGAGAGTGTTCTGGAGGATATTCATCCCCCAAACTTGCAGGCTCCTGTGTGGTGCTGCCTGCCCACGGTCCCCATTCCCCATCTGCTGCACAGCCTCCCATTATGCAAATGGAGGCAGCTCGCCTCAAGTTTATTTCTTAATTTAATAAATGTAATTTAATAAATCTTAATGCAATACATTTCTGCTGAATGAAGGGATAGCTGAGTGCATAAAACAGCATCAGCTGTCAGACAGCCTGAGTGTTCTCCAGGAGCTCAGACTGCTCCGGGGATTGTTTCTTTTAAGAAGACTTTGCCAAATCAGATCTGTAGCCATGCCTGGGTCTTGCTTTTGATCATGGCCAGGGGGAAAAATTAACTGATCCATCACTGAAATGGAGCCAGGACAAGGAGGGGATGGCTGGAATGAGCAGGAATTGTGTGCAGTAGGACACTGGATGTGGTTTTCTGGCTGGGACTGTGGTGTCACACCTCCCCTCTGTCCCTGCACAGGAGATTCCAGCTCAGTCCTTTCCCCTCAGTTTGTCGGTGACAGCAGAAGTGAGTGGGCATTGCATTTATCCCCTTCTGCAGAATTAATTTCCTGGTGCATCCCACCCAGATTGGGATGTGCAAGGCACCAGAAGAAGATGTTTGAAAGGATTTTTTGGGCTTGAGCTGAGAGTGTTCAGCTTGGTGATCCCTATTTCCCAAGAACACCCACAGGATCTGATAAGACTTCAATCCTGCAAGGTGGGAGTGGACTGTGGCAATCTCCTAAGGAAAAGAAACAAAACAAAAACAAAACCAAATCAAACCAGTGACTTCCCTGAATGAGCTCCTCTTTGAAACAGAGCAAAGGGTGAGAGGGTCTCAGGTCTTTTTAATGTCCCCACCAAGGGGACACATCCAGGTGTCCACTCTGGGCTAGAAAACACCTACTTGAAGGCCAGCAAAATTCTTGTCTTGAGAGCCAGCTCAAGTGAGGTTTAAAGTCCAAACCCAAAGGCATCCTGAACAGGAGGGTCAGCATTTAAGAGATTGTGACATCTTGTATTAAGACATCCTAAAGGAGTTTTAAGGTTTCTGCAGAGGGGTCTTTACTGATGCCACTGTGCATGTTTCGGTAATAAAACAATCCCCATGCTGATAACCAGAAAAATGTCTAAAAATGGTAAAAAACCACCATCGACAAGTAAAGTTTCCTTGCCAAGTAGCAAGGATATATCCTTCAGCTGAAGCAGGAAACCAAAATGGGAACTGAACTATTGAAACTTTGGCAAAAGCCAAGAGGAAAGAAGCAATTAGTTGGAATCTCATTATTTGGATGCCATGCCTGCAAGGATAATTATTCTGACCTGTCCATATTTCGTGATAACCTCACGCAGAAAGATGGAGGAGTCCAACTTTTGTTTTCCCCATTTTTCTCTTTGTTTTTTTCTTTTTTGCATCATTATCATTAAACAACCCCAACAAACAAACAAATGCCCTGCCTTCATAAGGAATCTTTGGGTCAAAGGTTCAGCCACTTGAAAAAATATGTAAAATAAAACACATGTATGTGCTGTGGAGGCAGTTGCTGGGTGATGAGTTACATATGCAAGAAAGCAGCATCCAAATGCAAAAGCTGGCTCTGAAGGCACCAACAAAGACATATATTTTTGGTCACAGAGACAATTGTGCTTTTTGTTTTTTTACCTCATTCAAAATTTTTCATGAATGCATTAATCTCCCTCTTAATATCAGTCTTTTATTTATAGACAAGGCTTGACTGTCATTGTTCGGGGAAGACAATGAGACCAAAATTGTATCAGTTCTTACACTTTTTCTCTGTTTTTCCAGTAAGAAAAAAAATTCAGTGTCTCTGTGTAAATTTATTAAAGTGAAAAAAACCCAAACAAACCCAAACCACAAAAAAACCAAACCAAAACAACCAAACCCAGAAATTCTTTATCTTTATCAGAATGAAAGAACTGTTTAGCTTGGAAAAGACCTCCAAGATCATCAAGTCCAGCCACTAACACTAAGCATTGCCAAGGTCACCACAAAATGGTGTCCCCAAGTGCCATGTCTGTAAATCCTCAAACATGGAGCACAAGAGCCATTATTCCACCTGCTGGTCCCTTGTTAGGCTTTGGGGTTGTTAGGAAGATAAAAGAGAACATTCGTCTCCCTCCTGAGTTCGAGTGTGTGGAAGAAGTGTTTGAGAACTCACATTTCAGGCCCAAAGCTCTTTTCAACCATCCAGCAAACCCTTGGCCTCTTTCCTGCAGGTGCCTCCAGTAAAACTCCCATGGTAAGCATGGGAATGGAGTGCCTGGCTAATATTAGCACCTGGGAAGGGCCCTGAGCACAGAAATCCACTCTGGGAAGGAGAGCATGGCAGTAGGGACCATCTGTGGAACAGCAGAGTCATCCTCCCTTGCAATCACTCAGCGCCGCAAATTCCCGGAAAATTCCTCCCTGTGCATCAGGCTCGAGCACTGGGAGAGGACACGTGGGGCTGTGGGTGGGTGAAAAGCACACAGACTTCCAACAGCTGGCACTCCTGCTGCCACCCACGGCAGAAAAAGGGCAGGAGAGTTGTGTTTGGAAAAACACCAGGCCCAGCAGGGACTGCCATGAATCCGCCTTGCACCCGTGGTCCAGCTCGTCTCCAGTGGGGTCTTACTGGCACAGGATTGGGTTTGCCCTGAGTTCCTACACCCTGGTTCAACTCAGGGAGAGTTCCTGCCCCAAATGGAGGCTCAGTTGGTTGAACTTCTTGCTCTTTATGTGGCAGAGCTAAGATGGCCTTGTGAGGTTACAGAAAAAGGGGATGCAGGTCCTGGAAGCTGCACCCGGCAAGGGCTCGGCTGTGTGTCATCCATGCAGGGTGAACAAGGGGAGATGCAACAAGAAGAGGTGGGCTGTGAGAGGGAACTTATCACCCCCAATAACTCCTGAGGGTTTAACACCAGAGGAAGCTGCCAGAGATCCAGGCAGAAGCTGTTATCATCTCTGGTGGGAAGGTCTGGTTTGGCCCTTGCTGATCCCTTTTCTCTGGCAGCATCATCTGAGTGCTCATAAAAGTATCAGGGAGATAAAAGAGGTATCTTTGCAAGTAAAGTCTCTGCTGACTGCCAAGGAAGCTCTTTTTCCTCACAGGAGCTTTGTTTTCTCCCTGTGAGTCTGATTTTGTCTGACTCCCTCTGGTTTGGATGCAGTTCCCACATAAGGATGCAGAAGGAGGGGTGGAGGAAGTCTCTGGGCTTTTCTCAAATTCACCATCTCTCACCCCTCTCTTCTTGGAACCTTATGTTTGCCCTGGGTTTTTTCCCCTGATGGGAGTCCTGGGTGGGGGTTACCATTTATTCCATTATATTCCAATTTATTATTACTTGCTTCCTGGTACCCTGCCTGATGTATCCACCAGAGGGGAATGAGAGCCAAGGCAGAACAACTTTGATGGATGAGACAATGTGTGTCTGTTCCCAGGTGCTTCTGTACAGCTTTCTGAAGATGATTTTTTGCCTGTTCCTCACACTTGGCCTTGCCAGTCTTGGTCTAATTTTGCAAGGGAAGGTGCAGAAAGTCCTTGGCANAAAAAAAAAAAAAAAAAGAAGACAAAAGTCAAGCTTTTATTTTAATTAGACTTTGCTCAGGAGATGCAAATTTATATAAATCTCCAGAGTTGGGCTCTGATAATGTAGATTCCTGAGGACTCTGCCCCAGGTGCTGAGAAGTGTCCAGGAAAAGGGTCTGGGGTTGACAGGAGCAGTGAAATGCTTGTGTCTAGCTTGGGTGGTTGGTGTGATCATGGCTTTCTGCTGTGGGCTGATCTCAGATTACCTAAGCTCTTTCTTCTCTCTGATGTCAGTGATAGATCTGGACATGAAGGTGCTTAAATATTTGTCAAATTAGGCTTGATTTGGCTGTGGTGGCCTCTCCAAGAGCACCTGAAGTTTGGCAGTAGGTGGGCCTTGGGTTCCTTCTGAAGAAAGGTTTATCCATCATAGTACAGGAGCCAGGTACCTTTTGGGATACCCCATATTTTTGGGATACCCCATATCCCAATCCCCTTCTGGGCTGGAGCCTCTTCCCTCTTCCAACTTTGGGCTTATCTTGAAAAACCTTGGAATAGAAAGAAGAAAATCTCTTGAAGCAGCACAGGTCCAGGTGAGGGTGACTCTGGTAGAAATGGTGATGGATAAATACAAATATCCTTAAGATGTCTTTAAAAAAAAACTTCTTGTCAGGAGGTCACTGGTAAATCAAGTTTCAGCCAAACACTATTTGCTTACAACTGGCTCTGGTTTTATTAATGTCCCATTTATACCCCTTTACATATCAATACAAATGGTAATGACACTGATGAATATTGTCCAGTGAATGCAGGGAGGGGCCTGATGGGAAAATGAGCCATTATCTCTCCTTCCCTCCACATCCAGGTGCAACCTTCTGTCCCTGTCTCTGAGAGGCCCTCAGTGATTTATTGATACAGCAATCTGATTTTGGTAATTAAAATTGATTTTCAGCTTAAGCTTTGTAAATACAATGATCCATAACAAACGTGGGTCATGTTCTGGGGGAAGTGGGAAGAGGGAATAAGGGAATGAGGGTGCCAAGAGGAATGATGGGGAGGACAGAGAGTGCTGGAGGAGGAGAGAGGCAGGGTGAGCTCTGTGAGATGGAGTGGGCTCTGCAGGGCATCCCAGGAAAGCCTTGCAGAGTCCCTGGGATTGTGCTGATCCCGTTGTTGTTGGATGGAAGCAGGGCTGCCCTGAGCCTCAATTCCAACGTTATCAGCTCTGGAGGCTCCAAGGGCAGCCAAGAAAAGCAGCTGGAGCTGGGAGCAGATTGTTGCTCGCTACTGAGACATGGTGTGGAAAAGGAACACAGGGAGCAGCTGGCTCCTGGGAAGAGCTTTGGGGACTGTGGTATAAATCCCATCACTCAGATGCTCTTCTTTAACATCCTCTTGATGGAAATCCACAGATCTTAGAGCAGGCCCAGTGGAGGCCACAAAGATGCTCCCTCTGCTCTGGAGCCAGGCTGGGAGAGCTGGGGGTGTCCAGCCTGGAGATGAGAAGGGTCTGGGCAGAGTTTATTGTGGCTTTTCCATACTTAAAGGGAGCTTATAAGAAATAGGCTTTTTACAGGACACATCCTGATAGGAAGTGGTTTAAAACTAGAAGAGGAGAGATTTACATGTGATGTTAGGAGGGACTTCTTGGCTGGGAGGGTGGGGAGGCCCTGGCACAGGGTGCCCAGAGAAGCTGTGGCTGTCCCTGGATCCCTGGCAGTGTCCAAGGCCAGGTTGGACATTGGGGCTTGGAGCAGCCTGGGACAGTGGGAGGTGTCCCTGCCCATGGCAGGGGGTGGAACTGGGTGATCTTGGAGGTCCTTTTCAACCCAAACCACTCTCTGACTCCATGAAATTCGTCTGTGGCTGCAGCTGAGGGTTGAGAGCAGAGCATCTCCTGCTGCAAGGCTCTGTGCCTGCTGCCACCACCCCCTCTGCCCTCTCCTTGAAGCATCCATCTTTCCCAAAACCTCTCCCCTTTCCCTATGGGGGTGATCTCTCCTGTGGCAAGGACAGGCTGTGCTCACTCTGTGCACAAAAACCCTCTGCTCTGAATGTGCTGTGTGGCAGCACGAGCCAGGGAGATCTGTGCTCCTTTTGGCATTGATCTGGGTGAGATCAGGCACCTTTTCCTGCTTGTGCCTCAGTTTCCTCACTCATTCAGGGCAAGGAAAAGTGGTTTTCCTTCTGTGAGCAGCCTGGGCAGCCTTTGAACTGTACCTCTGGAGGAGGAATGATCTCCCTGGGCTGTCCCCATCCTCGGGGCTGATAAACTGAGCTCTGCTGGGAGATTTGCACATTGCAAAAGGCTGGGAGCTCTCTGAAATCCGAGCAGAAGAGATCTCCAAGCCTGAAGCCCTCCACCTCCTTCTTCCCCAGGCCAAGCACTTAAATCACTCCCTTTTGAGGCTGAGAGTGAACATGGCAAGCCAGCCCACACACTGGCTGTTTTCTGCTTCTGAGCCATTTTTCTAAGCCAGCCCACTTTTGTAGCAAGGCTGCTTCCATTAGCTGATAATCTCACTGTACAACTTTTCCAATTGCTTTTGGGAAATCTCAGTGCATAACATCTATTACATTTCCCTTGCCTACCTTGGCAGTAATGCTGCAGCTTCAAAGAACTCCCCACAAGTTAGTTAAGCAAAAGACCTCCTGCTTGTAAATCCATGCTGGCTGTCTCCTCTAATCCAATTATGCTTTACAAGGTGCTTCCCTCGCTAAATCCTGAAAAATTGTTTTTGATATTTTTACCCACAATTTATGTTAAGCTCCTCGGTGTATAATTGCTTGTCTGATCGTGTGCTCCTATTTTTGAATAATGGGGTTAGGTTTGACATTTCTGCAGTTCTCCTGTGTCATCTGAGAACTGCTGAAATGTTATTGCTCAAGACTTCACTCACATGTGGGTGCTCATTTGCTCCAAACCTGGTGGAGTTCATGTGTCTGAACCAAGTCTGCACTGCTGGCTTTGGTTGTCACTGATGTCCACTCATCAGCTGAACCCTCCTTTTTATTAGAAAAGGGTGAGAAATGCAGGTGAAGTAGCACAGGACCTACTCACAGTAGTAGTTCTGCTTCTACTCTGAGTATGAGAGGTGGGACTTAATCCAGTCCCCACCTTCAGGCACAAGGAGCCTTCAGCAAAAGGTGTGGGGGTTTGTGCTGGGGATCTTGTGTAGCCCTGATTTTCAGCCTGAGATGTTTGGATTTCTAAAATTCTGTTCTCACGGAATGCTAAGTAAACATGGAGAAATGTTTTTGCTAAGTTTATCTTGTTTTGAATTCTTGTTAAGAGAAGGAACTTCTTGATGGCACTCAATTTTGACCAGTATGATTGAAGAGGTGTTAACTTTGCCCACCAATCCTATGGACCTGTGTAAAATAGTATATAAGGAGTTAGAAATTTCAACAGAGTATTTTCAGCCTTCTGATAAATGGAGTCTATGTGTCTGAATTCGTGTCCTACAGTGACAGATCTTGCTGGCAGAAAGAATTCCTATTATTTTCTGGAGAAAAGGATGCTCAGGGGAGACTTTATTACACCCTACCACTACCTGGAAGGAGGCTGTGGTGATGTGGGGGTCACTGGGTCAGGCTCTTCTCCCAGACAAGTGATAGCACAAGGGGAAACAGCCTCAAACTGTTGAATCCAGGAGGTTCATGTTGAATATTGGGCAAAATTTCTTCACTGAAAGAGTGGTTAAGCATTGGAACAGGCTGCCAAAGGCAGTGGTGGAATCATCACCTCTGGAAACATTAAAAAAAATTACTGCATCTGTCATTTCACCCTATGGTATAGTGGGCATGGGGGTGTTTGATTGAAGGCTGGACTTGATGGCCTTGGTGGCCTTTTCCCACCTTAATGATTCCATGGTAAGGGACAAAGAAAGGGGTCTCCCACACCCCAGAATATGAAGGTTTTGCCACTCAAATCTGGGATTTTCTTTGATTCAGCAAATCCAAGATATAACACCCCTGATGTAGGAAGGTGAGCTTAAATTTTGAGTAAAGGTGAGTAAATTATTGAGGCAATATCAGAGGAGAGAGCTGTGTAGGAGGAGGTTTATTTCCCTGCCCTTTTCCTGTTTTCAAAGGCAGCAGCCATTTCCCAGGCAAATGTCTCTGTCTGTGACTGTGGCATCAGCTGGGAGTGTTTTTTACACAGCACTGGCAGGCACTTCTGTTGAGATGTCACATCATCACACAAGCAGGATTTAGGGAATAATCCATGGTGTACCATCAGCAACAGCACGGGTCTGAGCCAGAGGAAGGAAAGTGGCTTCCTCTCGCTGGCAGCCAGGCAACAAAAGGGATGGAGCTGCAGTGGGGAAGCAACAGATGGTTTTGAACCTTAAATAGACTGGTCTTTTCAAACCAAGAGGAAGAGTGGTGGTTCCTCATGCTGGAATCCTTCCTAGCCAAATATCACATTTGCAATCCTCAGCCTTTCCTTAAAGTTTAACTGACAAAAAAAAAAAAAAAAAAAAAAAAAAAAAAAAAAAAAAAAGAAGGAGAAAAGAGCAGAACAGCTTCTCTAGCAAATGCCCCTTTTGAGGCCCATGTTTTTAATTTCTAAAAAGGATGAAAAAACTCCCCAGGCCTGAGCCCCTTCACACAGGTGAGATCCTGCCACACAAACACCACTGTGGACATTCCAGTTTTCCAGCCCTGCTGGAAGAAGGAATAGTGGCTGCAGGGAGCTGCAGAAAACAAAGCAGAAAAGGTAAAAACTGCAAACCAGGTTGTTAAAGGTGGAGCTGCACTCTGCCCTCTCTCCTTTCCCAGTAATCTGTGGGGTTTGTCCTGAGCTTATCAACCTCCAGCAGCGAGAGGAGCTCAAGGATGCTCTGGGAATTCAGCTTTGTTTACCAAGCCTGGGAATTCTTGTCTAATAACCAGGAGAGGCTTTAATTTCCTTCCCATTGGTGGACAATCTGAAGAGCATCCCTTGATCTCACCTTTTCTCTCATGAAAGGTGAAAATTAGTCGTCCTCACTCACCATTGCTGCCTCTCAAAATGTGAAATCCAGGATTTCAGTGATCCCTTGTAACAGGGACAATGATGTAACAGGGACAGCAGAGACATCTCCCAGACTTCTGCTCATGAATGGTTTATTAATGCTGGTCCGTATATATTTATTCAAATTATGATCTCTGGAGGGTTATTCTGCCTCAGACCCTCCATTTCCTTTGCTTTGGGTCCGAGTTCTGCTCCTTTCCCACTCCTCCAGCTGCCCCAGATAAACTGCTACCACAGGTATTTCCAGCATAACACCTGATTCTCTAATTCCTTTCTGGGGGAAGGGTTTATTTGGGAAAAGATTATCCTTTATTGCTCCGAAACCAGCTCAGCATTTCTAAGTTCAGGTGCACAACTTGCAAATTACAAGTTTTTTACCTCCTCTCTGATGTGCTGAGCCTAAAAACAGCTCCTTGCAATCTGTCAGGGCTTGATGGGCTGAATTCTGTGAACCAGCATCTCCCTGTGAAAGTTTAATTTCAGCCCTTGCAGTGGGCCCTGGCAATGATTCTCTCCATTGTCGGAGAGAATTTCCCCAGGACAAGACTAAGGTGCTTATTTATTTTTTAATCCCCAACCTTTCATTCTAAACAACATTCCTAGAGATGCATTTGCAAGCAAATGCAGGGGAAAAAAAAAAACCTCTAAAAATGAAACATTTTGAATCTTAATGCTTTAATGTGTTTTTTAATTTAAAAGATAAAAACTTGCTAGACATTTAGAAGCCTTAAGTTATTCAGATTTTAAACTGTTATCTAGGTGTTAGAAAATACAGATGCCTAATACAAAGCCCTGGCTTTTGTAGGACACTTTCACCTTTTATGAAACATCTGGCTGGGGTTGACAGCAGAAATAGGAGACAGAGAGGGCTGGATATTAGTTTTTTATTAAATCTGTCAATTTCCACATAATTAAGGGAGCATTTGATGTAAAATGTACTTCTAAATCATGCTTTAATCTCCCTTATTTTGCCAAAATGGTTTCTTAGTGACTCTTTATGCCTAAAAGCACCCCTGGGCATTTGCTCCCCATCTGTGGGACGATGGGGGAGCTGGTGGCCTTTAGCTCTGCTTTTGGCTGCTCCCACCTTGTCACTCAGAGAATAAACCTTCTGATGGATGGCAGTGTCAATAAAAAGGTTAATATTTTTAAAAGCTAGATGGATCTTTGTTTAGCTGCCATTTTGTGGCAGTCCTGCAGTTCTGTTAGGAGGAGTTTGCCCATCCCTGGTTGACTAATTGGTCTCTGAGCTCTCCTTTGCAAGAAGGGCCATGCATCAACTTCTGCTTGACAAACTGTAAGAAAAAAATAAGCTAAAACCCACAAACAAAGCCAAGGAAATGGAGAAGTTAATACTAAACTATAACTAAATGCTCTGGTGAAATGGAATGTTACTGAGATCTGACTTGTCTTGAGTCACAGGAAAATTAATTCATTAGATTTTTTTATGAAAGGATTATGATTTCTGCAAACATGGTCTGGGGGGAGCTGTTCAATCTACAGTCAAAAAAATAATTTTGATGATTTTTAATGGGCTACTCTGAATTTGAAGTTAGGAATTCAGATGAGGTCAAGTTGTTGGAACTACTCGTGATGCTCTCACTGATGCTACAGACCAATGTCTTGGAGGAAATGAGAACTTGGGTTTACCCTGTCCCTGGAAGTGTCCAAGGCTGGGTTGGACAGGGCTCAGAGCACCCTGGGATAGTGGAAGGTGTCCCTGCCCATTGCAGGTGGCTGGAATTAAACGAGCTGTAAGGTTCTTTCCAACCCAAACCATTGTAATTCTATGGAATCAGTAGGAGAGGACTGGGGACTTTTTTTTAAGCCCTGCTACCTGGTCTAATTAGGTGGGAATTCAATTAATTATTCTCAACTTGGTAAATACATTTTATACCATCAATCAACATCCTCCTCTTTCCCAGAGTTTCCAGCACCAGAGATGCTTTAAATCTGTAAGAGATTCCAAACCAGCAAAGAACTCAGATTCATGCACTAATGTTTGAGGGTGCTGGAATTGCCAGAGAATCACAGAATCATTCAAGCTGGAAAAAACCCTGCAAGATCATCAAGTCCAGCCATTAACCCAGCACTGCCAAGGCCAACACCAAGCCATGTCCCCAAG
The DNA here is from genome assembly GCA_013400775.1 of Chaetops frenatus. Lineage (NCBI taxonomy): Eukaryota > Metazoa > Chordata > Aves > Passeriformes > Picathartidae > Chaetops > Chaetops frenatus. The sequence continues at coordinate 211,063 of VZTR01032331.1, read as the reverse complement.
TGCCACATCCAGCTGTTTTTTGAAAATTTCTAGGGATGTGATTCCATCCCCCTGGGCAGCCTTTTCCAATGCCTGATCACACTTTAAGTTGTTATTTCCCCGTGAATTGTCTTAAAAACTTGTGCTGTCAACAGCCCACAAGAACTCTGATATAAACCCTGAGGAAAATGATGTGGAGAAGGGAGCCCTAACACAGCCAACTAATTGCTGGGATGTTTATGCATCAGCAGAAAACAAAACACATTTAGGGCGATGATAAACTTCATCTCTGCTGTCTGTGTGGCTCATCTGGAAGAGGCAATTCATCCTTGTCTTGCAAATATGGCAATTACTGTCCCAGTCCCATTACAGGCCTGGTCACTGGGTCAGGCAACTTGTCTTGTGAAATCTGCATCCTGATGGAGAAAACGGAGTTTAAAGCTGAGTGAGACAAAACCTGTCCGCAATAAAAATAATAACAATAATAATAATAATAATAATAAAAACTTTTCACTTCACATAAAGCCTGTGTGCCTAGCTAAGCTCTTTTCAGCCCAGGCTGACAATTATAGTTGGAACTATTTGGTGGCTACTTATAAATTCATGGAACTGGAAGCTAAAAGAGGCCGGCGTGATTGTCTAATGCGATCTGCATAACTCAGGTCACAGAGCTCCTCGGGGAGACGTCTGCTCTGAGCCCTCAGCTCAGCAATATTTCATATCTTTTAGGAAAACAAACTGGCTGAGCTAAATGTTTCCAGGGATTCAGAACATGATTTTCTAAACATCCCCCATTAGCGCCAGGCAATCCCACCAGTCCCGGAGCTTCACTGCATCCTTGGGAGCTGCAAATAGGATCTAACTCTTGCTGTGCATAGAGGGGGGAAAAAAAAGCCTGCTTCAGATTTATCCCACCTCCCTTCATAAGGAATAGGCAGAAATAGTCCTGGGTGGGGTTTGTGTCCATTTCAGAGATGCTTTGGCTGCATGGAGGGAAGTTGGAGATTAAATAAATGGTGCAGGTGTGGGTGTCTGGCCAGGGAGGGATTTGAGCAGTGCTCCTACCTGGCCTGTATTCCCTTCTTCCCAGACTGTTTCTGTTTCCAAAGGTATAAATAACATCTTCAGACAGGGAAGGATGTTTGGAGTTGCTGATTCAGGGAGTGATGGCTGAAACAAGAAATAAAATAAGTGTTAAACCTCACTTTCCTTTCACCTTCTTTTGGGACAAACACCTATAAAATCTATGTGTCCTCAGGAGAAGATCAAGGAGCAGGGCCACAAGCTCCTGTGTTTTCTTAAAACATGAGCCAAAAAGGTGATATTGCAACTCAGGGCATTAAAGCAGGACATCTACACCTCTCCTTAGGAAAAATCCCAGTCAGCTGGAAGGAAACTCTCCTCCTCACTTATTATTTTGGTGAGATTTGAACCTGATCCTCCTCTGGCTTGATAACACATTCCTAATTTCCTGCCCTCCACAAATGCTGAGGAAACCACTCTCCTGACTGTGTGGGTGAGGGCTTTTCTCCATGCCTGCTGGTGGGTTAATAAAGCAGGGGCAGGCCTTGCTGCTCCGGGAGGAGGCAGGCTGTAATCCTCGGGAAGCAGAGGTGAAATTGCTCCTTCAGGACATCCATTATTGCCACCAGGCTGCACCCGTGTGGGTAGGAGAGAGACAGACAGACAGACAGATGTCACAGATCGGTAGCAGGCCGGGGAAAAGCTGTGGTTATAATTTTATGGTTCACCGGTGTGAAATGGAATCTGATAAAGAAAAGAAATGCTCCCCACAGCCCCTTTGCTGTGCTGGACAAACCTGACAGGGCTTACAAAAGCCGTGAGCTGGCTGCCAGGCTGGGCGGNGCACACAGGAAGGGCTCAGGGGGAGCGGGGTTCGGGATCATCAGCGCCTCTGCTGATCCCATGGATGCCATGGGCCTGGAAGGCTGGAATGAGGCCAGACCCGGGGTCCAGACCTCAGGAGAAGGGACATCACCTTGCCCAGCTTCCCTGCACCCTGACCAGTCTGTGCATGGGAGGGTTTCTTAGCCAGGCCTGTGTGTGTGGCCACGGCAGTATTTGGACAGTAGCCAGATTGTTTTAATAAAACTCGTGTCAATTCTCATGCCAATAAAAGGATGAGCGTGTTTGACCTTCAGGCCTTGTCAGTGCTAGGCCTGGCTTTCTGCTCATCTCCCTGATGTTTTTATTCCCTGTCCCCTTCCTGAAGGGGTCACAGGTAAGAAGCACTGGCCCTGTTGTATGTTTGCCTTGGCTGAAAAAAAGGAGGAGTAAAGAGCAGCAATGAGAAGGTCACCTCTGCTCCTGACTCCTGAGATGGAGAAGCTGAGTGCCCTGAGCTCTGCAAGGAGACTCCAAACTCCTTGAAGCCACTGGCTTCTTTTTGGGATGACGATGAGACATGGATAGAGGGGTTCAGGAGGGTCAGCAGTGCCCTGCCAAGAGGCAGAAATGCCACCTGCTTGTGAGCCAGCCCTGCAGGGAGGCGCTGGGTCTGCCCCAGCAGTGAGGAAGTTCTGCTCTCCCAGCTGCTGGAGGTGGAGAGAAGGAGAGAATCCTTTGAGCTGCACAGGGTGTCTTGTGTTTCAGAGGTGCTCTCTGAGCACCTGGCACTGCTCCTTGCTCTCATTTCTGTCCCCTTGCATTACATGCCAAGCACGGCTCCCTCCTTTGTGGCCAGGGACAAAAGGGTCTTTGGGGGTTGTATTGTTTGGGTTTTCTTGGTGAGCACTGTGAAATGCACCTGAGCAAATCCCCCAGCCCAAGCCTTTTGTGAGGGATGCCCACAAGGGAGGCAGGTGTAACCAGAGCCCTGGAGCCAGCGTGCCTTTGATCTCTGAGGTGGAGGGCTCCTGTCAGGAGCCTTAGCTGGCTAATCCTGCTCTCTTTCAGGGTGCCAGTTTGGGAACCACCTGGATGGAGCTGGCAAGGCCTTTGTGGGGTCTCTTGGGTCTCTGTGCTTTGTGCACAGGCCAGCTGGCAGCGTTGGTCTTGTGGCCATCCAAAACCAGCATCCCCAGCCCCTGTCCCTGCCCCCCTGGACAGCGTTCCTGCTCAGCAGCGGCTTTTGTGAACTCAGGGCTTGGCAGAGAGGAGCTGAAACGGGATCTCCCTGTTCCATACAGCACCAAAGCTGTACCTTAAATCAAATTTGAATAGTTCTCTGCAGGGACAAAAGTTCTGTTTCTCTGCAGAGCCTCATGCCAGCTGTTTCTCCCCAAGAAATCTGGGCTCTGGGTCTGCTGTTCCATAAAAAGAAAGGTGCAGTGGGAGTCTCGTCTTTCTGCTTTGGCTGGAGAGAAATGTGAAAAAAATCACCAGAGTACAAATGAAACTAATTGGAGAAATAAGAACCTTGTGTGCTGCTGCACAAGCTTAGGGACCATGCAGAAGCTGAAATTTAGGATTATTACCAGGAGTGAGGAGATCTTAACAACTCCTCAGATTTTCCAGTGCCCAGGTTATCCTGTCTAACTTTGGGCTCTTCACCAAGGAATTTGGGTGTAAAGCTACAATAAACAGGGACTGGTTAATGCAAGGCTCTTCTGAGGATGACCTTGCACACCTGAGACCTGAGTTATCCTACCTCAAAAATGCTGGGGAATATATTCATGATTTAGGAACATCCAGCCCCCAGCTCTAGTGATTCCTGAGGGCTACAAGGGGTAATATTAAGGAATGTTGAATAGATCTGAAGCTCCTGATTTGGGCCAAATGGCATCTGGGCAGTGTGTTTTTATGAAATAAAGAACATTTTTCAATCTGTGAGGAAATATAGGATCTATTCTTGAAGGAAATAGTGAAGCTTTCTTTGTGGATGCCCTGTCTTTACCTTTCCACACAGTGTTTGAGACAACACCACAGCCTGTTCCCATTAAAAATAAAATCCCCAAACCTAAAAATAACATCTCTGAAATGCCTTAACACTTGGCAGCTCTCAAAGAGCCTGAGGGTTCTCCTGGTAGTATTCTCCAGGGATCAATATTGGGCCTGAATCTATTGAAAACTTTCATGTATGAATGGGAGGTTGATATGAAATCCCACAGATAAAATATTCAGTGGAACAATGATTATCTCAGCATTAACCACGACCAGGGCATGGCAGTTGGGTGACTTTGGCTCCCTCAGACAAAACAAATGCAAAATTTGCTGTCTCACAGGGAGGAATTTAGGTCAGGCTGGGAAGTGGGAGATGTGTCCTAGAAAGCAATGACTGAAATGGATGAGGGATTCCTTTCTTCACATCCTTACAAAGGGTTTTTTCCTTGTCTGGCCTGTTGTAGAAGCAGGTTGACATCATCCTGCACCCTTGGAGGAGTGCAGGAGAGTGGGAGAGTTGTAGTCATGCTCTGTGGCCAAAGAGAAAAAGAAGGACTAAAGACCCACAAAAATTATTTGTGGAAACTAGGAAATTCCTCATAGGCTTTGAAGCATCTCAGTGTTAATTTATCAGTAGGAAGATTGAGGAATAACGTGATTAGGATCCCTGAGCATCTTCACAGAGTGAAAACAGCAGGTTAAAGGGCTTTACAACCTGGAAAAGAAAACCAAAATAAAGATCAGTGGTCAGAAGCCAAAGCTTGATGAATTCACATGAAAAGTAAGGCATGTGCAAGATTTTTATAGTGTGAGTGATTAACTGCTGGGACAAGCTGCCTTTTGGAGGATTCTCCCTTTCCTGGTATCTTCACATCTTAATGAGAGGTCCTCCTAAGGCAAGATGCTTTAGATTATTTAGTTCAGCCTCAGAGTAGATGGGTAGTGGCCTGTGATGTACAGGAGGTGAGAACAGATGATGCAGTGGTCCCTTCAGACCTTACACGTTATTCATTTATATGATCCCTGAATTAAATATCCTTGAGCTTTCATTTTATGGCAAGATGGATGCCTGGGAAAGCTGGGAAAACACATGTAGTGCTTGCTGCACAGGGTTATGCCCTTCACCCACTGAAATATGGGCACTGGGATGGAGCAACCCTCCCTGCACTCAGCAGGAATTCTGCATTTCAAGCCCCCTTTGTGGGTTAAAACCACACGGAGAGGGAGCTGGGCTTTGCTGGGATCTTCTTCCCTCTAATCCCACGCTGAAACAAACAGCAGGGATATCTAAATACAAATGGATGTGCCCCAAAACAGTGACCTCCATCTCTGCCTGGCCACTGCCTCTCTTGGCAGCACTAATTACCCACCAAAAACCTTGAGGGTTCCCACAGCTGAGCAGGGAGTGCTGTCTGCTTTCCTCTCCTTTAATAAACTGAGAGATAAATTTAAGGGCTCGGGGAGAGCCTGCTTCACATTTTCTCCCTGGGTCTTGCTTAATTCTTGACTGAAACCCTGAGGAAGGCTGCTGGTGGTGAGTGCTCTGGGGAGGCAGAGGTGCTGTGATAGCAGCACCTGAAGGCCCCAGTTTTGGGGCTGTGGGTTGGGTTGGTGTGTGTTTGCTCAGCAACAGCTGCAAGCAAATGTTATCACTGCTCTCCCTGCCTCACATCTGAAGATTTTGGGCTGCAGATTAACCAGTGTGACCTCAGAACTCTTCAGCTGATGTTATCACTCTGACTGATGCTGCCTGTGGAGCTCCTGTCAGAGAGATTTGAGGGCACTGCATGGAGAATGAGGTGTAAAAGGAGAGGAGGCAGTGATGGGAGGAGGAAATTTGGGGTGGGGTGTGTGTGAGGGTGTCTGGGAGCAATCCAAATGCCACTTTTTGTGGCAAGAAGTGGAGGCTCTGGGGAACTGTGTGAAGATCAGTGCCACTGCACACTCACTCAGCTAAAAGCAATGAAGTTTTCTGAGTTACCTGCCTCTGATAAAACAATCACAGGTCCATCTGATGTGTTGTCTTTGTCACCTGGGATGAGCCTGAGGGATGTGCACAGCCCTGTGCCTCAAATTGAGAGGTGAAACCTTGACAAAGGCAGTGGCTTTAGGAGTTTTTGGTGAGATCAGGGCCTCAGGGAGAGGACAAGGCTGTGAAGGCTACAAAGAGATGGCCTCGGCCACCACGTGACCTCTCCTTTTGCCCAACATTTGGCTAAAAAGGGTAAACAAATAGTTAAAAGAGAAAGGATGAGCACAAATCTGATGAGGAAGGGCTGAGGGAGCTGGGAAAGGGGCTCAGCCTGGAGAAAAGGGGGATCAGGGGGGACCTTGTGGCTCTGCACAACTCCCTGCCAGGAGGGGCAGTGAGGGGGGTCGGGCTCTGCTCCCAGGGAACAGGGACAGGATGAAACAGCCTCAAGTTGTACCAGGGGAGCTTTAGGTTGGATAATAGGGAAAATTTGTTCATGGAAAGGGTGGTCAGGCAGTGGTGGAACCATCATCCCTAGAAGTGTTCAGAAGCCCTGTGGATGTTGGGGCACTTGGGGACACGGTCAGTGGTGGCCTTGGCAGTGCTGGGTTGGACTCGATGATCTTGGAGGGCTTTGCCAACCCAAATGATTCTGTGATCAGAGATATGAGGTGGCTTCCATTTGGAGGTGACTGTAGAAGCAGGAACTCCTCAGCCTTGAAGGAGGTGAGCTGGGAGGTACATGGAGAGATTGGCAAGCTTAGGAATGGCAGGAGGGGATGGATAGGAACTGACTGCTCAACACCTCTGCAAATACAAGAATTACAGGGCATGAAATTAAACTGTTAAAAAATCAAGTCCTGAACAAATGAAAGGAGGTGATTCCTTCAAGCACTGGGCTCTGGATCTGTGAAAATCCCTGGCAAAGCATTCTGTGGATGCAAAAATCAATGCAATTTCAAGGATAAACAACAACAACAACAACAACAAAAAGAGAGAGAGAGAGAGAGAGAGAGAGAGAGAAAGCTCTTGAGGTTATGGTGGAGAGACACAGGATATAGAAGTTCCCCTGAATGAAAATTGCCAAAGCCAGGGCAGCTGCTGGGGACATAAACATGCTTACTTTGGTCTTATATTTCCCTTACAGGCCATGGCTGAAAGAACTGGGATGTGTGGAGTGTTGGTCCCACCAGTTCAGCTGTTCCTGAGTGGAATTATGGCAGATTTCAAAGTCTGATTGTAACTGAAAAAAGGGCATTTATCAAACTGCCACAATTCCTGTAGCCTGACAGTGCTGGCAGGGACTGTATCCTGCACAGAGGAGTTTGATCAACACAGTCCTCCAGGAACTGCCTGGGTCAGGAGTGGTGGAGCCAGAAACCTGGGAGAGGGTCAGGGTGCCTGGGGAGAGAGGGGAGGCAAAGTTCCTCCAGGCAATGGGATGAGGATGGGACTGCATAGGCCAGGGGGATATTTAATGTGCAAAGATGGAATTTGTAGTGGTGCTAGGATTGAATTGATGGGAGTGGACACAATAGGATGCCTGAGAGGGCTGCTGAGGAGAATTAATCTATGGGAAGGTGCTCACTGATAACTGAGGATGGGGTGCTGGAACCAGATGATCTTTAAGGTCCCTTCCAAACCCAAGTCTTTGATTCTATGATGGGAACATCTGGATAGACAGTGGAACAACATGGCCTGGAAAGCACCCATCACCAGCAGGAACAACTCTTAACTTCTCCCTGTGTGTTTAAACTGTTCAAGCCTCCACCAGGAGCCTTCAAGGGATGCTGGACTCTGACAAACCCATTGCAGTGGCATTCATTCCTTTAGAGGTCCCAATTAAATCTATATTTAGCCTTTTTGGAGCCTGGGTAACAATCTCTCCCTTGCTCAGCAGCCACGCTCCAGTGGCTCATTGAGGCTGAGGCACCAGCTCTCATTAAGCCTGGGCTGGCCCTGCATTAATTGTGACATGAGGCTCTTTTTGTGAAGGCTTTTGAACACAAATGTTTAGCCAAACCTCATTTGTTTCACAGTTTACAGACTGCAACCCTTGACCAGGGGATCAGGATTCAGTGTAAACAAGGCAGGGGGGGTGTGAACTACCTGGATTGGGAAGCAGGGATGGAATGCTGCAGGCAGAGGAAGTCAGCCAGAGCTGATGGTTTGTAGGGTGGAGAAAAAGGTGGTTGGTTTCATCAGGTTTGGGTAAAATCACTTCTCTCTCCTTTCACACCTCTGAGCTGGTGAACTCTGATTCTTACAAGGCATTCCTAAAAATTTTCCTGCCTTGTGCCCGTGGCATGCTCTCCCAGCTGAGGAAAGGGTTTGGCAGCCTTGGTAAGGATAAAAATGAATGAATTCGGGGGAAGTCTGAACTGAAACCTCTGAGTGTGTGAAACACTCTTCAGCCTCCAGGCTGGCAACCAAGCTCCCAGCTGGATGGTGTGTGCCCTGCTCCTCCTGGAGTGATGTTTTTTGGGAGGAGAGTCACTACAGAGAGGAGGAATCCTCTGAAGAAGAGACAGCACCGGGTGGGGGCTGAGCAGTTGTAAAAGAGCTGGGAACGAGCCAAGCCTTTAAAAAAAGGACTGAGATAATCTTTGTTTTCTGTCTGTTCCTTTGTAAACACAGCCAGGACAGAGAGCAGGGGTGAGGCTGGGTGTGAGGGCTGTGTGACAGAGCAGGTGGGGAAAGGCTCTGGTTCAAACACAGCCCCTGCCAACCCACAAGTCCTTTGCAGTTCTGGAATGGTTTTCCAGCTGTGGAACACAGGGAATTTCATACAGCACTCTCCAAGACATTAAAGAAAATATATTTTGTATTGTGACTGGTTATTCTGGTGCTGCAATTAGGAAGAGAGGAGGCCTGAATGTATTTGGGGATTGTTCTCAGTGGCAAAATTTGAGGAAGAGCAGAAAATGAAGACTGGCATTGATGTGGGAGTCACCTCACCCAGTGACTGTGGTGTACATTATAAATGTCTCCACCTGACCTGGCTGTCCAGACTCCTTTATATTCAGTGAACAGACACAGGCACATCCAGGGTGTGATTTATCTCATCCCTGCCTGACATCTAAAACAGAGAGCAGAAAAATCCTGCCCTGCAAAAGGTCTCTCCTTCAACAGAGCATGAGTTTCTAGCTTAGAATTAGACTCTGATGTTGCAGACAGAGTTTAGTGAGAAGGCAAAGCCCTCACTTTTCACACCTGCCATGACAGAGCTGTTCCCTACAAGCTGCAAGACTGACAGACTTGATGGATCAGAAATGAAGCCCAGCATGGTCTACAGAGAAAACTCCTGATCTGAGGTGTTTTCTGAGCCAGCTGCAGGGCAGGGTCCTGCCAAGGGGTCTATGAAGAGAGGAATGCACTGCAAGGTGTGCAAAGCAAATTTCACTGCTGTAGGAGCAGCAATCTCATTGTGAGAGCTTCTGATGGGAGCTGCCATCACTCAGCCTCACCTCAAAGTTTCCTGGAGCTGTTGCCACAGCGGCTGGGGGAAATAAAATCTTTCCATTCCTCTTCTTTCTGTACCTCTGTTGGAGTGAGTGTCGTGTTGTTGTGGCTGGGGATTTGCTCTGGCAGTGCCAGAGTGGAGAAATCTCTCACCAAAGGTGCCCAGAACAGCTCAGAACAAAGAGAGGAGAAGAGGAGGAGCAGCAAACACACAACAGGAGGTAGGGGGCCCTTGGTGGACAAAGATATTTGATCAGGTAATTTATCCTGCCACACAGCAGGACACTGACCCCCACTTTAATTATTGTGTCATTTGTCCTTGACAGCTACTGCTGCTTCCAATTAACACTCCTAATTAAAGCCTCCAGTTTTCCAAGGATGTAAGTGTGGATTCACTGGGAAGAGGGCTTCAATGAAGAGGCAGAGCTTGGGGGTGTCTGATGAGAAATGACATTCCCTGCCCCAGTGGGACTGGCAAGGTATTTGCTTATCCTGCAGGAGTGTCAGGCTGGAATCAAACCCAGACCTTCATCTCCATCCCCACAGGGGCAGCTCCTCTCCCACCAGTCTGACATCTCCCTGTGTGTGAGCCCTGCTTCTCACCTCTGTAAATAATGTGCTTCAGCTCCCTGGGCTTTGCTTTTCCCTGTTCCTGCTTTTTTACTGGCTCTGTAGGTCAAATAATAAGGCACAGGATATCAAACATGACAGAGGACATCCAAGTCCCTTTGGTCATAATTCAGGCCAAAAGAAAATCAGCATCTTGGGATGCTGTGCAGGTGACTGAGCACCCTCACTGACTGTTAAAGGTGTAGAAATACTTCAACCTGTGGTTCTTTCAGGTGGTTTTTTTTTTTGCCTTCCTCTATTTAATAAACTGTATTATCATGAACACTCTATTCAGGGCTTTGAAATCAAATAAGTTCCACTCTTAATCTTTCTGCAGTTTTTCTGGGCTGGCTGAGCCTCGAAAGATAGCAGCATTCACAGAACCCACATGGCTCGACAGAGCCACTGTTCAGTGTTTTGGAAATGTATCTTTTGACTGTTGGGAAGGAAATTGGCTACTTAAGATGCCTTTTTGTACATTTAAATTAACTTAGTCCACCAGACTGAATAAATCCTGCCACTGTATTAACATCCAATTATAACAACAGAGATTGAGCAATGATTCAGGTTTTGACCAGAATGTTGGCAGTTTAAGGGGAAAAAGAAGCAATGTATATTGAAATAAAAAAGTCAAAAATGGGAGCCAGAAAATTATGACTGAGCACATAGCAGGAGCTTTTGTGAATGTATAATGGCAGAAGCAGGAGCCAAATTTCTAACAGGATTAGCTGTTACTGTCTATCAGATCCAAAAAACTCAATCATTTTGTTTTAAAAGACTTTTTGTAACTCATTCATAGTAGAAATAGGGAGGGGAAGGGAGAATGGGAGCTGGAGAATCTGCAGTTTGGAATTTAGGCAGGATCAGAGGTGAGGTGTTGTGTGAAACACCCTGAAGGAGCAGTTGAGCTCTGAACCTTCAGCACTTTGCAGATTTTGCCAGATTTTTAAGGTGTCCTTGTGAGCCAGAAACTCGTGAAGGATTTCTTTGGGGACCAGTGAATGAATGTGTTGCTGAGGTGAAATCTCTCTTCAAATCTGCTGCAGCCATGGCAGCTGGGGCTGCTCAATGTTCCCTTCCTGTCCTGGAGAAGGACACGGGATCCACCTTCCCCTTGTCCAACCCTGGCTGTGGGATTGGCTCTCACTCTGGATCAGGGACCATCTGTCCCTCTGCTCTGCTATGGACAGATCTCTGGAAGCACAGCAGCTCCTGGATGTCCACCAGGTGTGTGGACAGGCACCTGTAGGGATCTTACCTTCACACCTTCAATATTCCAATGAACCCACAGCATAAATATGTTGTACTTCATAACTTGGGGCTCACTGAGCACCTGAACTTCCTCCTTGAGCTCGCTCAGATGCCACAAAGCCACACCTTCAGAGACACTGAGACAGCTCCTCCTGCTGCTGCTGAGGCCTCACTTTCAGCTTCAGCTCTCCTTGATAAAATGGGGAGACGTGGGGAGTAGAGTCAGGGAATATCCTGAGTTGGAAGGGACCTGTGAGGGTCATCCAGTCCAGCTCCTGTCCCTGCTCAGACACCCCAACAATCCCACCCTGTGCATCCCTGGGAATGTTGTCCAAATGCTCCAGGAGCTCTGGGAGCCTTGGGAACATCACCCTTCTCTGGGGAGCCTGGTCAGTTCCCCAGCACACTCTGGGCAGGAACCTTTTCCTGCTATCATATATTTTCCTAATATATGGAATATAAGCCCTGAGAACAACAGTAGTCTATCCTTACATCCATAGATTGCTCTGGCACAGTGAGGCCAAAGCATCAGTGAAGCTGTGACCACTGCAGGAATTTAAATTACTTCAAACTGGCTGTTATGCCCCAAAATGAGGGACACTTTCCTTTCCTAATCCTGCTGAATCCCTGGTCATAATATCTGGACTTTCAGGCACGTGGTGGATTCTTGGGGGTTGCCCTGTGCAGGGCTAAGGATTGAACTTTATTGATCCCCGTGGGTCACATCCAACTCTGGATATTCCAAGTTTGCTGGAAAATGTTGAGTCCAGGTTCCACTCTCACAAAGGACCAGGGCTAGGGACCCTCACCAAGGCTGGGAAATAACCTTTAAGACTTTGCCAGGCTTTCCAAGGATGGAGAAGGGGTGGAAGGAGTAACCACAGCCTGGTTTGCCCTGGAGATTTCCACCTCCAGCACTGCCTGGTCCCTCCATCCCAGTGAGTAATGGCAAGGTTCTGTAACTGGGAGGCTCCATGGGCTTTGCCTTTTCCTGATATTTTCGAGGCAGCACAAAAAGCTGGCTGTTCCCTGGAGGGACACAGTCAGCTCTCAAACCCTTCAACTTGGAAAGCTGAGCTAAATTAATTACAGTTTATGCTCCAAAAAGGAAAATAAGACCTCTGATGTGCCTTACTTGCTTGATGTTCTTCCTCTTTTCAGCAGACGACCCTTAGGTGGCTTTTCTTTCAGTCTCAGCTCCTTTGTTTTTTGTGGTTTCTTTCTGCATTAATTGGAAGGTCTGACACTTCCAGCCCAAGACATTTATCAGCATGGTACAGTTTTAATTAATCTCACAATAAAGCTGCTTGAGGCGAACTCGTGAAAGGACTTTCAGGGCAGGAATAATGCCCACGGTGACACAGGACACACTCTGGTGGGATTGACAGGATTTGGGATGTGGGAAGCTCACAGAACATCCCTCTGGCCTCTGGAACAGCAGCACAAGCCAGGTGTGCTCCTAAAAACAACACATATCCCACAAAATAAATCCAAATACACACTGAAAAGAAAACATTTCTGCAAACATGAAGATCTGGGTTCCCCAGCAGGTTCCTCCTGCCACTGGAGTGAGCTTGGATATCTTTAGATGGTTAATTAATTAATAAGAATAAAACCTACAGAGACCACCTTTTATCTACTCTTTTTTTATAGCAATTGCAAAGAAATAGCAAATTTAAGTCCTCTAGGACTTCTTTCTTGTACCTGTATCAGAGCCACAGGTGGATTTTGACACTGAACATTCAAGCCTGGGATTACCAGGTGTTGGAAAAGTTCATGTTCTGATCTAAACTTCTTAACCAAGGCTCACTTCTATCAGGCAGGTGTAAACTGGCTCAGAAACGAGGTTGGATGGAACTATCTAGAGCTAATGAGGACAAATCAAGCAACACCATATGTCAAACTGAGGGTGGTTTGGGTGGGAACTGCAGAGCTGAACCCAACTGTGCTCACAAAATTCTAATTACCAGGTGGGAATTGCATCTGGATTGAGGAATGGCAGATTTAGAGTCTTTCAGAACTAAATTATCTGCTGCTTCTTCAAGTCCTCTGGTGGCCACAGCACAGACGTGGCCAAGCTTGATGTGATCAAGATAAAATAACTCATAATATATTTTTCTCAGGTGGAAATAAGAGGTGGGAATGCCTGGCATAATAAATTATAATGTCTCCCATTTTGGTATCTTCTTGTAAAAAATTCTGTGTCTTTTTGGAATTTGGATTCAACACAGAATATTGGGTTCGACAAGTTTAATTGGGTGAAACCCTGAGACATAAAATTTATTCTTCATGGACAGGTGATACCTTCTTGATCAGAAGCTTAAGGAAGGTGGAACAACCTCATTCATGGGTAAACCATCTTAATTTTTAAACTTCTTGAAAGAATCATAGAATCTTGGAAAAGACCTTTAAGATCATCAAATCCAGCCATTAACTCACCACTGCCAGGGTCAATTAGAGAAGTCTGAATGGCTTGCTCCCTCTTTTGTTCTTACAAATTTTATTGCTCTGTGGTCTGTTCTGATTATGTTTTTATGCTCACGGCAATAGATTCAGTTTGAGAAAAGTGAGTTTGTGTTGGTTTTTGTTTGAGTTTTTTTCCCCCACATTCTCACTTTTCCATTAAAGGCTTTCAGTAGCTGCAGTTGGTTTCTCTGGGTGTCTTGGCACAGGCAGTGGTGCAATGGTAAACAAACCCCACCCTGTTCCTACCTGGAATTTTCTACAGCTCCTGCCACTTGCCAGAGGCAAGCCTGCACATTTTCAGCTTTTCCTTATAGACTATCAACTACCACATGGGATTTGTGGGTAGGGGTGAGAAAAACAATTTCTGATACAAGTAGAAAAGGTCTTCGTATAGAACTGGAATTTTGCCTGATATATATATCTATATTAAAACAAAACAAAAAGAAAATTGAAAAAGCAAGTTCTTGGTTCATTTACAGACACAATCAGGATGGATCTTAATCTGTCACTTCACAGCTCAAACTCTTCAGAATGTTGTGCCAAGTAAAAAATTGTCCCTGGGATCCAGGTGTATTCCCTCATCATTTGTCAGGAGTAACTGTTCTGCAGTTTAGAGCTGGCAGCTCTCAGTGGTGTTTCATCAGGATAATACCACACTCCATCATCTGAGGGAATAAACTCTCCCTGCTGACAGGAACTGGGGTGAAGACACCAGCAATTGACTGGATATTACAGAGGCTCTCTGAAGCTTATTCAATGGAAAAGGGACTATCAGGTCATTGGGCCCAAATTGTGTGTTTGGCTTCAAAAGCTGTGAGGGGCTTACAAAACCTAAGAGGAATCAAAAGCGCTGGTCTGTGAGACAGGAGGTCAGGCTGGGCAGTCCCTTCAGCCTTTGAAACCTCCTGCTGAAATACTTTAATTAAAAAGGAAAAATAAAAGAAAAATAGATGATAAAATGTGGTATTTTGGCAGTACATGGGTGTTTCAGGTCCTACTGCAATGTCTTCTGAGCTGCTAAAGCAGGGCTACAGCAAGAAAATATCCAGTCTGGTTGGCTTTGACCTTTTGCTGCTGGGAGCAACCTCTCCAGGGATGGGGCAAAGGATGGCTGGAAAGATGCACAGGCGATGGGGAGTGGGGCTAAAGCTTTCCTGGGACCAGCAGTGGTGGTGGCAGTGGGGACAGGTGGTGCAGGAGGATATGGGAGGGAGACAAAGGCACCACAAGATCTCAGTTCTTACAGGAAGCCAGAAAGCAGCAGAGTCCAAAACCAGAGAGGTCAATGAGATCCACTGAGTGTAATTTGCAGCAGCAGATCTCCTCTTGTCCAACTGAAGGGAATTAATTTCATTTCAAGGTACCACGTCCCCACAGCCTGCCTGATTTGCTGATTCCTGGGAAATCCTGCAAGCGAAGTCATTTGGCAATGGGTGAAGGGCCGTGGGGAGAGGGAAAGGCCACAGGGACGTGGACCAGGATCTGGACAGGGACTGCAGCAGGTTGATCTCTGGAGCAAACCATCCCCATCCCTCTGCCTGCCCCAGGCCTGCCCAGCGCTGCACAGGCGTCCCTGCGCAAGGACAGGCACCGGGGGGAAGGGCACAGGGAGGGTGGCACCTCCATCAAGCCCTTCTGAGCCGTGTGAGAAGCCTGACAGGTTGTCCCCTTTGCCCCTGCAGCTCACCAGGGTGCCCGTGGAGTCGTGCAGCCAGCACGAGACCTGCAGCGAGTGCCTGGGCTCGGGGGACCCGCACTGCGGATGGTGCGTCCTTCACAACACGTGAGTACCTGCGGGGTCTGTCACCCTCCCAGCCCTGCCTGCCACCTGTGCTAACACTGGCACAGCTGTAAAATGCTGTCTCAGTCCCTGGCTGAGCCAGGAACCTCCAAAAAAGTTGGTTGGGGCTTGCTGGGGGGAGAGTTTGCTTGATTACGAACAAGGGGAAAAAAGGGTGGTAGAGGCTGGACAGAGCTTCTCCACCACTTGATCCACAGTTTGCTGACTGCACCAGGATAGCAGCCTGATGTGCTTTGAATCCAGCCCTCCAGCAGCTCTTCTCTGGGTGACATTTTCCTGGTGGTTCCCACTCCTTTCAGAGGAATTTGACTTTTAGCCCTTGTCTCAGCACCTCCAGCTTTCCACTGCTCACCTGAACCTCTCCCCTTTTGGACTTGTTATGATCTCCATTGCCCTTAGAGAGGAGCCAGATCCCTGTAAACAACCTGGAGTAAACAAGGTAGTTTTCATTGGGACCTTATGGTTTAACAGGCCAAGCAGGGACCTCATTCCACTCTTCCATTATTTTGTTGTACTGGTTTATCCACTGGCTCACAAGCAGCACTGGATCCAGGTGTCCTCAGGACTGGGATATCAGTTCATTGGATTGTTTTTCCTCAGGATTTTAATGATGCCTTGAAGTTGCCTCTCTGCAGCCTTTCCCTGAGTGATCTCCTCCTGCAGAGAGCCCTCTGCCAGAGCCCTGGAGAGGGAGGTGTCCTTGGCTGAGCTCCTGGCTCTGAGTGGCAGGGAGGTCTCAATTGCCCAGCCCCTCTCAGCAGAGACAGTGGCTGGGAAGTGCAGTGGATCTGTCTCACCCCAGCCTCCAGCTGAGAGTGGCTCTGCAGGGTGCTGTCACTCCGAGCCTCGCAGTGTCCTTGGCAGCCTTGGAGGCTTTTCTTGGTGGGGCCTGCTCTTCCCCCTCTGAGCTCACCTGAATTCTTCCTGTTGCATTGCAAACCCTCCAGGTGGAGACAGGGATCCGGTTGAAGTGATAGACTTTGCTACCTCTCCTTGCTGGAACAGAAGGGAACAAACCCGGACCATGTTCCAGCCTTCTGTCGATGCTCTGAATGCCCCGCTTCCATCAGCTTGTGTGACCCTCATCCAAAACCACAGCAGTCTGCCTAATTTCAAATCAGATCTGGGGGATCCATCCCAAAGCACATCCAAAAACGTGCCTCACGCTCTGGAATTGTTCAGGAGAACCTTGGCAAACCAGTCCTGAGTAGTGGTGTGGTGGATAAGGGCCCAGGAAACTTTTGTCCTGCTGACCTGAGGGTATTTCCATTTGTTACTGAACTTTATAGTGTGTTCCCATCCCATCTTATCCTGCATCCATCCTCCAGCACACCGAGTGCTTTCTGTCACTGAAGGGGCAGCACAGATATGTGCAAGCAGCACAGAAAGGCATGGATTTGTTCATTGATTGTACCACAGCAATGCTGGATATTTCATCTCCTTCCATCCAGGGTCAGTGGCAACAAGCAATCAATACATGCAGCAATAAATCCCCAAAAGGAGGGAGAAGGGGCACAGACAACTGCAGAGTGTGCAGCAGCTCGTCCTGAGGAGTATTGGGAGTGAAATGGAGGGTGATGGGTAGGGTTGGCAGCATCGATTTGGTAGAAACAAAAAATCCCTGTGCAGGCTCAATCCTTGAGGGGGGAGGTGTGGCTGGAATCTGGACCTGGCTGATGGCAGCGTCCCTGTGCCCTCCTCCCTCTGGTCACTTAACCTCTGAGTCCTTATCTGGAAAAGAGAAACACCTCTTATTTATGTTCCTCGCAGCAGGGTCACTGACATTAATTCCCTGTGGGGTTTTTTTGAAGCACTTTGAAGGCAAATGTTATCAAATCCTACTTCAAGTCTGTTGCTCCCCTCTAGTTTTCCTCGCAGTTAAGAAATCTGATTTTCAGTCCTAGCTTGGGAGGGGTTTTCAGTGCAGCCTCAGGTGTTCCTTTTTGGGTCTCGGTTTCTTCATCCTTTTGGGCTGCCCTGAGAGAAAAGGAGCCAATTACATCCCACGCAACAAGTTTTGGCTGCACAGCATATTCAGGGTAAGGATCCTGGAATACTGAGTCTCTTATTAGAAATTTTTGCACATCAGAACCCCTTAAGATTCATTAACAGACTTTTCCTCAGGTGGGATATGTCATCAACAGCTCCTGCACACGGATCCCAGGGGAAAAAAAGCCATAAACATTTCCCCTCCTGACTGCTAACCCTTCCCTCTTCCCTCCCAGTCAGGAATCCCAGGGGATCCCCAGTGCAGGGCTGAATCCAGAGATGTGGAAGGCAATGAGGAGGCAGCTGGGCTGTGCAAGAGCTGGGCTAGAGTGGGGCTGGGAGCCAAATTTGTGGGCCACACTGTTCACTCATCCTCTCCCAGTATAAACCATCAAGAGGAACAGTGGTGGACTGGAGACAGGTGAAAACTGCCTGATGTGTTTCAGCATCTGGTTTTTTGTCTCTCCCATGCACCCCTCTCCTATTTTGGGATTTTCCCTGATGCAACCCCTCTTCCCCAGAGCCCCATTTCCAGCTTTCCTCAGCTCCCACCACCTGAGAGGTGCAGGGATGGCTCCCCATCCATCTTTTCCCGGTGGAGCTGGGCTGTCTGTGCCGAGGGCAGCGTGCCAGGGCTGGGGAATCGATTTCCACAGCTCTGCTGTCCTAACCTTACACCGAGAAACTCGAGTCCTCTGAGAGAGAGGGAGACAGACAGACCCACAGACGGCTGCAGGAGAGAGGGGCCAGGATTGATTGGCTCCTGCCCCGACGAGAGGAGCTGATACAGAGCAGGTCACCGGAGCTTTTCCTCTCTGTATCTTCACCCCGATCTCGTCCCTCCTCCCTTTCCCAGCTCCGCTCCCTCCCGGACTCTGCTCGGGCCTCTTTAGGCGGCGATGAATCATTTTACTCGCTGTAAATTGAAAATGTGGCTCTCGGTGGCTGCGGGAGTCTCCCGGGGAGGGAGAGGGGCAGGGGTGGGAGCAGAGGGGATGGACCAGGCTGCAAAAGCCACGAGCTGGCACTCGGTGCCTGCTGCAAGGTCACAGCAATGCCACCAGCCCGAACGGGGGCTGCAGGGAGGGGTGAGAGCAAAGTGAAGTTTTCACAACCCTGGAATGAACTCAGCAGCTTCCTCCTGTGAGGGATGCAACACTGTGCAAAGATGCCACCCAAATCTGAGCACCCCTCAAATCCCCTTGGGAAGCTACTCCTGTCCCACCCATATCCAAAGTGTAACCTCCCCTCTTCATTCCCAGCAATCTCTCAAGCTCTTCATCCCCAGAGGAGGGATAAACCCTTCAGCCACTGAAAGAGCCCTCCCAAGTTCTAGATTGGATATTGGGGAGGAATTCTTCCCTCCCCAATTGTGAGGGTGGGGAGGCCCTGGCACAGGGTGCCCAGAGAAGCTGGGGCTGCCCCTGGATCCCTGGCAGTGTCCAAGGCCAGGTTGGACATTGGGGCTTGGAGCAGCCTGGGATGGTGGAAGTTGTCCCTGCCCATGGCAGGGCACTGGATGATTTTGAGGGTCCCTTCTAACAAAAGCCATTCTGTTCTTCTATGCACATTCACTGATCCATGTGCACGTGGCCACCATTTTCAGCCCTGCACGGTGTCCCTGGGTTGTGTTTAACATCATGGCTTCCATAAAAATGAGAATTTGGGGCAGAAAAGCAGCATCCCTATAGAGACAGACAATATTTTATTACAGGGAAATCTCCTGCTGGGTGCAAAGGGACCTGTCCCAGGCTCTGCTGTGTTAGTGCCACTCCTAGATTTTGGCTTTTCTGCCTCATTTCATCCTCATGCAACATCCATCTAATTCCAAGAGGCATAGCTGAACACACACAAGCTGTCCTTAAGGAGGATGCACCCTCAGGCACCAGCCTCCTTCTGCTCTGGAATCTGCCCTTGCAGGTCTGGGGACTCCTTGGCTGGCAGGTCATTAATTGCAATCAGAGAGGGAAACAGTCCCATTTTCTGGGAGAACTTGTGATATTTCAAAACTTTTTTTTTTTTCTTCCAGCTCATAGTGGCCAATTATTTTTTAATAAGAAATGTTCTTGAAAGCTGTTCTGGAAGGGACTGATTCCATTTAGTAATTGGAGAATGATTCATTTAGACTTCGGAAGTTCTCGTTTTGGGGTTTGATTTCAGTTTTTAGCAAATTGCTTGAGATTTCAAAATAAAAAGTCATTCTGAAAGGAAGCATTAATTTTTTATTTTTATTTTTCCATTAGAATGCAACATTCAGGCATCTGTGATTTCTTTCTCCCCCAGAAGTCTTTACCAGCCCCGGAGACGGAGCAAAGCAGTCAACAAGCGCTGTTGGTTTAGAGGAACTGACATTTGCTGTGCAGGGAAGAGGGATTGTTTGGGCACCTCCAGTCTGTCCTGCATGGAGATACAGGAGCCAGGAGCTGGCTCTGCTCCCTGCACTCCTCTGCTCAGCTCTGAGGAGCTGCTGGTGTCCTCTGTGTGTCCTTCTGGCACCCTGAGCCTCCCCAGGGCACCCGAGCTGGCTCTGCTGGCTTTGCAGAGCACATGCCAGCAGATCCTGCTGCTCCTGAATTTTGGGAATTGGATGCAGTGGCCTCCTGCAGGCGTCCTCACCCCGTGGAAGAAGCAGTGACATAAGGCTGTCCCATCTGGGCCATACCAGCCCCCTTCCTGGATCCCTTTGGCTCTGGGTTAGTCAAGGGATGGCCAAAATGTCCAGCACACAATTCCTCAGGTGGAGCTGGCCTGGATTAGCTGGATCCCTGCTGCTACGAGACGTCTCAGAAGCCATAGGAGGATATTTTGGTTTCCCAACAAAAACCCAGCCCTGTTCAGAGGGGTTTGATGCCATCCTCTGGCAGCAGACAGCCACCCCAGGGCCTGGGAATTGACCCTCCACACCCTCCTGCTCTCCACCCCTCCCCACCCACCACAGCCGCTTCTGTGGACACCTCGGACACCCCGAGGTTACAACTCTCCTTTCTAACACCGTGTGAAGGAGAAAAAACATTCAAACAAGCTGTTTTCTAGTGATCACTCTGCAGGGGGAGGGAGGTTTGTTATCCACACTCAGACTTCTTGCCAGACCAGGAGAAAAAAAAAAAAAAAAAAGGGAGAAGTTCCGAAGCGCAGCTCGCAGTGTCTGGGCTCAGCAGGTAACCTGATGCAGTGCCCCTGGCAGAGCTCATTGATCGTCCCTGGCTTGAACTTTCTTGGTCAAAGTCTTCTGAACCACCAGAGAGTCTCAGGTAACCCCAGCTGCCTTCACAGGCTGCAATAAGACCTTTCTTGAAGGGTCTTTTTCTTGCTTGACTTTCTGCTGTCTGAAAGCCTGTGACTCTTTCAGGCTGAGGGGGTTTGTTCTTTCTTTTTCCTTTTTTCACTCCCTTGTTTTTCCTTCCCAGACTTTTCCTCCCGTGCTGTTTCTGGGAGGGGCTGGGTGGGTCAGGCTTCAGGGAATCAGCAGGGCAGGAATATCACACTCAGTCCTGGGCCACTCTGAGCTTTATCAGTGAGAAAAGAGCAATTCCTGACTCTTGCAGGACTCTGTGATCCCATAAACCCTCAGCCGTCCCTGCCTTGGACTCCCCTGGCTGTTTCATCCCAAGGTGCAAACTGGAGTCCCTCCAACAAGGCAGCAATTTGGAGGTGCTTTGCATTTACCTGGAATGCTGAAAAAGTCATAGAATCAGGGAATATCCTGAGTTGGAAGGGACCCAAATAGATCATCAAAGTCCAACTCCTGTCCCTGCACAGAACAGCCCCAAAAATCAGCCCAGGTGCCTGAGAGCATTGTCCAAACTCTGCTTGAACTCTGGCAGGGTTGGTGCTGTCACCACATTCCTGGGGAGCCTGTTCCAGTGCCTGACCACCCTCCGGGGCTCAAAATCATGGCTGGGGCCATTTTGATGGGAAAATCTTTCTCTATCCTTTGCTTCCTTAACATTGTCCTGCCATGGGGCAGCTCTTGAAGCCTTCAGACACCTGGAGACTTGTCAGAGGTACCTGATAATTGTCCTAATCTTCCTGAGGATGGAGCAGCCACACGGAGAACATGATTTCCAGCTCAAATCCTGCTTTTCCCTGGAAATCTGAACCCAGCTGGGCTGTGCCTCCCCATCAGAGGGGAGGCTCAGAGCTACTTCATTTTTCAAGTTCAACACCCTGGTGTGTCTGAGGTATTTGTGGACATTTCTCACTGCAAAGGAGAGTTCCAGTTCCCTGCTGCTGCATGATGGGGAGAAAAACATAAATGCTGGGAGGGAGAGTAATGCCAGGAAATACGAAGTCTTTGGTTTGAGAGTCTCCAATCATTTGTTTGGCAGTCAGTGGTGGCAAAGTCAGGAGTGAATGAGCTCTCAGGATGCCTTGGTTTGACTCCTCCCGGGTCACAGCTGGCCTGAGAACCCCTTCCACCTGAAAGCAAGGGAAAGTGGGGTTATCTTCTCCAAATTGGCCTTGGCACAGAGCGATCCCCACTTTTCCCAGGCAGTTATGGAAACTGGAGCCGGCATTTCAGAGGGAAGAGCAGCAGGGGGGCATCAAAGCACCCTGCCCAGGGAATCTCTAATCTGCCTGCTGAGGTACAGCTAAAGTACCCATCCTTTCACACCTTTGGAGAGGAGGAAATAGCCCCGAATGTGACAGCTCTGCAATGGCCTTTTGAAATGAGATCGGGGCTCTTAGCCCAGGGAGGAGGAGGAGGAGGAAATTCTCAGCACTGGGAGCGTGGCTATTGATGGTGATAAAGCCCCAGGTGAATAGGAGGCTCCTGGGAATCCTGTTTCTCCACAGATAACATTGAATGGACCCCTCTGAGCAGAGCAGCCAATCAATCCCCAGTCCTGGAGAACCGACCCATCACAGCACCCATTCCCTAAATGCCATCGTGTCTCCTCTGGGAGCACTTTTCCTGCTCTGGTGAGCCGGGCAGGGCAGGGCAGAGCTGTGCCCTTCACAGGTTGATTATCTCGGTGGCTGTACCTGCCTGAGGCAACTCAGGGACAGCACTGGGCACTGTGGGCCGTAAGACACAGGCGTGTGGTAAATGTGTTTTGATAACAACCTTCCCTTTGATTAGCTTATTTTGCTAGAGGGCAGTGGGGAGGGGTGGGAAGATAATTAGTTTGTGCAGTGGGTTCCAGCAGAAGCTTTCTCCTCGTGTAGCCCTGTGAGTTTGGTGTCCTACTTGGGATTTGTCTCCACCACAGAAATGCTGGCAGCTCAGGTTTAGCGTTGCAGAAAGCTAAAGGATTAGCTCCAGGGGGAGGTCTCTGGGTGGAATATCTGCATATCCCACAGGACACATCTAAGGAGGGAACAGGGACAGGGGAAAGCTGCATGGCCAGCCTGAGCAGCCTGAAAAATCTTAAAAATCAGATGTGCACTGGAGCTGAGATGCAAAGTTACAGGGACTGCCACACGGAACGAGTGTTCCCTGACTGGAATTGCAGCATGGATGATGACAGAGCCAGCAGGGGCATTCAGACCTCAGGAAGCAGCAAAAGAAGGAAGAATTCAGGTTCTTAAACACAGAGTCGTTGAGAATATAAAGAGACTTTGAATTATAGGTGTTTTTATTTACACAAGGAATTCGATTCAGTGGCCCATCCCTGCTGTGCTGCACCTGGGGAACCTCAGGTGAGAGATGTTCACCTGGGGCTGAAAAATATAACACAGAGTCTGCTTTTCTTCTGGAGGATAAGATGGGGTCCTGAGGACACCTCAAGTGACTTTAGACTTCTGTATGCTGACAACAAAATAGAGCCTAACCCCAATTTGGGATGGTCTCCCCTCACAAATTCTCAGAACAGACAAAATTCCATGGGTCTTGCAACGTAACCACTCTCACTTCTCCCATGAATTTTAAAGTCTTCCAAGGCCCTAATTTGCTATAAAGCAGGGCTAGGCTTTGCTGCAGGGCTGTGGCACTCAGTGAGTGTCAGGGAGCGTGGATGGTTCAGGGGGCTGCCTCAGCCCCTGGGCTGTTTGTGGGGAATCTCTCTCTTTTAGGGAATCTCTCTTGCTGTCAGGAGCTCCCCAGTGCCTCTGCAGCCAATGAGGGAAAATGGCACATCCAAGGAGCCCTTCCCAGGGTGGGGGAACATGGGCCTTGTGGTGCCACTGCTGCTTCTGGGACATTTCATCAGCCTCCACCTGTGACAGGTCTCAGAAGGGAATGGAGCAGGGGAGGATCGGGGAGAAATTCCTCCTAAAGAAAAGCCCAGCAAACCTTTGAGGTGTGTCTTTACCCAGCCTCAGTCTCTCCATGGATCTGCACACACTCCTGCCCATAAATTCAGGCCATCAGAGAATCATTTGTATGGGAAGAACCCTTCAAAAATCATCTCCTTCCTGCCATGGGCAGGGACACCTTCCACTGTCCCAGGCTGCTCCAAGCCATCCAACCTGGCCTTGGACACTTCCAGAGATCCAGGGGCAGCCACAGCTTCTCTGGGCAACCTGTGCCAGGGCCTCACCACCCTCACAGGCAAGAATTCCTTCCCAACATGTTCTGTGGCACGTTCCCACATTCAGTGACCTGCCACCAAATCTCCCTGTGTGCCACCAGCACAGCCCCCAACTGCCCAACTCGCTCCCACATCCCCCTGCACTCCAGCCCAGAGGTGCAGAGGTAGATCCTTTCCCCTCTGACTTCTGTATCAGATAGATCTTATATTTTTTATTTCTTTTAATTTTTTTTTTTTTTTTTTTTTTTTTTTTTTTAGAATTTTTGGATCCAATAATTGGGTATTGTTGGAGCAGTCTCCACAGGGAAGCAGTCACAGCACGAAGCCTGCCAGAGCTCAGGAAGAGTTTGGGCAATGGTCTTCAGGCACAGGGTGGGATTTTTGGGGTGTCCTGTGCAGGGGCAGGATTTGGACTGGATGATCCTTGTGGGATCCTTCCAATTCAGGATTCCCTTCCCAGAGAACTGTGGTCCTGGGGGGAGGCTCTGAGAGTTCACAGGAGCTTCTGAGCTTGGAGCTGATTCACCCATCCTGCTCTGGGGTTTTATTTTGTGGGGGATCCTCCTTGTTTTGCTCCAAGCCTAGTCCCTTCTCCCTAAACCTGCACTTCTTTGTTTGGTGAGTGGCTCTGAGCAGCTCCTTGTCCTGTTTTCTTGAACATCTTCTCTTCCATGGCTTTCTGCTTCAGATATGGGTGCAAGAAACCAGGATATTCAATGAAATCCTGTTTTCTTGCCATCCTCTGCAGGGAAGGCCAAATTCCCAGTGAAGGATAGAGGTGTTGGCTGTGAATTTTTCCTCCCCATGGCAATGGGTTTCCTTGTGTGCTGTAGGGAGATGGAGGCAGCCCCACAGCAAACAGCTTGGCCATGTCCTGGAATTAGACCCTGCTCATGGAAGGAAGGGCAGGTTCCTTCCTATTTCCCTTCAACATTTTCTTCCCTGCATGGGAAGTTGCACCAGCAATTGGCATGTCTTTCTGTTGGTTGTCATGTGGCAAAAAGTAAAGAGAAAGCTGAGGAAAAGTTGAGACAAATATTCTGAGGAGGAGGGGAAATGCTGAAGGCTCTGCTGGGTCAGAGTGGAGGAGCTGGAGGATGATTCTGCCTGACCTGGATAAAGAGATTTGAGAGGTGGGGGAAGTGGGAATTGGTGTGGGCTGAAGGACAGAGCCACTGTTGTAAAACAGGATAAGGAACAGGTTCTGGCTGGAGAAAACAAGTCCTGGACCCCTTGGTACATTTAGAAAGGAATGTCAGCATGATCCACTGGTTACAGGATTTTCCTTGGGCAAGAGAGAGCAGAATTAATTTCCTTGCTCTGCCATAGTACCTTGCATGATTTTGGACAAATTACTTAGGATGGGATTTATCTCAGCTGCTCCTGGGTTTCTTGTCTCTGCAGACAGTGAAGACAAGGACTTTTTCTGAACACATTCCTCCTAACCCTGAGGTGTTGGAGGCAGTGGAATGAATTTCCCTCGGGAAGTGCCTGTTTCCTTTAGTAGCTACTAAAGGAACCTTAAATGGCCATATCAAACAATGCCTGACTTAAAATTACTCCAATCCTTAACTTCCCTGTGTTTTAGCCCCTTGTTTGTGCGACAGGAGTAACAGTTCTTCACCTGGTGGGTGGGTGTGAGATCCTGAGACTTAAAGTGTTTTGGACAACTAGAGGATTGCAGAAATCCTGTAGGGAGCTGAATGTGACAACTGTAGTAAATTAAAATATATATATATATATATATATATATATAAAGCACAAAAATAATAATTTTATCTCACCAGTGGCTGAGTAGGTTTTGGGTTTGTTTAATTAGAGCAGAAGGAGCCTTGGCAGACATGACAAGGGGCAAACACACGTGCAGTTGCCTGATTATCCCAATGAACACCCTTCTGTTAAAGCAGGGGTGGCACCAGAAGGGTTAAGGCAGACAGGGATGAAGCAAACACCCCCCATGCCTTGCTTCTCCCTCCCCTGTCTCATTCCCAGTGCCTCCTGCCCCTCTGGCTCAGGCAGCGGAGGAGATCTACATTTTAATTGAGACATGTGAAGAAAATAATCTCAATCTAACTCAATCTAACTTCCCATGCCTGGAAGGCTTCTCCCTTGGTAGCTCGGTGCAGATTCCAAGCGCACATTTTGGGGTGAGGGTGGGTTAGAGCCCCATCCAACCTGACCTTGGACATGTCCAGGGATCCAGGGTCAGCCACAGCTTCTCTGGGCAACCTCTGCCAGTATTTTACATCCTCACTGTAAAAAATTTCTTTCTTATGTCTCATCCAAATTGACCCTCCTTCAGTTTAAAACTGAATACTTAATGCTTCAGTATTAATGGGACCCCAGTGTTAATGAGGGCTCTGTATTAATGGGACTCCAGTATTAATGAGTCCCCTTTATTAAGGAAACCCCACTCTCAGGGCTCAGAGCTGAGGTGAGGAGATGACCACAACAAAACCAAACTCCTTTTGTCCTTCAGACCCAAACCTCCCCCACAAAGAGGTTTTGCCTGAGGATTTCCTCAGCTGCAGCTGAGGGCCAGGAGCCCCCCAGAGCTGTCCCTCCCCGTGGCCCCCCCAGGAGCTGGGAACAGGCCCCAGACACATCCTGCCCCCAGCACCAGTTTGGAAGGGATGGCAGCCAGCCCTGCCAGGGAGCACTGGGTTGTTCTGAGCAGGGCAAGAGGGCAGGGTTTCAGTTCAGATCACTCTTGCCTGCTTTGTCTGCTCCCAGTCTCCCAGAGCTTGCCTGGCCTGATAAGCTGTTGTCAGAGCTGAGCATCTCTGAGATGTGTCCAGGCCAGAGGTGGCTTTTCTGCAGGTTGCCCTGGCCCTTTTCCACCCAGCACCTCTGAAGAGGCAGCCAGTTAAAAACAGGAGGAAGATGTTGGGATGCTTGCCGAGAGCTTTAGCTCTGTGCTTTTTCTCAGGGAGAGGAGAAAATGCAAACATGGATACAAACAAATCAACCTGATCCCTTCCTCATCCTCAGCCAGCCCCAGCCCTGCAAACAAGGTCACGAATAACTTTCAGTGTATGGTTAGCCAAGAAAGCAGAAATTGTTTTTCCCATCTTGAGGCTGTTGCCTCGTAAAATTTCTTTCCAGGAATGGTTCTGAATTTTGCAATATCTCTGGGCAGGGTCTCAGGGTACATGGACATGACAGTGATTTTCTGTGTAGTGGGGAGTTCATTCTTACCAGGATTGTAGGGCAAAAGTGAATCTCCATTCTCTGTTCACCTCTCTGCTTTTAAGGACCAAAGGAAAAAAAAAAACCAAAACAAAAAATGAAAACAGCCTGACCTGAAGAATTCCCTCCTGGCTTTATCTGGTAGAAGATCATAGAATTACAGAATCCTAGGATGGTTTGAGTGGAAAGGGCCCTTAAAGATCATCCAGTGGCATCCCCTGCCATGGGCAGGGACACCTCCCACTGTCCCAGGCTGCTCCAAGCCCCATCCAGCCTGGCCTTGGGCACTGCCAGGGATCCAGGGGAATCTGGATTAGGATCTGGAAGGGCTGGTGAGAAAAGAAGGAGAGTGGACCCACAGCATAAACTCATCTGTCCAATTGACAAAATATCATTTGATGGCCTCTTGAGCTGTTCAGGAGCACATCAGTCCTGTTATTGAGTGTTATACTTAATCTGCTATTGATTAGGGTGAGCTGCAGAGGACAGCCTTCCCCACTTCCCCCATCCCAAAATTAAAACATAAGAGGAGAAGTCAATGCTTTGACTTTTTCATTCTGCCTGGATGTTTAGGGAATTTACTGCTAATAAACCCAAAAAAACCCCAAAAAACCCCAAACAAACAAACAAACAAACAAAAACCAAAAAAAAAAAAGAAAAAACCCAACCCTTAAGCGTGAAAACCTGCATAGAATGAATTAGAGCAAAATCAATTAATACTAACAGTACCTATTAAATATTGCACTCTGGAGCTTTGCAGGAGTACATTGCTGCTCTGATATGATCATGACATCATTAACATAATATAAAGAATCAAAAAATCAATAGCTTGCTGAAGCCCAAAATTAAGGCCAAGCAGTGTTATAGCATATCTTTAAATATCTGAAATAGCAACTTGTCTCTGTCATGTACAACCCATTTGCAGATGAAACATCTCTCCCAAAGTGGATGGCAATTTGTTGGCCTGCCTGTCACTCCTGCAGCTGCCCCTTTGGGATACTTGACATGAAGTTATCTCAGTTTTTTTTTGAAGTTATCTCAGCATGGACACAAACGGAGCAGGAAATCTGATCAGAGTTCCATGGCTTTGGAGGGGCTCCAGAGCAGGCCCAGGGTCACTGCTTTGGTGGACAGACTGCCAGATCTCTGTAGGGTGGGAACATGGACCAAATGTCTTCTCCTGCTGACTTGGTTTGCATTTTACAGTGTTAATGTTGAGGAGCTTCTTTTCCCTGAGTTACCAGGGTAGGACACTGTGCAACTCTTCTGTTTGCATTGGGAAAAAATAACACAAATAGGGATAGGAGAAGCTTTCAGGTGGGCTGGAAGAGATATTTGGGCAAGGAGAGACTGGCAGGGGTCTGTCAGAGCCATAAAATGGCTTGGGTTGGAAGGGACTTTAAAGCCCATCTCATTCCAAATTCCTGCCATGGGCAGGGACAGCTCCCACAGTCCCAGGCTGCTCCAAGCCCCATCCAGCCTGGCCTTGGACACTGCCAGGGATCCAGGGGCAGCCACAGCTTCTCTGGGCACCCTGTGCCAGGCCTCACCACCCTCACAATAAAGAATTTCTCCCTAATATCCAGCCTAACCCTGCTCTCTGTCAGTTTGGAGCCATTAGTTGGTGGCAGGTGAACATCTCTGTGTGTTCCTGAGGACAACCAGAGAGACTCCAGTGGGAGGAACCCTGTGATCCTGGGCCACATAACACATATTTCTAGCAGGAATTAAAACAGCTCTGTGGAATGTTATCAGGCACTGGAAGACAACTCCTAATGCTGAAAATTAGCTTGGTTTGGGCCAGCAATTGCTCCTTCAAACAATTCCTGGAAATGTTTGGGAATTGAACAGGTCAGGGAGGGTTTGCAAAAGGTGTTTTGGAAGCCAATAGAGTTCAATTACAGGGCTGTGATCAGACCATGTCATTTGGCCCCAGGATTAGAGAATATTTCCTGGAATTGTTCAGTGCACTAATGGGATGTTGCCACAGCTCCCAATTACAGGGGGACAGGAGGAGGAAAATCCTGGAGGAAAGGCACAAGGTGTTGCGATAATGGGCTAAGAATCAACGTTTTTATGGAGGCATTTTCTCAAATGCAAAGCCAGGAACAGAGAAAATGTTTCAGTGTGTTAGTTAAGAAAACAGAGTAGAAAAAGTTTGGAAGGAATAAGGAAGCCTTTTCAAAGAGTGGGAGCCGACACAGGAAGGAACATACTTGTTTCCAGTTAAATAAAAATTAGGCAAAGAAGAGGTTTTAAAGGTTAAAACTCATTGTCTAAAGGTGAAGTCATAACATGCCTTTATCCTTGGAAGGCTATTGGATTGGAACTTGATAAAATTCAGGTTAAAGCATCAAAAATCATTCCCAATGAATGTCCCTTTTAATCAAGGCACATGCGAATAGGCAATCAGACAGAATTAAATATATACTTGCTCCTGTGCACAGTCTGCTTTAAATGAAGATGCTAATGGGATACACAGCCCAAAACCTTGATAAAGGGAAGCTCATTTATGGCATAAATCACCCAGGAACAATAGAGGAGGCCAAAATGATAAAGGGAGGGCTTTCATGTTAAAGAAAATGTAAAATCAAAGAAAGAAAATAAGGTCAATGTGTGCACAAGTGACAAGGTGTCCCCAGGGAAGGGCACGGTGTTAAGGCTGGTTTATTGACCACTTGAAGGCAGTGACAGTGACAGTGACATGCTGAGAGAAATACAAAAGGTTGGGAGGGCAGAGAATGTGGTAATGAGAAACTTCAAGTGGCCTCCTATGCACCGAGCAAATGGCACAACACTCAGAGCTCCTACCTGTAAATCCAGGAAAGGAGACACAAATCTGGATTTATTCTCTATTTACTCCCAGGATGTGCTGCAGGATGCAGGTATTCAGTGCATTGCTCTGAAAGGAGCGACCACATGGTGCTCAAATTCAGTGTCCTGTAGTGGCAGAATAAAAGAAATAAATAAAAATTACAGTGGAGTTCAGCTTCAAAGTGGAAACAACATAAAACTGAGCAGCTTGTTAAAAAGGAGCAGATAGGGTAAAAAAAAAAAAAAGGTACAGTGCCTCACAGTATCCTGCATAAAAACCACGTGTAAGGGGCTTGTGAAGTTATATGACCTATGAAAAAAGACCTACAGATAGTAAAAGTGAATGAAAAAAATTAAAATGCCTACTTAAACAGCAAAGTCAAGAGACATTATTTAAAATTAGGGGTTGCACTCAATGGAAGAAAAGAAAAAGAATAAAAAGATCACTGACTCTGGGGTGTGAATTGCAAAACAATCATCAGGCAGCCCACATAGGAAACACATTGCTAACCTCATAAAAATCAATGATTAAAATTTAACGAGGTTCCCCCAAAAGTTTACCTTCCAAAAGGCACAAGCTGTGTGAAGTGGCTGCTGCTGAGGGCTCAGCAAAAAATGCTTTTACAGCACAAAAGTGATGTTTACTGCAAGATCTTGGGAAACTCTGGTGTGAAACCACCAGGCTATTAAATCTGCTCTACACCTCATTGCCTGTTCTGGCCTTGGTGGAAGAATGAAAGGTGGAAAACATGTATTTATTTTTTGGAATCAAACTCAAGAAGAGTCCAAGAACTGAGTTAGAATTTGAAACCAAGAAATTTGAACCCAGATTGTGGCTGCCCCATCTGTGAAAGTGTCCAGGGCCAGGTTGGCTGGGGTTTGGAGCAATCTGAGATAGTAGAAGGAGACCAGAGCAGAGGGATTGGAATTAGATCATCCTTAAGATCCCTTCCAAGCCATCATCCTGGGATTCTATAATTCTATGGAATGGGGTTTTTTTTCCCATTAATTTGGCTGAGCCATGATTAAGAATAGATGAATAAAAAAAGCACATGACATGCTGGGGGAGGGCAGTGGGTGTCACGAGTCAATTATTGTTCTTTAAATAAATCAAAATCCATGTGATAGGGATGATGTGCTTAATACAAAGGAATTTATACTTTTCCCATAGCTAGGAATCTCAACAATGCTGTCATGGGACAGGAAGATGAGTCCTCTGATAGATCAGCAACCAGTTCAAAGGTGGGAAATAAAGAATGCATAAAGGGTTGTGGTGGAGGGAGGGAATATCTGTGAGGGTCCCATGGGAATGTCTGCTGAGGGTGTTTGGTGTATTTATAAATGAGCTAAAGATGGGTGAAGAATGAAGCAGAAAAGGTAATTGGTGCTGCAGAGAGTTTTTCAGGATTGTCAGAGGTACACAAGGAGAGATTGTGTGACTTGGCAATTTTCATCTTAAAAGAGAGATGACTGAGAGGGCCACAATAGATCCAGACAATCAGGAGAGTAATGAAGAAAGCAAAGAGGGGATGATTACTGCCCATTTCTCAGAACACAAGATCTGGGGAACTTTATATGAGATTATCAAGCAGAATATTAAAACAAGCAGAAGAAAGGACATTTTCATATAGTGAGTGTATCATTCATCTGTGCAGCACTGAGAGGCACATTATGGAGGCCAGCAACACAACTGGCTGGAAAGCAATTAGACAAATTAATGAAAGAAAGATCTGTTGAGAGCTGCTCAATACAATGACATCAGTGCAGGCTCCAGGGCAGGCAGTCCCTTGCCAGTGCTGGCTGGAAGCTGGGAGCTTAAACCAGCAGAATTTTCACTTTATTATCTTTGTTTTGTTGGTTTTTTTCTGCCGTTGGAATTGGAGAATGAATGAACGGCTCTGTGGATGTTTGGGCTGAGCTGTTGCAGCCATTTCTATGTTTCTGCATTTTCAGGAGCCTCTCAAGCATCAGTTTGCCCATGCAAACCCCCTGATCTGTGTCCTTGCTAGTCCAGCCCCCAGCACTGACCCAGAGCTGCTGATGTAGAGTGTGGTGAGCACCTTGGCCATGCCCATCCAGCCAGGAGGAGCCTGGAAGCCCTTTGTAGACATGGAGCCACCAAAGGGCTCTTCCCCCTGCCCAGCACACCTTGGAGGTGGCTCTGGCTCTGCTGCTGGCAGGGTTGGCTGCTCTGGCTCTTTGGGGTGGTGTTTGGCCATTTCCCTGTTCTGCCTGGAGCAGGGGCTCCTCTCCCGTTCAGCCACCCCATGGTCCTGCTCCCAAACTCCCTCTCAGCAGCTGTGGATTTTGTTGGCTCACAGTCCACACTGAATTGTGTTTGATTAGCTCAGTAAATCCAGGAAGGGGAAGCCAAGATTGTTGCAGAAGCCTTTCAGCAGCAGCAGCAGGGAGTCCAAATCCCCATTAAAATGTGTGCTTGGCTCATCTTGACTCACTCGTTTTTGCTGTCTCCCTCCATCCCCTCCTTTGTTTTCCTGCCTTTGATTGCTGTTGATGAAGTTTGGACCAGTGCTGTCATGCTGGGTTTATTCTGAAGTGGTCTCTTCCCTGCAGACCAGGCACCAGGATTCCTGGTTTCCATTTAAAACCCGAGGCTTGATGGGCCAGTGATGTTTCTCCTGTGGATCTCAGGTTCTGCATCCTGAGCAAAAAAAACATAAGTGACTCAAAAGTTTTGCTCTCCCCCCAGGTATACAGGGAGGACGTGTGGTGGATTTATGGATTTACTTTGGGTGTGTGATGGGGGATGCTTCAAGGATGGATTTTGAATGACAACTTTATCCGCTCATCTAAACGATTCCAGCGTGAGGTGTGTCAGTGTCACAGCCACCAGCTGGTCTGAAATCCAACCTGCCAGTCACTGTGACAAGGTCCTGAGAGATAGGAGGGTGGAGGAATCCCTGAGCTGAGCTGCAAGCAGTCTTCAGGGAATTACTGTGTGGATCTGTCTGGACCTGAGACTTAATCGTAGAGAAAACCCCCAAAATGTGGATGTCTTTGTGAGACCTGTGCCCCCTGTGAGCTCTGGGATGAGATGGTGGGCATCTATTCTGGTCAGACTGGGAATAAAGGAAGGGTTATTTTAACAGGATCAGTTTCTTGCCCCAGAGAGGGATCTGACTTGCTGCTGCTGCTGCTGCTGCTGGCTCCTCTTTCCCAGCTACCTCCAGACATCGACTCCTCGGTGCTGAGGATCCCCTTTCCTTGCAGGTGGTAATTGCCAAGGATCTGAGGGGAAAATTAAAGAAAGGGATCTACAAAGCAAACACAAACTGGGATTGAGCTGTGTTTGAAGGGATGGAGGGAAGCTGCAAGGAAAAAATACCAGCCTGGCAGCAGGATGGAAATAATCATCAACCACCTGAATCACCCAGCATGCCACAGACCCTCCAAGTGGTAGCACTGAATTTCCTCCTGTGTCACATGAAAAGCTCCTTGGAAGAGTTTCTCAGGATGTATCATGATTCTTGCTCCAGAAGAATTAAGTTATTAAATATCTTCAGAGCTCTCTGAGTCTCTCTCCTGCCTCCACCCAGGTCTATAGATGTGTCACTGCAGACTGGCACTGTCACTCCTCAGATGTAAGGATTTCCCCTCTGAATTTTGTCTCTTGGGCCTAGGGAAAGTATTAGCGCTGCCTGGGCCTAGCTGAGCATTCCAGTTCATCCCTGTCCTCCTTGGCAAAGCCATGGGCAGAAATCTCTAATTCTTTCCTTTAAACACCCATGAAATCTGAGGGAACAATTCAAGGTGATTACAGAAACACAAGAACAGGAATTTGTGTGTTTCAGGCGCTGTTTGAGACCAGGGAGTGGGGCATTCCTGGCTGGGAATAGGGAATTGCTTCTCACAGAGTTCTGGTCCAAACTGATGCTTCCTCAGAGCAGCTCTAACAAATCACTCCATGGGTCCTGCACATGCTTTAATTAGATATTGAATCACTGGCTAGAAATGAGGCCCCACATAAATCTGAGGTCAGCATCTCCCACCTGCTGTGCCTGAGCTGGCTGCTTCAGTGCAGGCAGAAGGTCTGTACCTGCCCCTGACCTTCCTCTAATTATTTGGAATCCATATTATGGACCTTGCTGCACAAGGCAGCCAATGCCAGGTGTTAAATTAATAAGCTGAACCAGGTTTTCTGATCAGTGCTCTGGGCTGTTTGCCATTCCTTTTTCTCCACAACATCTGATAAAATAACCCAGGGCTTTGGTCAAAAGTATTTTGTGATATTGATAGCACTTTGGAAGTGTTGGGTATTTTTCCTGCTGGGTAAGAAAGAAGAAAAATGGGGGGAAAGTGATCAAGTCAGGGGAAAAAAATAACCAGAGAGCTGATGCTGGGAGAGGACAGTGTGTAAAGGTGATCACAAGCATCTGCTGCAGGTGTAGTGCTGGTAATTTGTAGCTCAGCTGAACAAAATACAAGAAGATAAAGTGCTGGAAAGATTTTAATCCATACTGGCACCCATTCAGCCATGGGATGAGCAAGGACAGCTCCCCAGCTACTGCCCATGAGTCTGGATAAAGTCCTGTTTGCTAGCAGGCTGAGGAACATCTCTTCATTATGGCCAAAACAGCTGAATCCACAGGCTGGAGGTAAACAATGAACAGGTTAGGGGAGGGAATATCAGTGTGGGACAGGGATTCTGCAGAGTGGCTGGTTGGAAGTGAACCTGTCACCTGAGACTGCCACCAGGGAAATCCCTGACCTGGGCATTTATTTGCTTGTGGAGTACTTTTCCTAATAGAAGAGGCAGAAACACATCAATAAGGCATCCAGGAGGGGGCTGGAAAACATCCTGGAGGAGATGCCTGGAAAACACAGAGGGAGTGACTTGGGATGTAGGCCCCAGGTTCAGATTTTTGGGGTGAATAACTAAGAGGGGCACATGGAGTTGCCACAGGCAGAACTACTGGGCTGGATCTACTGATGTGCTGATTTTGTGAAGAGATTTTATGGCTGATTTTATGGTTGTGTTTGAGGCTGGAAGGCTCTGGTGTGTTCAGTGTGGGTTTTGGAATGGCTTGGCCACCTCCTTCCTTTGGAGGAAGATCCTATTGCTCTCACCCTGCAGGGTCTCCTATGAGGACTTCCCTTTTGGACTCAATGGTCCTTAAGTGTCCCTTCCAGCTCAGAATATCTTATGATTTTATGATTTTAAGCTGCTTCTGGCAGCAACAGTTCAAGGTGGAACAGTTTTGAGGCAAAGCATCCTCCTCGTGTACCTCATCCTCTGCTGCAAAGAGAACTTTTGGCATTAGGACAGGAGGTAGAGGACAAAAATAATTCTCATCCCCATCTTGAGAAAGTAATAGTTGATGAATGTCTCTAAAGTTCATGGGTACCTCTGTTTCTTACATTCAGCACCCTCCTTTAGCTCACTGGGCCTGCTGGAAATGTGTTAAAATGAGCAAACACAAAGAGAAGAGAATTTCTGCTGGAATGGACAGAGGGGAAGGTTCCCAGACCCAGCTAAAAGGCAGCAGGGAATGAACCAGATCTTCTGTCAGTCTGTGCATCCATCCATCCCTCCCTCCATCCATATCCATCCATCCCTCCATCCCACATGTGTAATAATCCTGATTGCAGGAGACATCCATCTCCAGGTGCCCCTCCACTCCTTCCCATCAGAACAGAAATCCATTCAGAACACAGACAGAGTTATTGGTGTTGTGTGGATGCTCCAAGAGGTTTTTTATTGCACTTCCCATGCAGATTGCAAACCCCCAGCCATCCTAAGGCTGCATTTGCTTCATCAATTCTTGTGACTGCTTAATGCTGATGCTGTACAGTTTGGCAGCCTCCATTAGGAATGGTTTTTCCCGTGATTTTAACAGGCAGCAAAGCTTTGTGCTGATGGATAAAGCCCGGTGTAAAACCTGATTGGAATCAATCAGAGTAATTGTCTGGATGTGTGGTGGTTAATAGGAAATGTCCTGCATATTATTGGCTGGTTTATACAGCAGGAGGATTAACTTGCTGCTGCCTTTCATGGCTCACATCCTCTCCCGAGCTGCTGGGGGAGGTGATGGATCTGTTGGGAGGCTCATGGAGCTTGGGGAGAGCCCTGCAATTTGTATTTGTCCCAGTGATTATTGTGCTGTTCTGTCCATGGCTGCCAGCTGGGCAAAGGGCAGCTGTCAGCCTGTTCCACGAGCCAGCCGAGCCCAGAGCAGGGCTTGGGGAGGCAGCAGAGAGCAGCAGGAGTGACACTGGAGCATAAGGTCTCTGAGCCTCATGTGTGCCCCAGACTCTCACACACTGAGTCTGGCCATTAAACACAACCCTGAATCCATCCAGGCCAGCCTGGTGTTCCCACAGCTGTGTTTGGGAGCAAATAGGAGCAAACACCCACCAGGAACCTGCCATCCCTCAGGGTCAGGGTGCAGAGGCAGCCTGGGAGGACTGAACGTGAGCAGGCACGGTCTGATCCAGCCAGGGACCACCACAACCACCCTGGAACAGGCTTCAGATGCCTCTCACAGCCCAGCAGGACCCAGCCTGATGAGACACTCTGTGACCAGACACTCTGGAGCTGAGCTAAAGCCTCAAGCAAGTGGACCACGGCACCTGGCATGGTTACACATAAACTGGGAGCAGCTTTCTTTTCCAGCTGCTTCTCTTATTCTGGGAGAGGCTTAAAGCACATTAAACTTCCCCATGGAAGCATCTTCCCAGTCCCCAGCTGCCTGGCAGCCATATAACATTTTTGTGTAATTTTTATTTCTTTTATTCTGCTACTACAGGACACTGAATTTGAGCACCACGTGGTCGCTCCTTCAGAGCAGTGCAGCATCCCCTGCTCTTCAGCTGTACCCCCAAATCCTTCTGAGGGGGTTTTTGGAGAGAGGCAGTGATCCAGAGAGGGCTGGGCTGGCCTCTGGATGTGAGGACTCAGCTTTCTCCCTGCCACAAGGATTGGGCTTTTTTCCCCTCAGTTTTGGAGAATTTACCATTATCAGGGTTGATAAATCCCCACAAAGCACAGAGTTCTCTCTTGTGTTTCATGAGTAAGGGGCTGACTCTTGCCTGAGGTCAGGAGTAGTGCCTTTAATTTGAATTCACTGCTAGAAATTTTGGAATCCCTGGAAAGAGATCTTTCTTGCAAAGAGCAGGAGGAGAGGGAGAGCAGGATTTGGCCAGGAGAGGCTGACTGCCCTCGATGACCAGAGCCCTGGGTATCACCTGAGGAGCAGCAGGCTGGGATCTGAATGAAAGAGCTTCCTGAGCACTGCTTTCTCCCCTCAGTGAGTCGAATACTATTAACCTTTAAGGCAAAATTATATTTTGTGCCTCTGGGAAGCCGTAACATTTCACAGAACTGCACTGGGGAATAAAGTAAACAATTGTTAACTCTCTCCAGCCCCATTTCGAGGCTGTCTTGGGGCAGCTGCTTGTGCAAACCCAGCCAGGCTGAGAAGGTCTCTCAGCTCAGGGACCCTTCAGATGGAAGGGTCAGCTGAGATCCTCTGTCCCTGACTCAGCCTGATGCCCCAGTTTCGTGTGGGTATTCAGAAGAACCCACAGTCCTGGCATAGAATCATAAAATCACAGCTTTGGGTTGGAAGAGACCTCAAAAATCATCCCGTTCCTACAGTGGGACACCTCCCTCTAGACCAGGTTGAGACCCAAATCTCTGCATTGTTATTTTTCCATTTCCAAGATTCACACAGATTTTGGGAAAGAGATCTTTTGATGGCTGAGGATGGGATTTTTGGGAGTCAGGTCATAAACCATTTATGAACCTGTGCTGTGATATCTCTGAAAATGGGGGACAAATCTGCTGTTTGTGTCACTGCTATTAAAGAAAACCACGCTGGCTCTGAATTAAATCCCCCACTGTGCTTAGAAGCTGCTTCACCCAACAGCTTTGACTGTCCAGAGGCTTTGACCAGATCCTGCCCTGCCCTTGGACAGTGTGTGGGACCACCAAGGTGTCCACCACAGGGACATGGACATTTCTGCTGTCAGGGTGGAACAGCTGAGGTGTTGGCTGTGAGCTCCACCAAGCCTTAGTGTGCTTTGCACAGGAGCTTCTAAACCTGTTGGATACTGGGATCCATTCCTGTGAGGGGTGGGGGGGAAAAAAACCAACTAAACCCAAAGAGAGCTAAAAGTCAGGTCTATCCCTTCGAGCCAGTGCTCCCCACTGGACCTACCCAAGCCCAGGCACTGCAGGTTGGGCAGCCAGGGGTAGTGAGGGGGCTCTGAGCTGCTCCAGCCTTGGCAGGAGCCACAATCCCAGGACAAAGTCAACACCTTGGGTGGAAAATTAAATCAATGAAGCAGCAGGAGCCAGAAAGCAAACGATGCACCGGCAGCAGAGCCGGCTTCCAAATTGAAATGTGTTTGCTAGGGATTGTCCATTGGCTTGGGGAGTTACTATTTCCATTCCTCTAGTTATGAATTAATTTCTAGAGGACTTAATCATCCCCTCCCTTTTCCCCTCCACAACCCCCTCTTCCCTTCTCCTTCTAATTTTCCACTTGACTGGGGATCCTCAGGCTTAGAGGAGGTCCATGCAAGCTGCTCCATTAGGCTGGATAATCTCATTGGAACCAGTGGCTTGAAAAATAACACCTTCACCTCCTGCACAGCACCTGATGCCAATGGCACTGAACAGCCCGGGCTGCAGGGGTGGGATAGCAGGAGAAGGGGAAGGGGCAGGGCTGGGGCAGGGCCTGCACCCAGCACCCTTTGTCTCCTGGATCTGCCAATGCACCAAGGACACTTCTGCAGTGTGAGATAAAAGCCTTCTCTACTGCTGGGATGTCTCAGGGTCACAGAATTATTGTGTTGGAAAGACCTCAAAGATTATCAGACTCAAACTTTGACTTGAACACCCCTGCCTGCTGAACCATAGAGCTGAGTGCCACATCCACTCGTTTTTTTAACATTTCCAGGGGTGGTGACTCCACCACTTTCTTGGGAATCCTGCTCCAGTATTTAAGAAGTCTTTCAATGAAGAAACTTTGCCTAAAATCCAACCTGAACCTCCCCTGCATCTTGAAGCAATTTCTTCTTGTCCTATAACTTATTGCCCAGAAAGAGAGACTAAAAACTGGGAGGTGCCACTAAAAACCTGATTTCTGTCACCAACCCTTAAGATGGATAGCTTGAATCCAGGATTCTGGACTGGATGTTGGTCCTGAAGGCCTTCAAGCAGGACATTTT
Source organism: Chaetops frenatus (assembly GCA_013400775.1). Classification (NCBI taxonomy): domain Eukaryota; kingdom Metazoa; phylum Chordata; class Aves; order Passeriformes; family Picathartidae; genus Chaetops; species Chaetops frenatus. The sequence continues at coordinate 172,020 of VZTR01032331.1, read as the reverse complement.
TGCCCTTCAAGTGCATAGTTGGACTCCTGTCCATCACAAATTATCACGTTGCGAGAAGATGTCTCCCAAGGTGGATGAGAGACGACGTCATGAAACTGCCCTTGAATTCCTACCTCCTTCAGCATTCCCAGCCTTTTCCATCCACCTACCCACACTGGATCCCTGCTATCAGTGCACTGCCAGAGCCAGAAGGAATAACCTCTTCCCACGGTCACTCCCACCCCCTCCCCCAGTGCAGCCTGGCTCTCTGGCTCACCCAGCATTCCCAGGGGTGCCCAGAGAGCAGCTCCACAGAAGCTGTGTCCAGAAATCCTGGACTTTTAAAGGGCAGGGAAGTAGGAAATGAGCCCGATGGAGACTGGGAGATGGGCACCTGGAATGTGTAATGGATGGCTCCCTGGCCCTGCATCCGACAGCCCAACATGCTGGGGGTCACCCACAGCTCCACAGCCATTTCTCAGTGCTTAACCCACCCCTTCCAGCCATGCACAGGTGGGGGGAAATCCATCCATCACCTGCTGACAGCGTTTTCCTTGCAGCTGGAGCCTGAGCTGGGATTCCTGCTGTGGCCTCGGGTCAGGGAGTGCTTCCCAGAGCCTCACAGTGTGAGGTGGGGCGTGCCACACGTGCTTGGTCCAGGAGGATCAATCCTAAAATAACAACAATTAAAATAAAATTAAAATATAATGCTAAGAATTCCTTTCGGCTGTATGTTTAACCTAGCAGAGGGATGGTGCCAGGATTGTTTTTAGAGTGTTCAGAAGTCCCCATCCTTCTGTTTCTTATGGCTTGGCTCTGGATGGATCCTCCCTCCACCCCAAACCTCTCTGCAGAGCCAGCTCAAGAGGAGGCTTAGGAAGAGGGGTGCTGAGCTTGTTCTCTGACTTTTAGCTGGAGTAGGCTTGGGCAGAGAAAGGCAGTGAGACTAAAATTAAAATCCTTTTTGCTCTATTTTTCCTCTTGTTATTCTGTCCCCCAAATTCCCACTCCCAGAAGGAGCTGAGCTGTGACAGGCAGAATTTTTATTGTTGTTTTTGTCAGGGTTGGGGAGAAATGCTGATTTAAGTAGCTGAGAAACTCCAGCTCTGACCTCAAGCCTGTGAGTTGGTCATGTGAGGGTCTGAAAACTGCCATGGAAACACAGCTTCTCCTTTATTTCTGATCTCCATTCACCTGCTGAAGGCTTTTTCCTTGCTCCAAGGAAACGAACAGCTTAGGGATGGATCCCAGAGCTTCAGGCATGGTCTGAGTGGGGTTGGTGGAGCTGCATGGGTGCCTTTTTCAGGCAGGAAATCCCATCCCACTGATTTCACACCTCACAGGCAAAGCCAAGCCTGGCCTGAGAGGTTCCTTGCCTTATTTCTCCCAATTTCGTGCACAGTCTCTCCTCTCCCTCCAGAGCCAGGGAGCTGCTGGAGACTCCCTTGCCAGATCTGTGTGGTAGTGGGGACGTGGTGTAACTCCCTCTGTGCTATCCTGTGGTTTTTCTGGCTTCTAGGTGCAGAAATACTGCTTTTCCTGAAAAAAAGTCTGGGCCCAGAGGGAGAAATTGTCTCTGCCAGGAGCAAATATTGGAGTTACAGCACCCATCACAGTTGGCTCTGCTGCTGGGGGACATGGGCAGAGAGAGGGATGGGTGGGTGGATGGATGGGGGATGGATGGGGGATGGATGGATGGATGGATGGATGATGGATGATTGATGGATGGATGGATGGATGGATGGATGGATGGATGGATGGATGGATGGATGGATGGATGGGTGGGTTGATG
>VZTR01032331.1:148585-169710 GCA_013400775.1 Chaetops frenatus | reverse complement strand
TGGATGGAGGGAGGGATGGATGGATGGATGGGTGGGGGATGGATGGGTGGATGGAGGAGGAAAAGAACTTATCAGTGGTGTGAAAATAGAGATACTGATGAAGATCAAAAGGAGCAGTGGGTTGGGAGAATCTGATTTGAGAAACTCTGTGAGATCCCCTCTGCCTCAAACCTTTCTGGGTAAAACTCTTCCAGGGGTTTCCAGGAGTGGGGGATTTGGATAAAAGTGTTCAGTCCCCATCAGTCTACCCTGTGGGAGTGTTTTCTCTCTTCTTGCTGTGCTCGCCCAAGGCAGGAGAGCAGATGCTGGCAGCAAAAAGCAGTTAAATGAGGTGCTGGCTGAGCCTGGCAGGGATTCAGGGTCTGTGTGAGTGGGGACTCCTTACAGAGCTCTTCCCATGGCTCCCCGACCTCCTGGGAAACCTCCTTGAACAAACAGGTTGAAAAAAATTTTTCTTTTAAGAGACGAGGCTGAAGTGGCACCAAACCCTCCCAGCCTTTCCACAGGACTTCCAGGTCTCACTGCAGTTTTGAGGAAGCCTCAGCACCACTGATCAGCTCCAAACTCTGAGCAGCACACCCCAAATTTTACCTTTCTGAAGGCAAAGCCGCCTCCCATCATCTCCACCAACAGATATTTGGCATTTGGACCCTGGTGACAGGGAAAACACCAAATTAATTTCCTTGGAGTTACTCAAGAGAAGCTCCCACGAAGAATTTGAGGATGATGTTCTGAATCAGGCCATGAACAAAGAACTTCAGCTCCTTTGAACAGATTATTTGCATCAGCCCTTGCAGAGGAGAGCATGTAGGAGCACAGGAGAGTGTAGGTGTTATCTACCCAGGTTCTGGGGAAGACACTCACAAATATTATTAGCATGAATAGGAAGCACCATGATAGGATGCTCTCTGGGAAAAGTAATTTTGTTCATTAATTACTTGCCTTATCTAGCAACCTCGTTCACTTTCTCTCTCCCTTTCTTCTTCTTTTAATTTTCTTTAGAACGACTCTAAGTGAATTCAGTGTGGGGAAAATTATTTTGCTGCCTCCTCAGAGACAGGAGCTTGTATTACTCAGGTAGCCTTCAGCTGAGCCTTCAGGGGGTTTTTCCCATCTTCATTTGAAGCTCAGCCTTTCATGGGCAGATGGCAAGAGACAGATTCCAGGCAGATTCCTGTGATTCCTTTCTTGTGGACCACCTCAGTGCCGTGGACTGAGTGCAGCTCTCATGCCTTTGGCTCAAGTTCTGCCTCCTGCTTGTGATTTTTGTGCTCTGAGATTCTCCTCCTGCTTTGAGCTACCGGGCTCATGTTGTGCCTGGTAAGTTCAGCAGCAAAAGCACCTGGAGGGCTGTGATTGAAAGGGCAGCAAAGCTGAGACCCTGCAGCTTCAGAGATGTCCTTTCCTTGTGAATTTGACCCTTGCAGGAGGCTGGAAAGGGTCAGAGGATGGAGGCAGGAGATCCCAATCCTCCCACCTGTCAAACACAGGTGCTGGCTGTTTCCAGGCTGCTTTTACAGCAGGGAATGATTTAGGATTGGATTTTAGGAAGGAATTCTTGGCTGTGAGGGTGGGGAAGCCCTGGCACAGGTCGTCTGGAGAAGCTGTGGCTGCCCCTGGATCCCTGGAAGTGTCCAAAGTTGGGCGAGGCTTGGAGCAAGCTGGGATAGTGGAAGGGTCCCTGTCCTGGCAGGGGGTGGGGCTGGACGATCTTTAATGTCCCTTCCAACCCCAGCATCTCCGTGAGTCCACGATCCTGTGCTTCGTGGAGGAACTCAGCCTTTCCACAACAACCAGCTGAGGAGTGGATTCCAACTTCACTTTCCACAGACCCCCCTCCCTCATTCCCACACCCTCCTCCCCCCCGCGCCAGCAAACGATTCCCAACCCTTCATGGGACAAAGGCTCCGAGTTCCCAGGGATTTGCTTTTGGAACGCTCCCGTTCGGGCTGGAACGAGCCACCCACCCGAGGGCTCGGCGGGGATGCTCCTGCAGAGTCACACGCGAGTGTGTGCACACAAATCGCTCATCCCTGGCTGCACCCCGGCCGTGCCTGAGCTGGGGATGGTCCCTGGGGCCCCCTCGGAGCCCTTGTGCAGCCCTGGGGCTCGGCTGCAGCTCGCATTTGGCGCACCAAGCCCGCCTCCCCCAGGCAAGATCAGCGGGGCCAAGAGAAGCCGCAGCTCCGGAAAGCTGGGGAGAGGATGGGGGGAGCTCGGGGAGAGGAGAAGGGGGCACGAAACCCCCCAGAGCAGGGGGGAGGGAGGCTGTCGGCGGAGCGCTTGGCTTTGTAGGGCGGGAGATGGAGGAGTAAATAAATCCCTTGCACCCACGCCCCGTGGGGCTCCGGGGGTGGGCTGGCACAATTGCGGGGATGGAGGGAGGAGCCCACCTGGGGACAGAGATAAGGGGCGGGCGGGGGGATTGCGGTTCCGCAGCGTGAGCCGGCGGAGTTATCAGGGCAGAAACTCGGCTTCTATTACCATGCATTAGAATAGATTAGCAGGCAGAGCAATTAGCAGCCTCGCTCGGTTTGGCGCAGTGACAGGGGCGGTGGGGCCGGGCAGGAGGCGTGGGGGGGAGAGGCGGCTTTGGCAGGGCAGCGTTTCCCTCCCCCAAACTGCAGCCCAAGGACAAGGGTGGGGTTCTGGTCCTTCACCCCAGGGCTGCCCCGCTGGGACATTGAGAAGAGCAGCAGAGTGAGCTCTGGATGGTGGTCTGAAACTTTGCGTGGCTCGAGGTCCCTTAAAAATTGCCCTGGGGAGATGCAAAGCTCCCAAGAGTGAATTTCAGCTCTTTTGAGTTACTTCTTCCATGTCTGTTCAGAAGAATCCACACATCTCTTGGTCCCCAAGTACCACCCATTAAAAACCCCACTGCTTCTACTTCCCCCAGTGGCTTTTTCTCTCTTTGTCCTGTTCATCTTTGATGCCCAAACAGCAGCTCTGGGCGAGTTGAGCCTGTTTGTGGTCAGAACCAAAGATGAAAGGATTCAACTCCTTCCTCAGATACACTTGCACTCCTTCCTCAGATACACTACAGATGAACTTGCTGGGAAAACTCCTCACTACCAGAACAGGTTTCCAGGAATAATCCCGTGCATTATCTCAGCTCAAATTTATCACTTTTCCTGGAGAATCTCCTGCCTTTTTGTCCAGAATGGAATATCCCGGGCAGCTGGTCAAATTTAACTTCTTGGTGCCAGGGAGAGCTAAATTTCAGCTGTGCCCTGGGCAGCCTGGAGGCCAAATAGAGAGGGCAGGGAGGGAGTGGGGTATTCACCACATGGCCATGTAAAGTTTAAGGTCAGTTATATCTGTGTCTCGACATTTATGGCATTCCTGTTCTCAGGACCCCGAGGGAACCTGGAAATGTCAAAACATTGCTAAAACTGACCTTAAACTTTACATGCGAGTGGGACTGAATCTTCTCCCTTTCCCTGGCTCCAGCCAGAAAATTGCTTTGGCTCCAGCAGAGGGAAAGGCAAATTTCAGCAGCTCCCTCCTTCCCCAGTCTTGCTCCCCTCTGGTGATAAAGCCACCTCAGGAGACACAAAGCTGGTTCTGCACATGTTGGTCAGATTTGGGCTAAAACAAACCTCTTAATCCATCCCCAGGTTCTTTTAATTGCTCTGCTCTTGTCTCACCCTGGGTGATTTCAGACTGGGAAATCACCGAACTCTTCCCCAGGAAGGAGTGAAGCTGTCACTGCATCGCATCCTGAAAGAGGGAGCAGACTGATGAGACTGAGGCGAATAACTCGGATCTCCAGAGCCTCCCGGGGCTGAGCATCTCTGTCCTGCGGTCTCTTTCCCGGATTCCTGTCCGCAGTCCTGGTTTCAAATGCCAATTTCGAGGGTTCGCTCTTGGCTTCCGCCGAGCTCCCTCTGCTGATCACCTTCCAAAAGGCATCTCAGAGCTGCCCGTTCTTCAAGGGAGTACATCCCCTCCTGCCGCGGGGCAAGGACAGGGGGCTCTGGGTGATGTTGGGGACCCTCTGGGATATCAATCCGTGATATCAGTCTCGTTTGGGGGGCGTGACCCTCTGCCAGAAGCTGGGGCTCGGTGGAAAGAGAGAGGGGAACAAACCCCAGGCCTGCAGCGATGCCAGGAATCTCCCTGTCACCTCCCAGGCTCTGTGCTGCTCCAGCTTTGCCCAGGACAAATATTCTGGTGTGTTACAAGACCAAAGATTTGACAAACAGCCCACTGTTTCTGTTATTTCAATTTGTAGGAATCAGAGAATCACAGAATGGCTTGGGTTGGAACCTTAAAGCCCATCCAGTGCCAGCCCCTGCCATGGGCAGGGACACCTCCCACTGTCCCAGGCTGCTCCAAGCCCTGGCCAGCCTGGCCTGGGACAATTCCAGGGATGGGACATCCATCCCCAAATCACCTTTCCTCTTAGGGACAAGGAGAGCTGCTACCAAGCCATGCCTGCCCCCCCTGTTAGATTTCAGATTCCCAATTTGTTATCTGTTCAGTATGTTCAGTTTTACTGCAGGTACAGCCCCTCTTGCTGAGGGCCCTGGCTGGGCTGGGAACTCTCAGATTTTCCCTTGGAGATGAAGAGATGGGAGAAATGGAAAATCATTGTCAAAAAATTGCCATTGTCTTGATCCAGGGCAAATGGGGCCATCTGGGCTATTTGGGGTTTTCAAGCTGACACCTAAATCAGGTTTCCCTCCATCTTCTGCAGCCTCCTCTCGAATTTTCTGCTTGGATGTCTCTATCCAACATACCTGCAGAGGAGACCACTGGAGGTGGTGATGTGAGTGAGGGAGGCAGATGGGTAATCTGAGGAAAAAAGAAGGGAACAGGTTGAATTTTAAAGGGAAGAACTAAAGAAAGGTGAAAAAAAAAAAAAAAAAAAAAAAAAAAAAGGAACACNAAAAAAGAGTGGGAACTGTGCCCAAGCTGAAAACACATCACTGGGAAGAGGTGAGGATTGGGATGGGGCAACGTCTCCATCTTGCACAAGTGGGAGACCACAAAAAGCTTGGGGATGAGCAGCTTGGGGATGAAAATGGGAATTCCAACATGAAACTTGTATCCTACCAAAATATCCCACCCAGGCCTAGTGACCCCTCTTTTCTGGTGTGACTGGGGGTGCCCTGATTGCCACCCCCAGCACTGGAGGGAAGGTGTGAGGAAAGGGGGGCTGGAATGATCCATCAGAGGCTGAGAGAATCTCTCCCCTGTGGGAAATGTCACTGTTTAGAACCAGAAAGGAAAGCTGAAATGTCAAAACCTTTTGCAAAAGAGTGATTCCAGCAAATTACCCGTTTGGAGGTGGTGGAAAGGTGTCATTTGGGGTTCTTGAGATGACTCAAACCATTGAGCTGTCTCTGAGCTTTGCCATCAAACACAGATTTTTTCATGTCCCTCTCCTTCCCTGAGAACCCACCTGAACACCCACTGACAAAAGAAAACTGCTGGGTATCAAATGGTGATGCTTCTCCAAAAAGGATTCATTTATTTGGGATTTTTTTTTTTTCTGGGAATTAAATTTTTTTAGTGGCATTTTTTTTCTCTGAATAAAAAAATTGCTCTGCATCAAATGGTGAGGCTTCTCCAAAAAGGATTAATTTCTTTAGAATTTATTTCTGGGAATTAAAAAATTTTAATAGTATTTTTTTCCTCTGAATAATAATAAAAAAATTGCATCATGTGCTAATTGCCACTTGTAAAAAGTCCCCAAATGCTCTGTTCTGAGTAGCAATTTCTGGTGAGATCCAATCACCACTCTTTTGTCTTGAAATTTGTTATTAATTAACAGAATTGCAGATAAGACCTTTTCCATTGCCAGAAAACTGACTTTTCTTTGGGTCTCACATCCAAAAAGTTGGATATTTTAGTCTGCTTCTTGGAAAATCATGGGAAAAAAAATTAAACAGAATCCAAACCTTCTCTTTTTTCAACAGTTATGGTTATGAGCAAGCAAGGCTCGGTCAGGTGAAAATTAAAGGTCATTTTTTGAGGGGCTGGGGTGGGAGTTGTGTGTAGGGTGGTGCTTTGGGGTTTTTGTCTACAACAGGATGATGGATGTGTGTCTTCACTGAGAGTCTGGGCTTGGTTTGACCAAGCCCCAGCAAGGCAGGAGAACCCTTCCCATCCCTCCAGAGGTGGAGCAGCCTGGCCCCTCTGCAGCCTGGGTTTGTAGGGTGTGGCCCCAGCTTTAGGTACCAGATTTAGGGATTTAAGGATGATTTCTTGTGTCCCAAACCAGGACCTCCACCTCAGGCTTTGCCCTGTGCTCAGCTTGTGCCTCACTTTCCTGCCTCTGCCTGCTCATTCCAGCCTCATGGAGGTATCCTGAAGTTTAATTAGCTGCAGGCAAAGCCCTCTGAGATTCTTGGAGGAGAGGGGCGAGAGAAGCGGAAAGTATTAATTTAACATTATTAAAATAATTGGTCGGTGGCTGGCGAGCAGAGGGTGAGCACCAGTGGTATTTATTCTTAATGGGGAGATGAGGAGGAAATAACATTCCTCATGGTTCAGTGGTGGGAGCAGCTCCTCAGTGTTTGTGCTAATGGTTTTGGACAAAGCAGGATGCTCGGAATTGTTAAAGACACAGCTGATAATGAAAGAGCAGCTGCTGGTAAGACTTCCAGAGAATTGTCAGCTCTGCACCACAATCAAAGCAAGCTCAGGGGTGGGAGATGCTCTTTTAGGTGCCTGAAGTGGGTTGTGGTGCCACTGGGTGGGAGCCACACATCAACTAATTCTGGCAGGGAATGAGGGAACGTGGCAGTGGGAAGTGATCACGGTGTGTGGACACGCTCAGAATGTTGGAGGTTCAGAGATTTTGTTAAAGAAAATTTGGCAGCAAAAGGGGTTTTGTTTTGTATAAACCACAATAAACACACCAGGTGAGAGTCACAGGAGCTGCCAGGGCCCAAGGCAGACACTGACTGTCACCAGAGAGAAGAGCAATGATGAGTTGAGGTCGGGATATTTCCCTATCCCTCCCCCAGCCCAGCTGCTGGGTGTGGGCAGCTGCCTTCCAGGTGACCACTTTTTTGAGGCAGACCCTTGTGTCTGGAAGTACTTCTTTGTTAAAAATTCCTTTTGCCTTTATTTACAGTTTGCTGAACTTTGGGGGCTGCCATGTCCCCTCTGAGCAGAGGCCTCCTGTGGCCCAGCTCCTTTGTCACTTTTGTTTCTGCATCTCAGCCTCCACCTCCCAGGGGTTTGAGACTGGTGCTGGGGGGAAATACTTTCCTCTGCACACGTTGGAACAATTTTCTCTGCTGTTTCTTCCTCTCTTTGGGGAGGGCAGAACGTTTTTGGTGCAGGGGAAGGCTGGAGGGAGAAGGTTTCTTTATATCAGGTATCTCTTTTTGCTCACCTCAATTGTAGGATCACAGAAGGATTTGGGTTGAAGGGACATTAAAGATCATCCAGTTCCGCCCCCTGCCATAGGCAGGGACACCTCTCACTATCCCAGGTTGCTCCAAGCCTTGTGCAAACTTGGACACTTCCAGGGATGGGGCAGCCACAGCTTTTCTGAGCAACCTGTGGCAGGCCCTCACCATTCTCTGAGTTAAGAATTTCTTCATGTCATCCAACCTAAATCTCCTTTCCCTCAGGGTAATCCATCACAGGAAAACCCACCACGTTTTGCCTCTGGAGAACCTCAGCTGCAGGTGCTGGGCAGACACCCTGGGTGATGTGTGACCCCACAGGATGCTCCAGCTCAGGGTAGATGAGGTGGCCATGGGAGAGGAGATGGGGGAAACCACAGGCAAAAGGCTCTGAAGGAGAGACCTCATCACTCCTTTCTGCCTGCAAAAAGCTGCCAAACCCACTGGCAGGAGGCTCCATCCCTTTAGATTTTGTTCCTGAAGCAGCTGTGGTCACTCACCTGGGGTGAATTTTGCTGCTCTGATGTTGGCCCCAGAGCCTGAACCCTGACCCAGAGCCCAGCTCAGCAGAACTCCCCCACCATCAGACTCGAGCACCAGGCACAGGCATTTAGGGCTTCTCCAACTGAGGAATTGCATTGAAAGAGTCGGACAGTCAAAGCCAAAAGTTAGAAAGTGACAGAATTGAGGCCACCGTGGAAAAAAAGGAATAATAACCTGTGATTCTGTAATTAAAGTCTGGCTTGCAGCGTTTGAGTGCAGGGAGCAGATTTGGAAGTGCAGGAGCTGCTTTCAGTCTGGCAGTCCCTAATTCCTGAGACCCTGACACAGCAGCCTTAACATTATATTAAACTCAGGCTTAGTTTGGTTCAGTTTTTCATCAATTCATTATTTGGATGACATTACTTTCACCTCATGGCAGATATTAAGGCTTCAAGCCATATTAATCTAATATAGAGTGAGGTTTTGGTCTGAAAATTACATGTTTTAAATGTGTATGACCTGTAAACAGCAAGGTAAAATGGGGATTACTATATTCCTGCTCAGTGGTGGGATTGGGAATACAAACCACATTCCTGGTTGCTTGATCCATATCCACAGATTTGAACTGAACCTGGATATCTGCCTGTTTAATTTTAGAAAATCCAAATACTTCCGTTGTGCTGCAACTGAAGGAAATAAATGGGAGGTAACAGAACATCTTGAAGAATTTGGGCAATTGTGTTTTGATTCTGAGCCCAAAAAGATTTCCCTTCCAAGCTATTCCCAGGAGAGGAGTTCCCACACCCTGTGGAGCCTTAATGGGATTGCTGTGGCTGTTTGTTTTATGGAAGTGCTTGGGAAAATCTCAGGTCAGCGTTTTGCCTTTTGCATTTCGTGCCACCATAGGGGACTCACAGTTTTGGGGGTATTTAACGGGCTATTGGCCCAACCCTCTGGAGAGTGCCCGTTTAAAATTCCTGATCCAGCACGTGGCAGTGCCAGAGGAGGTTTAATGGGATGAGGGCTCCTGGGGAATGGAAAGCAGGAGCTGCAGTGCTGCTTTTGTTCTCCCAGACCTCTAAACTGTGTTGAGAATGGCTGAGATCTCCTTTGATGGATCCTGCCTCTGGAAAGCTTTCCTCTGCCAGAAAGATGGAGAAATTGGAGTTTGGAGTTGGTGTGTTCACTTTATCTAGAGTCAGTCACTGGAGAAAAGCCAAGCCCTAAAGTTTTAGGCCGCCCCAAGCTTTATAAGATTAGGATTAACTATACAGTAGGTTTTTGGCACATGTTTGCATGGATCCTCTTCTGCAAATCCCCATGTACAAGGGTGCAGTCTCTGTAGGGATGCTGAGGGGTGATCTTGGTGCTCCAGCAGCCTCCAGGTTCTCCCACAAGTGAGACTCCCAAGTCTGGGAGTGAATAATTTAACATCCACACTTAGTCTTTATAGCTGGTTTTAATGGGGGGTAATAGCACTGCTAATAACAAAATCCATTGAAGACACCCTGTGCAAGTCCATAACATTAACTTAATGGCAAAAGGTAATTGGCATGCAGCTGGAGCTGTCCTTTTGGATTAACCCTGTGGATTTCCAGGAACACACCTTCCTTGAAGCAATGGCCTTGGCAGCACGTGTGGAGTGAAATACAGATGTGGTTTATGTTAAGCACGTGCAAATCTGGGTGGAAACGGGGCAAACAGCCACCAGTGCACTTTTCTGGGTTGTGTTTGCACCACACAGCTGAGATGAGGGGTGGTGACAGCTCTGAAAATGTCAACAATTAGTGGGTGTTGTGAATTTTACACATCTGTGTAATGGCCAGGTGTGTGCACCCACAGCTTTCACTGAACTTGGGAACACCTGAATTTTTAAGATTCAACTCTTAGCACTTCTAGTCAGGCATTTTCAAGGCAAATGCTAAAAATTCCTTGGTCTGCAGGGCCAGCTGCTTGAGGGGGGTGGCCCCATCCCAGCGGTGAGGTACCAGCAGCTCAAGTGTGCAGCATTCTCAGGAGGGAAAAAACCCATGGGCTGTGCACAGCTTCTGTACAAGGACAGCCCCTCCTGAGGTGTTCCACAGCCCTTGGAGAGGAGAGTTTTAAGGGCTGAGGGGTTTGGCCAAGGGAAGATTGTGCTGGACCTGCTGTGTGGGTGGAGAGACAGAATTTCTGCAGCTGGGATGGGCCTTTCACCCATCACCCTCCCTCCTCTTACAGGTTCCTTGCACCTCCCCAGCCTGCTCGAGCACTCCCACAGCTGCTGGCACCAGAGTGAACACCCTCAGGCCCGTGGTGGGGCTCTTGGGAATGCCCTGTGCAGAGCCAGGAGCTGGATTTGATGATCCTCGTGGCTCCCTTCCAGCTCAGGATCTTCTCCGTGACCCCACGAACCGAATTGCGCCGGGGCACCGAGTGGGGTTTTCCACTCGCGCCGCCCCAAAGGGCACAGAGCTGACCTTCTAATCCACAGCAATTGCTGCTGGCACAGGGCAGAGCTGTCCCCAGGCTGGCCCTGTGCTCACTGTGTCCCTCCCTGTCTGCTCCTGTTTCCCCAGCTGCACGAGGAAGGAGCGGTGCGAGCGCTCCAGCGAGCCGCGCAGATTCGCCTCGGAGATGAAGCAGTGCGTCCGCCTCACCGTGCACCCCAACAACATCTCCGTCTCCCAGTACAACGTTCTGGTGAGGAATGCCAATCCCTGCCCCCCCCCCATCCCCTCCTCCTCGGGTCTAACCTGCCCCTGCAGCCTGGCAGATCCAGGGATTCAGCACCGCTGGGAAGCACTGGCAGCGAGAGGTTCTCCAGAACTCCGTTAACTTCCCCAGGAACTCTCCTGGTGCCGGGAAAGCTTTGCTGCAGGAGGACATTTTGGCATTGGTTATTCCCTGTCTAGAAGTCTAGAAATGGATTAGGAAGGGTCTTCCTTGTTGTCTGCGAGGGCAGATCTGAGGGGACTCTGTCTGTGTGCTGCCCTGGGAGAGGAAGTAATTAATCACTTTAGACAAGGGACATTTTCATGGTTAGAAATTGCATTCTAGAATAAAGCCAAGTGAAGGATAATATGAATTATTTCAGTGAGCTCCAAGCTCCCACCATCTTGGATGGAAATCTCTCCTCCTAAGCCCCCAGGAACTCCATCCTGCTCCAGCACTGGGCATGCAGAGCAGACAGGCAGGATGCTGTGCAGAGGAGCCCAAGGCTTCCAGGCTTCCTGCTGCCTCTCACGACCTTCTGCAGCACAAGGTTTAACCTTTCAGGCCTCGAGCTACTCGGTCAGCAGCCAAGGAAACCACACAGTAAATGCTGGCAGAGCAGCAGATGATCCTAATAATTCCTGGACTTTAGGCAGGAAACCTCTGCTGAAGATCTGACCAGTTTGTGGTTCCTCTCCTGACTCGTGGCAGCAGCACCAGATGTGGTGAGATCCCAACCTGCTCCAAGGAGGCTGTCACCCATTTCTCCCAGACTACCAGTGCCCTGACGTTTTGACCATGCTGATTTGGGCTGCAATTAAGTTGGTAACCCAGGATCTAAAAGCTCCTTCTCTAGACAAGTTGGTCATTAGCCCCACACCCTGAAAGGCCTAAGTGGAATTGCTCAGGGTGCAGCTGCCAGACACCTTCCAGGGAACAGGTTTTGGATTTCTCCAGGGGTAATAAAATCAGCCTTTCAAAGCCTGCATGTCCAATCACTGCTGCTTTGTTTCAGCCTCTTAACTTTGCTGTGACTTTACTTTCCCCAGGCTTCAAACAGAACTGATCTGAGACATCTTAAGTTCTTTGTTCTTTTGGGAGTTCAAGGTTTCTTTCCCATATTCTCTTGGTGGCTGTCGAATTCTTTCATGTTGGAATAAATCCTGGGGGACTGGCTGGCTCAAGGAGACTGAAAATGACAACAGAATAAGAGACCTTTACCTCTGGGTTACTCCCAGGGTGAGTCAGCCCAGAGCTGCTGAGATCAGAAGCTGCCATCATCTGTTACCCAACAATCTGCATGGGCCTTTTGATGGCAGTCTCAGCCCATTCCCAGATAAACTGGTGACCCAGCTCATCCAGTCACCAGAGCCAAACCAGGAGGGGAACAAACAGAGGGTTCACTGTGTCCTTAGGAAATCTCAAATCTAGAATGATAGAATCTTGAGTTCCAAAGGGTCAGGGACAGTGAGTTCTTGCCCATGGAGGCAGAGCAGGTGTTTGTGTGGTCAGCCATGCTTTTAAATTTTGGGCACTAACAGGGTCTTGGAAAATTTTACCTGAGTCTGTTCAGCCCAGGGCTGCTGTTCTGGGCTCTCTGAGAAGAGCTGCTTGCTGGGGAATGGCTCCATGCTTTCCATGCTTTCCCAGGAGTGTAGGATGTAGGATTTCTTGTCTCCTCAGGGTGTGCATGGGCTCCTGGTGTTTGTGGCCAAGCACTGCTCTGCCCACCAGGGCCATCTTCTGCATGGCACAGCTTCCTCCTGCATCACCCATGTCCACGTCAACGAGGGGCTGATTCCTCTTCTCCACTGCTGGCAGGAAGAATGGATTCAGCCTCAGTGCTGAATCCACCACAATAACCAAAGCTTCTTCCTTCTGCCTATCCAAAAGATTCACCTTTCCCATTGCTGTTCCCATGGCCCAAAAATAATCCTACTCTCACAAAGGCTCAATGGCATCCAGAGCTAAGAGCTGTCTGTTCAGCCTTTCTCCCTGATGGCCCTCAGTGTGGAGAAACAGCTCCAACCTTTCCCTGAGTGAGGAAAACACAGGGAGTGGGAGCACTGAGCGCTATGTCACATCCTCATCCTGTCCTGCTTTGTCACCTGGACTGACCCCTGCTCTTTGTGCTGGTAGAAACAACACCTCAGCATGCACCTGTGTCTCCTTTCAGTGGCTGTCACCTCAGAGGGGGCCTCAGCCAGCTCGTGGAGGAGAAAAGTGTGGAGAGCTTCTGCATTTGTGCCTGTGCCAAGTGGTTTGCTTCAGTGTTTGGTCACAAAACCACAAAATTTACACCAATTACCAGGTGCTAGGGGTCCCCCGGGGTGCCCCTCTGTGTTCAGGCATGGCCTGGTGAGTTGAGCAGGACCCTCAGTGATGGAGAGCTGCAGGGCAGGACCTTTGTTGGTCTGGGGAGTTGGCAGCACGACTGTGCTCCTCCAAAGCATGGACACGGTGGAAACCAGCCCTGAAATTCCTTTTCCCATGACCATGTGCCCAGAGGGTGTTGTGAAGTCTAAAAACAGGGGCAATTCATCCTTCATGGCTTCTTTTCTAACATATGGAACCCCAGGATAGCACGAGGAGCCAACTGGTTCTTCAGTGGGATGGGCAGGAGAGGTCTCTGTGCCTGTAGACACAGGGTGTTTTTTGTGGTGGACTGAAGGCTGTAACTAGACTCTCCTCACACAGGAACTTGGGGACAGAGTGCTCTCCCCTGCTGGTGCTGGCAGAGCAGGCCGTAGAGAGTTAGACTGGAGCGCTCCAGTTTCTCTGGAGTCTGCAGAGTGCCTCTTGTGAGTAGCAGTCACCTTCCTCAGAAACCGCGGGCCCTGGGGGCCACCACAGCCCTGGAAGCCACGGCTGGCTCCAAAGACTCCCTGCCCAGCCTGACACCTGCATGACAGACAGCGAGCACTCCCTCCCCTGCACTGACCCAGCCAGCACTGGGACACTGCCACCTGTGTCAGCATCAGCATCTCGTGCCCTCCCCTCCTCACTCCTCCCTCTCCCCAGTCGCTGCTTTCTGCTGAAGGAGGATGCTCTCTCTAGCAAGAGGCTCTTTGCCCGACCTCTCCAGTGTAATTCTCTCCTGCTGGCCCAGCTCTGTTGTTTGGCTGAGTGCTCTCTCTTCTCTCTTTTTCTGCCTCTCCTCCTCTCCCTCCGTCTTCGCCTGCAGCTGGTCCTGGAGACCTACAACGTCCCCGAGCTGTCAGCAGGGGTCAACTGCACCTTCGAGGACCTCTCAGAGATGGATGGCTTGGTGGTGGGCAGCCAGATCCAGTGCATCTCTCCAGCTGCCAAGGAGGTGCCCCAGATCATCACAGAGAATGGTGAGTACCCCACATCCCCTCCACCTGCACCTCTGCCTCCCATCCTCACCCCACTCCCTGAGTCTCTCCTGAGTCCTCACCGAGCAGGATTTGGCTCCTGAGAGCCTGAGGAGAGGGTGTGGGAAGCCCTGGGGGCAGGAGGGATGCTGGAGCTGCACACCATGGCACGAGCTGTGTGAGTGTGAGAGCGTTTCAGGAGTGCAAGCCTTGAGCTGCCAGGCCAGCACCTGCACTGAGGTGCTGCTCTGTGTGACACCAGGTGTTTGCAGGCTGCCACCGAGTGCCAGTGGCACCTATCCAGCAAAAACAAGGCATGGATGTGGGATATTCCCTCTCCTTTTGGCCAGGCTGGTGTTACACACCGAGGGTACAGGCTTTCAATACAGCCCATCCCATGGAACAGCCAGAAATTCCTGCAGAGCTGGACAATCCTGTCTAATTTCACCCTGCTCCTCCCAGATTTAGGGCTGTGTGCTCAGCTCCCTGTCTCAGTTCCTGGCCTTTACTTCCTTCAGCTGTCCCAGGTTCACTTCTGGCTCCTTCTCCCAAAGTGGTCCAGCACAGACAAACAGCTAGTCTCCAAGAATCCTCCCCCCATCCACAGCTTCCTGCACTTTTTTCTTTCCCTTTTTTAACATAAAACTTTCTGGGCAATTTTAAGAACTCCTGTGGCTCTTTACAGGCACTTATTATAAAAACCTTGACTTGCTGATCACCCCAGGAGACACAGAGAGGATGCTGCCAATTTTTGTCCTTGGCTTCCTGTGAAAATTTACTGTAGGATTTGCCTCTGGTGATCCTCAGACCACAGAAAATGAGGTGGCATGAACTGTCACCATCATCTCTGCTGCACACAGCTGCATTTTCTCCCCACTGCAGGCCCAAAACAAGCTCCCAGGAGGTTGTCACCACTTTCAAGTCCCACTGAGTTATCAGTCATGTTTGCTTACCAAGACAGGTGCCAGAAACTCCTTCCTTGGTATGAACATCTGTCCCAGGCCAGGCTATCATCAACCAGCAAACAAAAATAGCAGTGGAATGTGGAGACAGGACAAGAGGGAGAGATTTTATCTGCTCCTTGTGACCCATTGCCCAAGTTTGCTTTGGCCTCGTTGATTAATGAATCTTTCAGGTGAGGAGGGAAATAACCCTTACAGGATAGTTTAGTTTGGAAAAGCCTGAAAGGTTATCTCATTCCAACCCCCCTGCCATGGGCAGGGACAACTTTCACTATCCCAGGGTGCTCCAAGCCCCATCCAGCCTGGCCTTGGGCACTTCCAGGGATCCAGGGGCAGCCACAGCTTCTCTGGGCACCCTGTGCCAGGGTCTCACCACCCTCACAGGGAAGAATTTCCTCCTAGTATCTAATCCAAATCTGCCCTTCTTCAGTTTGAGGCCATTCCCCCTTGTCCTATCACTCTGTGCCCTTTTATAAATAGCAGGGCAAGGGCCCCCCAGCTAAGCCTTGAATTAAACCTGGGTCACTTCCCCACCAAATCACTGCAATTACTGCTCCCACTTAATTTGGATTAAATTTATTTAATACTGCAGCCACTTATTTTGGATTGTCCTCCCTTAATTGTGGGAAGAGAGGCAGCAGCTGACTCCCAGCTTGGGAGCAGTGGGAAGGAGATGAGGAAGTGGTGTGCAGGAGCTGAGGTGCAGAGGAGTCTGTTTCAGAAATGGATGGATCCCTGTGGAAGTGCAGTGGATTTCACATCTCTCACACTGAGATGAGTTCTTTGCAGCCACAGGCTGAGGGGAATGGAGTTTGGGGTGAATGGGGTGAGTCAACATGGAAGGAATGTCCACGTGCCTTTTTTTTTTTTTTTTGGGAATGCTGAGTGAACCAGCAGCATGGAACAACTTTAAGGATAATATTATATTTTAATGGCCTTCTTATTCCAGACATCTGCACTCATTCTTTGAGCTTAGCTTTCCTGCTTGATGACTTCCGTCACCACATTTTTGAAATTAGGCCTGTTGTCACCCTCCAGCCCAGACTCTGCTCCCAGGCTCAATAATTCCCAGTGGTAAAGACAAACTCCATCACCCCATGAGAGCTGGAGCTGTACCTGTTGGAGAACTGGGCTCTAGAAGGATTTTACAACACTTTTTACATCCACTGAGGACAGCCCAGCCAAGGTGCTGTGGGACAGCTCCAGGTTCAGGCTGGTGGCCTGGCCAACAGGGCTTACCTGGGCTAACAAAGCAGTCACACCCTGATGTGCCTATCTTTTCCTCCAGGTGACCATCACATTGTCCAGCTTCAGCTCAAGTCCAAGGAAACGGGGATGACCTTTGCCAGCACCAGCTTTGTCTTCTACAACTGCAGCGTGCACAACTCGTATGTTCACTTCCTTTGGCACCAGTTTCTCATGGGAACCTGTCCCTCAGGGAGGTGTTCAAATGTGGAGGTGACCATTGCTGGGGTCACTTGTGAGGTGGCCAGAATGGTGGGTCCCTCCTGAGATGACTCAGAGTGTGGGGACCACTTTTACTGCAGGCAGAGCATCAAATTAGGAGCAATTTGCCACAGAATTGAGTCAAAACTGAATTGTACCCTCAGCACATCCTCCCTTATCTTCCTATTACTCATTTTTTTCTGGATGTTTGGCTCCTCATATGCACCTCCAACCCTCATCTGTGCTGCCAGTCCCACCAAGAACCTGCCCCAGGTGGTTAACATAGACCTGGACCCTCCAATCTGGAAAAATAAAGCTTATGGCTCCTGCAGGATATGAAGTGATTCCCTCAAGACCATGCTATCCATGATGTGAGCACCTTCCCTGCCTCACACCCCATTTTCCTGGGGTTCAGCTGCCCCCCAGGGCTGCTCAGGAGCTGCTCCAGTGGAGCAGAGCCACAAATCCCTGCAGAAAGATGCCCTTGCAGCAGCTTGATCCACCCCAGAGCAAGGCTGAGCAGCTCTGTCCCCACCACTGAGCCGTCAGAAGTGCCAAAAGCAGATAATTACTGCAGCTCAGCAATTCACAAGGAAAGGCAAATCCTATTTCCATGTTCCTGCTGCTTTGACAAACAGTGTCAGAAAGCAAGTGTTGGGGGGAAGGAGAGCAGGAGAGATGGTGCTGTTAAATATTTATGGCATGTTTTGGTTTCTTACTTGACAAACTATAATACGCTATCCATTTTTAATTTGATGTATCAGAGCAAGCACTTGTTACCAATTTGAAGAATAAGTTGCTGTACCAGAGCTGAGAGTGGATTGGGGTTGAGCAAGATTTCACAGAGACAGGGGAGAGGGGGTGTGTCTGCCTGTTGGGCTCACACAGGAGCTCTGGAGCTGTATTTTTTCCTCCTGCCCATTAAAAACCCACTGGCACATAAGGACCAGGGAAATCTACTTCCCTCAGATCCCCTCTAGGTCGTCCAGGTATTTTCCAGGTACTGCAGCTGCATAGAATCATAAAATTGTTAAGATTGGAAAAGCCCTGTGAGATCACCAGGTCCAAGCATCAACCAGCACCGCCACCATGGTCACCATTAAACCTTGGCCCCAGGTGCCAACTCCTCATGTTTTTTTAATACTTCCAGGGATAGTGACTCCACCACTGCCCTGGGCAGCCCCTTACCACACTTTACAACCCTTTCCATGAAAAAAAAATTCCTCATATCCAATCTAAACCTCCCCTGGCACAGCCTGAGGCCGTTTCCTCTCATTTTGGCACTTGTTACCTGAGACAAGAGCCCAACACCCCCCAGCTGCCCCCTCCTGGCAGGGAGTTGTGCAGAGCCATAAGGTCCCCCCTGAGCCTCCTTTTCTCCAGGCTGAGCCCCTTTCCCAGCTCCCTCAGCCACTCCTGGGGCTCCAGACCCTTCCCTGGGCACACTCCAGCCCCTCCATGTATTTGACATGAAGGGCTCCAGAGTGTGAATGACCAGGATTGTGCAGAGAGCTGGGTCTGGTTGCTGCTGAGCAGACATGATAGGAAATTCAAAGAGAAGTGTGATGTAGGTCCAAGTCAGTGCTGTAACACAGCCAGGGGAGGTGTTTGCAGCTCTGCCTCTGCACAGCCCCTGGGGCACAGGAGAGCAAGACCTTGTAAGATGGACTGAATGGTTCTTTCTTACACCCAGAGTAGGTGATGCCCTAGATACGCCCTCTGCTTCCCAGGTACCTGCTCCAATAGTCTTTACTTCTCTTCTGAGATGAAAAATATGAGTTAATATATTTGCAGGAACCTCATCACCCTGATCAGAACTCACACCAATAAACCTGTGGGACACAGGGGGAGAACATTCTCTGCTTCACCTTTGGTTTTCTACCTTTGGTACAGTTTGTCTCTGACCTCTGCGTCGTGTATGGGAGAATGAACCAGACAGGACTGTTGGTGCCTAGGGCAGCTAAAACACAATAAATATTTATTATTCCTCTAGTTGCAATGATGTGAATGCAATCCAAATTATTTATTCATTTGAGACACTTGAGATGGCCAGTGACAACCTGCTCAGGCCGGAGCAAGTCCAGCAGCATCCTGCTGGTGTTGGGTCAGTGCGAAGCTCATCTCCTCCTGCAAAAGCAAGGTCTCCAGGCTGTATTTCCCTCTGGGAAAGGCTGCCAGGAGCCAGCTGGCCAAGTGACTGCTCTGTCTGTGTTCCAGGTGCCTGTCCTGTGTGGAGAGCCCTTACCGCTGTCACTGGTGCAAGTACCGCCACGTCTGCACCCACGACCCCAGCTCCTGCTCCTTCCAGGAGGGACGAGTCAAGATGCCCGAGGTAGGCAGCTGTGAAGGAATGGGTCTGTAGGAAATTCTCAGAGTCAGATTGAAAACTCAGATAATTTCGCTCAGCAGCGTTGAGAAAGGATACGCAGAGGTGGGGAAACCACGGGGTAGAGATATCACTGAACAGGAATTGAAGCTTGAGCTTCAGCTTTGGGGAGGGAGCTGACGCGTTGCAAAAGTAAAGTTGCAAAGACACAAAGAATAAAAAGC
This sequence comes from Chaetops frenatus, assembly GCA_013400775.1. Taxonomy (NCBI): domain Eukaryota; kingdom Metazoa; phylum Chordata; class Aves; order Passeriformes; family Picathartidae; genus Chaetops; species Chaetops frenatus. The sequence continues at coordinate 150,873 of VZTR01032331.1, read as the reverse complement.
ACAAAGAATAGTCTGTAGTTTGAACAAAAGCCTTTTAAAAGCTAGAACGTAGGTGCCTTAAAAGAACAAACCATGCATTCAGCATTTTATAAAGTTAGGGAAAATCTTAGAATGTAACAATACAATCTTATGTAGAAAAATAGTACAAGGTTATAGAGCTCTGTAAAATTGAATTGTAAAAGATGCATTGTAGCAAGACCCATGTGAGATAGTGCAATTAGTGATTGGTGCTTAAAGATGCCAACAAACTGCTTGTCAGACATTAACTGGCTGAAAAGTTTATTTGAGGAAGTGTAACATTTACAACCTTGACTTCTGGTGCTAAGGCATGGATTTTGCATCCTTCTGTCTCACCCTTCCACCATGAGACTGATAAAATAAAGGTTCTTTGCATTCCCTCCTAGTTGCCCCATCTCTGGGATTTATGGGTCTCGACAGGCAGGGTCACAGGGAACGTGTCACACCTCTGGGGTGCTCAGGGCTGATGTCCCCTTGTCAGTCCAGGAAGCCTTCTCCACCTCCAGTCCCACCCTTTCCCTCCTCTGCTCGCCCTCCCCTCTTCCCCTGCAGGGATCTCCTCTCCCCTCAGCTCAGCCAGACCCCCAGGGACCTGATCCCTCCCTCCTGCACACCACAGGGGATGTGGGACCTTGGGAAGTCATCACAAACTCCTGGCACCAAAGATTTGTGAGGGATGGAAAACACTGCTCGTGCATCTTCTCCAGGAGAGAAGGAGGTTACCTGGCCCAGGCTGCTGAGACCTGGGGAGGATTTAGGACTTTGTCCACGAGGTCAGTAGATTGGAACACTTTTGGGGCTTTGTGGGTTTGGTGCCTAATGGCAAATTCATCCAGCTGCCTCCAGATGAGGGCAGGGATTGCCTCCTGCCACTGAGCTGAACTGGAGTTTGGGGCTTGGTACAGAGCTGCAGATGCTGCCTGGCTGGTGTTGTAACCAAGGAGCCCTTGCAGGCAAGTGGAGCTCAGGAGAATACAAATAGGAAGCCACTTAATTCCTTCCTGGTCCCACATGCAGTGTCTTTACACTCCTGTGACATCCCCATTCCCTCCCAGCCCTTCTGTAAATGCTGGTTCAGCTGTCACATTTGTGCTGGTTGAGATGTCCTTCATCAGATGTCCTGACCTGCTGTGGCATTGGGAAAAGCCATAAATACTCATGAGTTCTCCATCTACCAGGATTCAGGATTTTCTGTAAAACTACTGGAAAACTTGCTGAGGGGCTGGAGGGTTTGATGGCCTGAGCTTGCTGGTGAAGGGGTGAGGAAAGGCAGACCAGGGTTATTCCAAAGCCTTGTCACAATTTGGCCAGTCCTGCTGGCCACAGGTTTCTGTCCCTTCCACTCCTGGCACTGTAGGAATCTCATTTTCTTTCAGACCTCTCCTCTGGTGCCTCATGTGCTAAGGACCCACCTTCCCAGCTCCCACCTCTCCTCTCCTCCAGTCCCCTGTCCAAAGTGAGATGCCTACAAACTTCAGTGGATCTCCTGACCCATCAAAAAGGAGATTATGAGGACTATCCCAGTTTCTTAGGGAAGGGACAGAGGATGGCACAGCCACTGGTCTTTACTTTATCCTCTCCAAGGTGTTGCTCTGCAGAACTTGGAAATCATCAAATTCTGACTGGTTTTGTCTTTATCACCTCTCTTCTAGTTCTGTTTCTGAGAGGTGTCCTCTTCAGGAGACAGCTCCATTCTGGGGGGCTTTGTCAGTAGAGTTTGCTCTTTGTCCCTTCTACCCCCTTTAATTGAGAATTTCCTGCTAAGCTTTGAGTGTACTCCCTTTCTGATCTTGTAAAAGTGAGATTTTTATGGCAGCAGGAAGAGGTACAAACCTGACCTTGGAAAACCACAATTGATGTACAAGGCAGTGACAGCATCATGCAACACATGGATCTTACACTGCTCATTTGCTAACAGGGGCTGCAGCGTTTTTTTGCCTTCTTTGGGCACAAATGGGATCTCCTTCCCCTGGGATACAACTTTTGGAATCATCTGCTAAGCTCAGGAGATGCTTTTGTTGTCTGCTCCACAGAGGAAGGACTGGAGTGACAAAATCTGCAAGGATAAAGGCCTTGCAACCCCCAAAATTTTCAGGGCTTGCTCTGTGCCTGGTGTGAGAAATGCCCTGTGCCTTTAGGGTCCTTCTTGTTCTCTCTGTGTGTTTGTGGCTCTCAAGGGCTGGGGAAGGATGGCATCACAAGTGCACTCTGACAAACAGATTTACAATCACTCTGAGGCCAAAAAGGTTTTTTTTTTTCCTTTTTTTTTC
>VZTR01032331.1:135942-148572 GCA_013400775.1 Chaetops frenatus | reverse complement strand
TTTTTTTTTTTTTGTCAAATGGCACTTTGAACAAACATCTATCTCCCACGCTTCTCTCGAAAAGCCATCTTCTCACTGACTCACTGCTCTCACTGAAACTTCCACTGCCTGTCTTTTACTGTCACCTGTAATTCTATCATTTTCTGTCCTGTGCACTTGCCTATTTGTTGAGTGGGTTCTCTGAACAATAGAAACCATTCAGTATCTTGAAGAAGCCCAGCCTGTCTCCTCACTGGCAAGCCAGGCCTTCACCTGGTTCCTGGTGATGCAAGGTGACTCACCAGGCTGTCAGGTCCCAGGCCTGCTCCCATCTTCAGCAGTGCTCAAAGTGCACCCTCACCTTGAGTGGCTCTGTTTTCACTGGCCTCTCATCTCCATTCTCCTTTCAATCCTTTCCTCTGCCAGCATTGAGAGCCCTGGAGGATGAGGAGAGGGAAGGCTTTGCTACCACCCAGGCATGAGTACCTGCTAAGCTGGTAAATCTTGAGCAGCTGCTGATGGGAAGCGTGGGGTGGTTGGACCATCCCATTTGCTGTCTCCTCATGAGTTTGGTGAGCAGATTAACTTGGGCATCTTCCCAAAACAAATATTGGTGCTTCTCTGTCACATGGACCCGTGCCAGGAACTCCTTCCCTCTGGAGTCATCACTGCTGGCACCTCCTCCTCACTGTGGCCTTCACCTTCTCTTGCTAGTCCCACCCTCAGGTGATTTTCCTCCTGTTTGCCTGTACAACACCTTGCCATCCTGTGGGAAGAGGCTTCCCACTCTCCAGATGGCCTGGGCTGCAAATGGGCTCGTTGTGCTGGCACCCCTCACCCCTGGGCCAGCCTGGAGTGCTCTGACAGGAAGGTTGTGCCCTTGTGTCCTCCTGACTCCATCATTTCCTTAGGATGCCTCACAAGCTTCTGGACTCCCACAGGCTCAGCTTTTCATTTAGGCCTTATTCATGTTCTCTGAGAGGATCCTGGGGTTTTTTTACTTTTATTTCCTTGTAGTATGAGTTGCTGATTAGTGCAGGATGCTGGATGGATGTGAGACTGATCCAGAGGGACAGCAGAAAGGCTTTGGCTGCGTCCCACATTGTCCAGAAAATGCCATTACCTGCCATCCAAGGGCAGCCTTTGAATTGCCTCATGGAGAGCTGAGATTAGCCAGCCCCAGACTGGGAACAGCAAAACAAGCAGAGATAGAGAAAGGACAGAAAAGGCCTGTTCCCTCACCAGCAACACTGAGATATCATTTTCTTACCTGCCACTTGTCAGGTGAATCAGTTCTGTCTGTAACACATCTGGATCAGCCACTCTGGGAGCCTTGGGGAAGCCCATGTTTGCTCCAGTGAAGAGCTCCAGCTTAGTCATAAAGCAAGAATATTTATGATTATGGCACTGGTCTTAATCACAGAGGGTTCATGATGTCCCCAGATGATTTGTGGAAGAAGTACTTCACCTTGGCGTGTAATTTCCTTTTACAGCAGGTTTTTGAAAGCCAGGCCCACTCTCTTGAAATATACTGAGTGACTTCTTGTTTTAGAAAGGGGAGCTGGTATTATTGTCAGTGAAGCAGGAGGGGAAAGCACGAGGGAAAAAGGGACATTTTAATATTGAAGTGGGATGTTGTTGCTGCTGTTGTTGCTTTTCCCAAAGAACTAATGGCAAAAGTGGAGAGAATTAGTTTCAGAGATAGAAGTGAGTGGATTTTTGGGGGGGGGGGTTTGCCATCCTGTCTCTGCTTTTGACATCTGCTGCAGACCAGAGTTAAAGTCAGAGTGCAGGCTCAGAGTCTGAGCAGAAACCTTTGCATTGCAGATTCACACACTGAGATAACCCTTCCCTACCTGACACAATCACCAAGCAGGAGAGCTCAGCCCCTTCCTTCTGTGAATGGGCAAGCCAGTCAAGAACTGGGGGAAAACTGAGGAAAGAGGTGTAAAATAATTGATCTGAGGGTCCCAAGTGTGACAGAGGCTGTAGAAACAAGACCTGTCTCCTGATATCAATTACCCAGTGCTGATTGCATCGTCTGTCTGGTCTCCATTCAGATCTGCTCTGATCTAGGCAGCAGTTTTCATGTCAATGTTTCTGTACAAGAATGGGATGCTGGGGTAGCCTGCTTGAATTGATGGGATAAAGGAATAAATCTTTCATTTGTGCCTTTTTCTCTAAGATGAACATTATCTTGTTCCAGGCCTTGCAAGGATTTTAGCTTTGTGTAAGGGGAAAAATGGCACAAACCAAAAGCAAGCCGAGATAACAAATCTATTATTCACCAGGTTTAACAGATACATAATCATTTAATTACCTTGAAGGAGGTTTTCATCTTTCCCTGCTCAGCCAACGTGTGCGTGCGTGTGTTTTCCTCCCTCCCCCAAACAAGCCTTTCATTAAAAGGATTTTCATCTGGTGCCTAAAAAGGGAAGAGAAGCAAAGATCTCGCACTGAGGTGTTTTATGTGGAGTTGTACGTGCTAATGACAGCAAAGCCCACATAAAAGGAACAACTGCTTCAAATATTCATTTGTCAGGAGTGATAGGGAGCCCTGTGAGCTGCCTGCTGGTGGGCAGAGCTTGGCTTTGCCCAGCGTTTGCTCCTTCCTAGTGCCAAACCAAGAGCTGTCCTGGTGGCCTCCACCACCAGTGCACTGATTTAGCCCTGCCTGGCTGCTGGTCCTTCTTGGGAAGGTGTTTTTTGGGAAACAGGGTGGAAGGAAAGGGGGAAAAAGAAGGTGGAGAGTGATGATGACAGCTCAAGCTGAACTAACAGGCACCTAAGAGACATTTGGACAATGTTCTCAATAATAAGCTTTAAATTTTGGTCAGCCCTGAAGTGGTCAGGTAGTTGGGCAGGATGGTGGTTTTACATCCCTTTGAACTGAAAATACAGTATTTTATTCTTTTCTACTCTACTAGGTTCCTTTGAACTGAACATATTCTATTCTATTCTATTCTATTCTATTCTATTCTATTCTATTCTATTCTATTCTATTCTATTCTATTCTATTCTATCCTATCCTATCCTATCCTATCCTATCCTATCCTATCCTATCCTATCCTATTCCATTCCATTCCATTCCATTCCATTCCCTATTCCATTCCATTCCATTCCTGATTTATTTATATTAATGCCCATGTCTCCTCATCGTGGACTTTGTAGTAAACCCAGCAGTGCCTTCCCCACCCTGCAGCTCCCTCTCAGTGTGACTCAGAAAGGACTTTGCCCCAAGGTCTCCAAAACCCAGACAGGTTTCCAGGCCCTCCAAATGTCCTGTTTTGTCCTCTTTTCAGGGTGCAGAAGGAAGTCACAGCACCCACACACAATGAACTGGGTGGCTGCACTGGGGAGGGGACAGAGGACCTGCTGGGCCATGGGGTGGGCACGGCCAACTCCCTGCTCCCTCACATCAAAAACCCTTCTGGTGATGCATCTTCAGCTGTTGCTGTGGCAACTGCTCGGTTTCCATCCTTCTCCTCTTTCCAGCTTCACTGAACCCATCTAGGGAGGCGACTGCTGGAAGCCTCAGCACGGGGAGAGGAGAAAACCCATCCCTGCTCAAATGAACGCACCTCTCCTTTCCCAGGGGCTGCAATGGCAGCTCCAGCCGGGCCAATCCCAGAGCTCCAAACCCTTTCCTGGCTTGCCAATTATCCCCTCATTTATCCTGGCACCTGTCTATCATTAAGGGGAGGGTGTGAGGTGCAGTTTCTATGGCAACTGCAGGCAACTTTCTGCCTTCCAGTGCTGAGAGCAGGGCAGGGGCACCGGCAGCCACACCCTGCAGGGGGGATCTGCACACATTTCCTGGCACCTGCAGCACACGGGGCTGGTGTTTAGCATCCATTTCACTCTTAGAAGGGTTTCCAGGCACGTGTGATGGAGTTCAGTCTGCTCTGCACCATGTCCAGAGGAGGCAGGGGTAATCCAGGAGGAGGCTGCAGCTGATGGTTTGGATCCAGCTGTGCCTTGGGGCTCCTGGTGGTTTGGCATTTCAGGCTGTGGCATTTCAGCCCCCATCCATCATTACAGCCCTTTCCCAGAAAAGGAGATGTGTCCTGTAGTGGGTACATCCTCTTCAGAGGGGGTGCTTCAGATAATGGTCAGAGGAAATTAAACACAGAAATTGGAGGCTGGATGAAAACCTTGTTCATGGAATCTTCTTAGAGCACGAAAATATTGCTCAGAGCCAGTGTCAGAGGCACAGCTCTGATTTCAGCAGATGAGAGTTTATATTTCTGACTCTTGAGCTGGCTGGGACATGTTCACCTTTCCATGCCCCTGTTTCCCTCACACCTTCTGATTTGGGTAAGCACTTCCAGTTAATAGGTGCTTGTACCATCCTTAGTTCCTGGAGCTGGGATCTCACAGTGGGGGCTGCTCATGAAAAGCCTTTGAGCCTGCACAAACAAATTAGATAATTTGCTGTTGCTTGCCAGTCACGGTGACTTGCACTGAGGTGAAGAAGAAGATTCGTGTGAAGTGGCTTCTTCTGTTATTTTTGGGTACCTTTTGCCTTTTCTGAGCTTTTCTGCCCTGCAGTCATCCAGCTGGCAGGGGAAAAGGCTGGTAACTTGTTCCATTTCTGCAGTAACTTCTAGCAGGGTTTCAGAGATTTATTAATTCACAGAATCATAGACTGGTTTGGGTTGGAAAGGACCTTAAAGACAATCTTGTTCCAACCCCTTGCCATGGATTGGGCCACCTTCCACTCTCCCAGGTTGCTCCAAGCCCCATCCAGTCTGGCCCTGGACACTTCCAGGGATGTGGCAACCACAGCTCCTCTGGGCAACCTGTTCCAGGGCCTCCCCACCCACAGAATAAATAATTTCTTCTTAATATCTATATTTCATCTATCTAATATCTAATCTATTTCTGATCATTACGGTGCTGGATCTGCAGGAAATCTGTCCTGGTGCAGAACAGCTCCATCTTGTCTCCCCTTGTTGAGACCTCCAACCAAACCACCATAGGAACTGAGAAGTTATGGAAAAAGGTTTTTTGATAGCAGTTCATCCTACCTTAAAGCACATTTTGTTTTCTTAGAGCTCAGCCTCACCTTGTGAGTGACTAATCAAGGACCTGCTTGTGTGATTTCGAGGAGCAACTCAGGGAGCTTGGTTAGAATGAGAGATACAAGAAACATCTGACACTCAGTACTGTGTCCCTGCTGTTTCCCAGAACAGCTGGGCTGCTCATCTTTGTCATGCAGGATTATCTATCCCACAGGACAGAGTGATCTCAGAATGCAGCAGGGTAATATTTGTCTGTCCCCACCAACACAGCATCCTTGAAAAAACACCGGGAAGAGCTTATGTTGTTTTGAAAGCCTGGCTCAGTGCAGTGCCATTGTAATGCCTCAAGTGGCTACAGGGTTTTGTGGCTCTCTGGATATCAGTCAGCACTGCTGGGATCCCTGTGGCACCCTGCAGTCTGAGGGAGGAAGGACAATTCCCCATTCAGACAGTCCAGGGTGACGCTTTGCCTCAGAAGCCAAAAGATTTTGCTTTTCTCCATTGTAGCATCAGCTGCATTCACTGCTTTGGGGCCTGGCCAAGGAGAAACATTCTCAGGATGTTGAGGCTGCTGATAAGAGGTGAGGCTGGAATGTGTCTCCTGCCTCACTTGGGGCATCTCCAGGGGCCCACAGCCTCCTCCCCTGCCTTGTCTTTGAGCATGAGTCCATTTGCTTTGGCTTGGGTGTTATCTCAAGCTGCCATGGATCTCGGGGAAGGGGAGGATGACAAGAGCTGTGATACGGTGGTCCTGACCTTCCCAAACTTGTGGAAGCCAAACTATGATGACTCCCTGGGCTTCTGTCCTGGTTTCTGGAGGAAGTGGGATTGCATCAACGTGACCTCTGTGCAACCTCCAGCCCATCTGTCCCTCTGTCTCCTCTGTTCACCTCCAAACTCACTGGCCATTCTTGGCCTCGTTGGGCCCAAGTCGGGAGCTCTCAAAGTTCCAGAGAGTCTGGAGTTCTCAAGTTCCCACTGACTCTGTAAAAATGAGCAGCTTTAGAGGAGAAATAGACTTTCAGTCCTCTCTTAGGAAAAAAGCACTGCAGCTTGGGCTTGACCCTTGTTAGAGCCCAGAAATGCCCATGGGAGAGTGTTGGCATGGGGATGCCTCCCACTTCTGAGGAATTCTTAGTTGGATAATGTCCCTCACGTGTGCCAGACCCCTTTCCTGGCACTGGTTAATAGTGAGCTTTGTTGAGGAGTGACAGGTCAATATCATTATCATAGAATCAGAATGATTTGGTTTGGAAGGGACCTTAAAAATCATCTAATTCCAACTCCTCTGCCATGGGCTGGGACATACCTGGAAGTTGTTGTGAACTTCTGATAGAACTCCTTATAGAAGGACAGAGGACTGGCTGGGAAGGATGCAGATCTATATAGGCATAATTAGAGAAGGAATTAATTACTGTTTTATGAGCTGCCTGTGCTCTGCTCCATGTTTTCCACAGCTTTCCACAACCCTGTTTTCCTGTGTGAGCTGTTTGGAAGAACTCTCTTACCTAACCAGAGTTTTCCTTTAACAAAAGACAGATTGCCCAAGTAAATACGTGGTTTTCTCGTCTCTTGCACACACACCACCTTCCTCAGTGCACACATTCATATTATTTATGGTTTCCAAACTCAGGAAACATCAGGACTGAGGCTGCTCACATGTCCTCAGTAGCCTCTTTCCAGCGAGCAGATGGACCTCATGACAAAATCATCGACTATTTTTGTCACTGGTCCACTCCCCTAATCCAGTGACCAGAAGGCTCCTGCTCTCTGGATCATTACTTCTCCTTCTGAGAGTGTGTCAAAGCAGCAAAGGGCTGAAAGAAAGCTAATGTTGTGTCTCTATTTAAAAAGGATAAATGTGGTGCTTGGATAATTATGGCAGCCTGACCTTGATCCTCATGAAATAATGGACCAGCTAAGAAAGACTCTATTAATAAAGAATTAAAGGAGGGTAAAATCATTAATGTTCATCAGTAGTGATGTGTGGACTGACTACAGAGGCAGAACAGTGCTGGGTTAGGATCAAGCTCTCAACAGACCTGGGTCATTTCCCAGCACTGCCTGCGTGGCCTTGGGGGAATCACTTTGCTCCCAATCACCAGGAGTGGGCAGTGAGCCATGGCAGGGGAGGTTGGTTATCTTCATTTAGATCCTGCTTTCTGAGCAGCCACTCTCAGGTGATCAGCATCACTCACCACTCCCCAGCCTTCACTGAGCCCAGGAACACAGGGCAGCTGAGCTGATGGTCTCCTGTCCATCACTGGGAAGGCCCTGGAAGAGGTTGCCCAGAGCAATTTTGGGGGTCCCATCTCTGGAAGTGTTCAAGGCCAGGTTGAAGCAACCTGGTCTAGTCAAAGGTGTCCCTGCCCATGGCAGGGGGTGGAAAAAGATGACCTTCAATGTCCCTTCCAACCCAACCCATTTTATGATCTGCTGGTCTCCCTCCAGATGTGGTATCTGTGACCTAATCTGTGCGAACCACCACTGAAATGTGGAGCTGCCAGGGTGCACAGAGCTAAAACAGAGCCAAACCTCTTCCCCAACCACCTTTTGCCAGGCACCAGAATTCCTTGCAATGCCTGACAAAAGAGAGCTGGCATTTGCTCCTGAGTGCATGGAAGACTCTTAACTAGAAAGGAGCCACCAGAAGTGACAGTGATGCAAGGACTCAATTATTCCTTTGTTGTCTCTGCAGATGTTTACACTTCCCATAAATCCTGTTGCTTTCTCCTCATCAGCTGCCTTTAAAGTTCGAAGCATTTTCCTCATGTATTATTACTTTTGCTGTGCCAATAAATAAGCACTCCATCAATCAAACTAACAACACTGTAAACTTAGGAAGTGCAGATAAAATATATGGTGCATTAAAAAATTCTTTGACCGGGTGAGCTTTTTTCGGAGCTGGCTTGATTGCTGCTGGTGCCGATGTAAATTTGGGGGGAAGTATATCCAGAAATTTATGGAGCTTGGATTTCTGCCTACAAGGCATTGACCTGATTCTGCTTTATAACATAATAACGTTCCCCAGCGCCGTTTGTGTAAATTTGAAATATAATTTTTACGGCGGTAAGAATTAGAGGTATAATAATGTAAACACAATGTGGACTGTAACTCACCCCTTCCCCTCCTGCACTGGGGATGGAGAGCTCCTTGCTGCTTCCTTCTCCAGATTATCCAGGATCTGGGAAGCTGTGCAGGAGTTTAAAAGGAACCAGCCTGGCAGCCCTGGAGCCCTGGGTTTGCAGCAGTACAGGGTGGTGACCCCGTGTGACCGTGCAGAGGTGTGAGAGACAACTTCAGGCAACAAATTCCAGGCAGCCCCTGCTGCCTCTCATTTGTAAAGGAAAACTCTCATTTTCCTGCTTTTTATCGAAGTGAAAGCTGATTTCTCCAAAGTCAATGAAAGGTTAGGGGGGTTTTGCCTCTCTTTTGCTTCTTTTCCCTCTCCCTTTTTCTCATTCCTGGCCTTTCTTTTCTTTTTCTTTCCTTGGTCTGTTTTTGTTTTGGTGGTTTTTTAATCTAGTTTAATTTACAGAGCATCCAGATGCTGTAGTCTAGATATCTTTATAAAAACCCAATCCCTGCCTCTCAACTCTTACCCTCTTGACTTGATTACAGCAGAGTGGGCGGGTGACAAAGCCAGAGGGAACACAGAGAAAACAGAACATTGCAGCTCAACAGAGCAGACAAACAAAAGATGTATTTATTTACGTAATATCTGAGTAAATAACATTCTGAATTTCATTTCTTACGTGGTCCCAAGGGGCCTGAGTGAGTCAATCTTGGTCACCACTTAGATTCACTTTATGGTCATTTTTTTTTCAGGCAACATGGGTTGGATAAGGCACAAAGATGGTTGCTGGAGGAGGAATATTGAAAGGAAAGTCTTTTAAAAATCCTTTAAAGAAAAGGATTGTAATGGCAGAAGGGGAATGGGGGGCTTTGAGTAATGAAGTAATTAGTGGTGGAATGAAGTAATGAAGGACTAATGAAGGAATTAGTGGTGTGTCCCTGAATGGAGGTGGCTCCTACTCCTCTGGGAAAGGAAGGGTGAAAATCCATGGCAAGGGCTGAGTTAATCTGGCCAGTGGTGCCTCCAGTGCCCTCAGCATTAGGTGAGCTTTAGTTCCCTTCTGTAGAAAGTGGAGACCCAGCCAATGCTACCAGGGATCATGAGGGAGGAATGTGAAGGAAAAGTTGGAAAAGTTCCCTCCCCTGAATGCTCTGGGTGACAAGAGATGCTCAAGTGGAGATGAGTGAACTGGGACTCCAGTGTGAGCTGGGGGCTGTTGATAGGTGGGGAGTTAATTGTATTAATCCTTCATGGATGTGTTCCCTGTTCCCAGGTGGAACACCTATCATCCAAAGTAGATAAATCTCCTTTTCTATTGGAAAATGGAAAACACGTTGATGACCCTTTGGATCATAATCCTGACCAAAAACAATAACAGAGAGTGAAACAGTGCAAAATGAGGCTGGAAGAAAATCAGTGCAATATCCCAACATGCCTTTTCCTAGGAGAGGAACTTGCGGTATTTGATCCCTCTCCAGCTTGTACTGGGAAACAGCACAGTGAAATCTCCATAAAATTGTAACTCTGGATGTATGAAGTACCATAAAGAAACCAAACTAATTAGTTCAGGGCTAAGACCACACGGCCTCAGAGAGGTCTCTTCATTCTCTTCAGCAGCATCCTCACGATGGCTCTCACTGGAGACTGGCTCGGGCTCAGTTCTGATGAAGGCCATAACACACATGTGAGAGAAAAGGTCCTCATATTTCTGAGGCTTTATTATTCCTGCAAGCTACAACAAAACACATTTGCAGGCACTCTATGAGGAGTTATAAATAAAGAAAATTAAACTACCATCGACCCAATGAGTACAGACCATTTCGTGCAGTGTTTGCACGGCAAAAGCTCTCTGAGTCGGTAATTGGCAAAATTTTGGTGATGTGAGGTGTGCATCACTGCTCATACCAGTAATTGGCAAGGATGGAGGATATTATTTTAAGTGGACTGACTCATTTGAAAGCATTCAAGGACTAGAATGAAGCTACACACACAAAATGAATCAACAGTGATTCTCTGGATTGGGAACCAGCTCCCCTAAGAGTCAGGCAAAAGGTTTAATTTATTATATGCCAAAGGCAAAAGCAGTGGGATTGTGCCCATCCTTGGTACAATTGTTGGCAGTCCATGATTTTATTTCCCCTACATCCTGTGAAAATTGTATTTTTCCAGCCTAGGTGCTGTCCATAGGAAAGGAGAAGGGTGAAGAGAAAGTGTCTCCACTGTAAAATGCCCAAGATAACACTTTTTTTTACAGAGCCTTCTTCTTGGGTCTGCTCTGGGTAGGTTGATGTTTTCCCCTCAAAAACACAAACCTGGCCAGGCACCCAAAGCTTGACACAGGCTGTAGAATGAGTTCTGTGTTTGAGTCTGAACCCAGAGCCTGGTCCAAGCTCTGAGGTTTTATGCACTGCATCACCCAATGAAATTGCCTTTTCCCCTCCCCGTTTCAATTAGAAAGAACATTAGGTCAATCAGATAAAGCCACATTGGGAGGATTTCCTCTTTATGGCGCTTGCCTCTTCAATTATCTATAATGAACTTCCTCGCAGCACTGCAAAGCTTTTTATATGCAAACGAACCCTGTTTTGGGGCTGCCTCAATCACGGCTTGTTAATGAACTCGAAACAAGTGTTATCAGAAAGGTTACAGCACCAGTGGTGGAGGGGGACGGGATAAAGCCACACAAGAAAGACCAGGCTGGAGAGCTGGGATTGGCCTGCAGGTAGCAGAGTGGGCTATCTCCAGCCTCCACCCTGCAGCCCCCATCAGAGGCTTTGCTCTGTGGCAGACATCAAGTGAAATGCCCGCTCCTGGGAAACGGCTGCTCGGTGGCAGATAGGGCTTTCCCATCCTCCTGCCCCACCGGTTCCCTCTGCCAGTGCATCTCTCTCTCACCTCCTGGAGCTGGGGAGAAAAAAAGCCATGGAGGAGCTGTTGTTGCCAAGGCCTTTTCTTGTGCCAGCAGAAAGAGAGGGGAGCTGAGGCAGAGCCCCCAGGACATGTTGGGCAGGTGATGGGGAGGGGTCAGGGGTGTTGAAGCTATATGGTCCCAAATAGTGTTTGCATGTGGTATCTGCTGGTGTAGTCAGCACAGAAAACTCTTCAGTATAGACTAGATCACCTCCTCCTTCTGCCCTTTGGGTTTTTTATATGCCTTAAATCAGCCAGAATTATAGATTATGCCTCACTTTCTCATGCTGAGTAGCTGCAGCAAACCTTAAACCTGCTGTGCCATGGTGTGGTAGAACCATTGAACCCAAGGTTGGAAAGACTTTCCAGATGGTCGAGCCTTGCTCTTTTACCAAGGAAAACACCTCTGTGACACTTTACCCTTTGTGTTTCAGCTTGAGGTGTTCCCTGGAGAGGTTTCATCACGGGACAGAATAGCAGTGAAGGCAGGGAGTGCTGGAACAGGGTGTAGCTCCTCAGTCCTCAGCCCCCAGGAGTGCAGAGGGTGACAGTGATAAAGTTCATCCCTGCATTGCAGTACCCCATGGGCTTTCCACCTCCAGCCCTTCCACCTTCCAGCCAGGTTAATGGGATGGCCTGTTAAGCCTTGGCAGCACACATCAAGCCAGGCCTTGTGCCAGATTAGCCCGGGCAAAGAGCCACTGGATCCAAGGTGGTTCAGCTCCACCCAGCTCCAGTGGCTGTGCCTGGCTGTCCTGGTTCTGCTGCCAGCCTGGGCAAGGCCACTTGGAACCCATCAGTGACTCTCAGTTACTTCCACCGTGAGCATCACCCTGTAAGTGCAGATGAAAAATCACCTCTCAGACTGCTCAGTCTGGCACCCCCTTAGGACAGGCCCTCAGACCCTCTTTGGGACTGGGGAAGGTTCTGGGCTTCACTGCAGGGATGCATTGGGTGGTTACTGGATTTTTTCCCTGTCCCTGGACAGGGATGAGCTCACATCCTCCATGTGATGAGTGTTGGCTCTCGTAATTCTGTCCCTGGTTGGTGTAACTACAGATGTTACACGTCTGATCCATTTCTTTATCTCCCTAAGCTATTTGCTTCAGTAAGATGCTCCCACCATCTGCTCTAACAAGCTCCCAGGCTCTCAATGAGCCATAAATTCCACTTTTGAACCCTTCACTCCCTTTCCCTACTTTTCTTCCCCAAATCAGTTATTTTCCTCCTGCCCACACCTACAGTTCCCTGTCTCTGCTGGCACCAACTGGACCTGACTTTGACTTTGGGCAGGACAGGCAAAGGCTGCAGTAATTTCCTAAAGAGCTGATATATCCCCAGAATACATGAAAGGGTGTCCTGGTTTGAAGGACAGGTGTCTGCTAAGGAAGGCAGGGGACCTCCCTTGGAATGAAAAAAAATTGTAACCCTTTCCCTTCGAATTATCGTAATTCTGAAATTAAGGGGCTCACAGGCAAAGATATGGGGAACGGAATAACAGTTCTTTACTAGTATTTATAATAAAACAAAGAAACAACAGCTACAAAGGCACTAACAACAAACAGAAGCAGGAACCCAGTGAGAACCTGCTAGCTCGCAGGCACTTCTGATGCAGTGACAGTCACAGCCGGCAGGGGGCGC
>VZTR01032331.1:81178-135809 GCA_013400775.1 Chaetops frenatus | reverse complement strand
GACTCCTTCCACAGCAGAAGAAAACAGCTCTCCCGGCGAGGTCCAGCAGCAGCAGCAGCCCCTCCAACTGTTCTCCCCGGCGGCTCAGAGCAAGAGTCCCGTCCCCTCCTCCAGCCAAACCTTTTGCCCGCCCCAAACTCCAAGGTACCCCCACCCTGCTGGGAGAAAAAACCTCTCCCAGCTTCACAATACCTGCTTCCCTCAGATCAATCACTTCTTTTGTTCCCCTTAAGTACCCGGCCATTATGGTCCCTTAGCAACTGATGGGGGAAAAAATTCCACAGGTGAAGAGAAACAAAAAAAAAAGAGGAACACCCAAACCCCAACAAAGGGACATCTTGCAGTTGTCTGACTGTGCTGTGAAGAAGCAGAGCATGGCCACTCCAACTAATTAAACTGTGCTAATTAATGAGACTGTGAATGCAGCCACCTGTGAGGCAGCTTGGGGTGCCCAGAGCTCACCTGTGCAAGGAGCCCATGAAGAGGCACCACACTGGCAACACCCACTTGGCATTTTTCCTTTTGTGAGCCAGTGGAAAGCTTTTCCAAGGGTTCTCCGTGCTTTTTGTGACAGTTGTTTCTTGGGAGCTGGGTCCAGATATCTGTAATAAATATTCTGTCCTCTTCTAAGCCAAAATAAACTCTCTTTTTATCAACCCAGACTCCAACAGGTCTTGCTGGAGCTGTGTCTTCTGTACAGTGGTGTGTTAGCTGTTGGGAAGTGAGGAATTATGCTCACATTGTTGCTTTATTCACTTTTATCATGGCTTTGTGACTGGGTTAAACCTGTGGAGGGAACCTGGTTGCTTTTCCATTACCTGAATAAATGGAGCAGGTATTAAAAAGCATCAGAGGTGGCTTCCCTGGGTCCTGGAGGCTGAAATAAGCCAGGGAGATAGGAAAGGATGGTCTGTGAAAGCAACCCCTCCTCACCTGTTTATCTGAGCCTTCCCAGGAATGCTCCTTGAATAGCCCTGTAATAAACCAAGGCCCAGGGAGTTGGAGAGGCTTCATAATCAGGTGGAGTGAGAAGACTGGGGAGCACCACAGGACTCCACCCTGGGGCTGGGAAAGCCATGTGCTGACTTGGTGAGTTGTCTGCTCTCTCCCCAGGACTGTCCCCAGCTGCTGCAGGCTGAGAAGATCCTGGTGCCCGTGGAAGTGATCAAACCCATCACGCTGAAGGCCAAGAACCTGCCCCAGCCACAGTCGGGCCAGAGGGGCTATGAGTGCATCCTGAGCATCCAGGGCAGCGAGCAGAGGGTGCCAGCCCTGAGGTTCAACAGCTCCAGCGTGCAGTGCCAGAACACCTCGGTGAGCAAGGGGCACAGAGGGACACACAGCACTGTCCCCAGGGCACCTGGGGTCCTGTCACTGCCCTTCTCGCCTAGCTGAGGGCACTGGAGTTGTTTAGTCTGGGGGAAAGGAGGCTCAAGGGGGACTTTATTGCTCTCTACCATCACCTGGAGGCTGTGGTGATGTTGGGGGTCAGGCTTTTCTCCCAGGCAGCCGGTGATAGGAAAAGGGGAAATGGCCTCAAGTTGTGCCAGAGGAGGTTCAGGTTGGATATTAGGAAAAAGTTCCTCACTGGAAGAGTGGTCAAGCATTGGAACAGGCTGAGGGCAGAGGTGGAGGCACCATGCCTGTAAGCCTTCCAAGGAGGTGTAGCCATGGCACTTTCACAACATGGCTTAGTGGGCACAGGGGATTCAGCTGAAGGATGGGCCTGATGATCTGGGAGGTCTTTTCCAGCTGTCATGATTCTGTGGTTCCAAACACAGTCAGGAAAATGGCTCATATCTTAAAGCTGCCCTTTTTTCTCCTTGGACTGGCTGGTTGTTGCTTCTGCCCCTGGATTCCAGCATTTGGCTGGGCTGGAGCACCTCAGCCATGACCCACAGGCATTAATGTCAGCTTAGCCTGCTCATATCCCCACAGTGCCACGAAAAGGGGTTCCAGAGGGAGAGGTGTTCATGTCAGTGTGAGAGTGAAGGTTATTTTGGGGGCAGTTTGAAGATAAAAGCCCATATAAACAGTCTGAGGTGTGCCAGCATGTAATGGGTGAGAAAAAAGGTGAGATAGTGGAATTCCAGGATGGGTTGGGTTTGAAGGGACCTTAAAGATCATCCAGTTCCAACCCCCTGCATGGGCAGGGACACCTTACACTGGGCCAGGTTGCTCCAAATCCCATCCAGCCTGGCCTTAGGCTGAGTCAAACCTTCCTCCAGCCCTCACAGGGCAGGACCTGTGACCCTCCTTGCAAGGAGCCTGTGTGACCCACAGCAGTGTTGTCACCAGAGCAGTGTCACTTTTGGGGACAAACAGAGTCACCTGCCAGCAGCCAGGAGCTGTGCCCACATGCATTTGAGGTCTCTGCTTCTCTGGAGGTTTCTCCACGAGATTCATGTCTCCCGAATATGCATCGAGTCATTTTCATTGCTGCTACTACGAGATGATTTATTAGTGAAAGAGCTAATTACAGGCTTCAGCCACTTCACTGCAGCTCTGCCACTCCACGCTGGGCAGTGCTTGTCACAACATATTCTGCTGCATTAAGCAGGGTTGAAGATTACAGGCAGTTCACACATTTTACATCTGTTGCAAACAAGCAACTTCCCAACTGATGCTCTTTTATTTGTTTCTTTGTCTCCCTCCCCTCTCTCCCTGATTTTCATTACTGGTTAATGACCTGTGAGCATTCAGGTTCCAGGTTAAAAATGGATGGGCTGAGAAGTTAAGGAGGTATTTCACTTTTTAAAAAAAGGTATTATTTCAAAGTGGTGAAAGCTAAAGGGGAATTATATGGATGTGGGCAGAGATTATATCTGTCCAAAGAGTCTGAGCAAGCAAGAGAGACCTTTAATGACCCTTTAGAGTCACGAATTCCCTGGCACTGTACACAGGCATTACAATGAATTATCTCAGGCTGGTTTTAAGCATACTTGGGCTGAGCAGGAGAGTAACTTCATCCAGCCTCAGCATGTGACTTTGCAGGACCCAATAAAAGCCTGGTTTTGACAGGTAATGGTGATTATTCCCACATTACCTGCATGCTCCAAGAAGTTGCCAGTGCCTGGGACCAGAGAAGTGGAGTTTGATGAGTCCCTAGATGGATTTGCTCATAGGATGCCTGAGTGCTGTGACAGCATCATTTTGACTTTATTGTCTGTTTTCCTAAGCCAGAGCACTCAAGGCTCTGCCAGAGCTGCAGAGGGTGGCAGGGCTGAGCCTCAGGCTTGTGCCAAGGCACTCCATGACCTCGCTGCTGAGTCTTGGCTGCAGGACTCTTGTCCTGTGTTTGGTGGTGGCTCAAGTGAATCTCTTTCTTCTCCAGGGAGAGAGAGGCTCATTTGGGAATAAAATCAGCTCTTTTTTATCCTGTTTCTGCCTCTTCTCTCCCTCTGCCCTCCCCTTTCCCTCTCCCTTGCTTTCCTCCTCTTTCCTTCTCTTTGCTTCTCTTGTCTTTCCACCCCTTTTCTTCCCCTTCCTTTTGAAGGAGCTTTGACTCTCTGATTTGAGTTCTTTCTTCTTCTTCTTCTTCTTTTTTTTTCCCTCTGAGATGCGTTATTTCATTGTTGCTCAGGATTCGCCAGACTCGGAGAGAATGAGATGTGGAAGGGAGAGCCAGACAAAAGAAAGCAACATTCAGAGAGATACAAAAAGGCAGCAGAGAAGCCCTGGCCGTTTGAGCAGGTGGCAGAGGACACAGACAATAGGGAAGGAGTGCTGGAGATCTGTCTCCACCATGATTATTTCTTTCCCTGCCAGAATTAGCATTCAGGCAGGAGCCACTGGGATACAATGAGCCTCTGCTCCGAGGGTCACCTGGCTTTGGAAGGAGCTGTCTGAGCCTGTTTGCAAATCGAACCCAAGCTCTCTGACAGAGCTTTTTACTCAGCAGGGTTGCTGGAGGAGGCACTGAGAGTAGCACCTGCATTGCAGGCTTGGAGGAGGTCCAGGGGAGGGTGATCAGTGATGCTGTGTCCCTGAAGGGATGCTGTCCTGCCAGCAGGTCTCTCTGTCGGTGCTGCATTATAGACTAAGCAGTCAGCCCTGCCTTGTTTGCCAGCAGCAGCCTCAAGATCTGCCCCTTCCCATCTCACACGAGGCACCCAGGAGCTCAAATTTGACTCTCGCAGAAAAACTTCTGCAAAACGCTGGATTTTCCCTGCTTTCACACAGGATAGAATCAGGGAGAGAGCCTTAACTTTTGCTCTGCGTTTTCTGAGCCCTCAAGATTTACACCAGGGATCAGAACCAGCTTTAAACCCCCTTTCTAAGTGGCTCCAACTTCAGTTCAAGATGCTCCAAAGCCACCCAGGTGGGGCCAGCCTGTCTGTCAGTAATGTCCCATCCTGCACTGATGGGCCCTGGGTGCTCAGCCCAGCCGGGAGCCAGATCTGCCTCTCTCCCTGCCTTTCCCGGGGATGCTTCATCTGATAACAGCAATAAGTCACGGCAGGCAGCACCATTCGGGACAATTACTGTTCTTGTCAAGTGGTTTGAGACTCTCAGCTCTGGGCTTTGTCCTCTGTCACACCACCCAAGGCAGGCAATTATCACTCAGAGGGACCCTTCCTGCCATTCCTCATTGCACTTGTGATAGCTCTGCCAACAGCCCGGACACGGAGCCAAAGGGAGGGGATGAAAAGCAGGGGAGCTAAGGAGACGTATAAATAAGTAAGTAAAAGTGTCAGCAGGAAGGGCTGAAATTGCTGGATGTATCAGGGCAGAGAGCAATCTTCCCAGTGGGAAGCAGTGGGAGCCCCAGCACTTGCAATCAGCCCCAAATTATCAACCTTTGGCTTGAGGAAGAGGGAGATGGGGAGGGAAGACCCACCTGAGCATGCCATGATCAGTGCCATTACCTGCTTCAGCACCTGATCCCACACCCTTGCCTGGCTCCTGGCCACCCCTGGCTTTGGCACACTCTGGTTCCCAGCAGCAAAACCCCTGCTGATGGTTTTGTCCTGAATTCTTCACAGCTCTGTGTGCTGTGAGACCTGAGGTGGTGCAGCTGAAAGTGCTGTGTGGCTTAGGGACAGGAGAGCAAGTCTGTTCTATTTGTCACATCATTGCACTTTAGCAAGAGATCTCAGTGGCATTTGGCTCCGTGGTGTGGCTCACAGTGAAGGGAGTGATAAAAAAAAAATCCAATAAAAAAGCAGAGCTGAGAAAAAAAATGAGGAGTTGTTTACAGAAATCATGGGAAAACACAGTGGTGGGTGGCCAAAAGACAAGCACAGGGCTCTGAGTTGTGGAATCAGGGAAAGGTTTGGGTTGGAAGGGATCTTAAAGATCACCAAATTCCAAACCTCCTACCAGGAATGTCACCCTTGTGTGTCCACTTGTATGATTATTGTTTATCTACATTTAAATGAAAGAGAAACCTCAATAATCCCACGGACTCTGTTGGCCTGGGTGATACCCAGCATAAAAATTCAGTCCCAGCTCTGGGCAGCAAAGGATCCAAGGAAACAGGAATGACTGTGAGCAAGAAGTTTTCTGCCTTTTTATGGCTGGAAAATTGATGCAAAAAAAGATTAAATTATTTCCACAGGATCATGCAAGGGGTTGATGGCAGAGCCAGGTACAGGAATCAATCCCTGGATTTGAGCTCTAATCACAAATGTGATGTCAGGAAAAACAGATCAACACTAAAATTCTGCTAAAATTCTGTAGAAGTTTCCCCACTATTGGACATCCTTGAGGTACAAAGGCAAAATACCATTAAACAGCTCTGGATTTATCATTCTAAGTGTGCTCAAGCCAAAAGGGCAGGATGCTGCAAGTGGTCAGGCATCGATATGGATTTGGACAAACTGCAGGAGTATCTGATACTACTGTAGACTTAAGGAGGCAAAAAAAAGGATACTTGGGAGTTCCAAACATTGCTCCTGTGAATTACAACAGCTCCTTCCAGCAGCTTTTTGACATTTCCTGAGGAGAGCCAGTCTGTGTTCCAGGCAGCACAGCCTTTCCTTCTCAGTTGGGTCCCCAAATTGCCCATAATTTTCTGCTTTGATTAGATCATTGTGATTAAAATCCAGATTGGTCAGACTCAGGGGTGGGATTTACATCTTCTGGGATGTTTTGCCTGTGTTGGAGGCAGCTGTGCAAGGAAAGGTGCAGAGACAAGCCCTGATGGTATGAACACCTCAGGAGTGTTTGGGAAGCTCTGCTCTCCTGGAGATCGATGCTCCAGCCCTTTTTTCTCCCCTGAAACACATTTCCATCTTATTGTCAGGGCTGAGCGAGTCCTTTTCAAAGACTCCTGTTGAGTTCAGTGGGCTTTGAAGAGGGGTCACAATGAGTGAGCAGCTCCTGTGGTCTGAGGAGGATGGAGCATTTCCCCACTGTTGCTGTGCAGTTGCTCTGTTCCGCTGCCGTGCAGCCCACGCAGCATTGGATGGGGTCGGGCATGGGCACTGTGAGCATCCCCACCCCAGCTGGCTTCATCCTCAGAGCTCTTCCAAGGGATCTGTCCCCCTCACATCCCTTTCCAGGTCTGGATCAAGCCTGCTGAGTTAAAAAGTCTAATATGTGTTTGCCCCCGGTGCTGCAGACAGATGAGATCTAAAATCCCAGCTGAGCTCCTGCTGCTGGCTCTGGGATCTTCCGTGGGAAGAAAGGCTCCAGGAGACTCCAGGCTCCTGCCTAGGCTGTGCTTCCAGCTAAACCCCAAAATTCCCTCTGGTGAGGCAGAGCCCTTTCTAAGACTCATCTCCTGACTTTAGGATGACCAGTTATTCCGTATATATCCCATTTTCCATTCCCAATCAGTGTTCTCAAAGTGCTGTGCAAAGCAGGTGTCCCTGACTGGCAGAAGTTTAATTATTCACCACTCTTCAGTCACTCTCCTTCTCACTCCCGTCTCCCCATCCTTGCTCCCAGCTCTTCAGAGCTGGGAACAGTCAGTGGTGTGAGTCCAGACAACTCTGCATCATCTTGAATCTTGCCGGCAGTGACACCAAAAAGTGTCACAAAAATGCAAATCCTAAATGAGACTGGCAGGTACAGCCCAACTGCAAAGGACCTGGCTCACCTGGGCTGCTCTTTACCTCCATGGAAACCACAAATACCCATAAATTCCCTACAACTGGATCATAATCACAGCGTTTTGCAGATTAATGGCTAATTGTGTTTAGCCTGTGCAAAGAGAAATTACTGAGCAAGCAGCTCCCACTCTGCTGTAATGGGCAGAAATCACCAGTTACCATTTACTCTGCAATTATGCAGCAATTAATGGATACAGGAAGACCTACCTGTAAAGCTCAGAGCTTTGGCATCTCTGTGGATAACCACAATGGGACTTTAAGGGCTGGGGGACTCTTTAGTGAGGTTTTTTCAGCCCAGTCAAACCCAATTGCTGAGTTAAATTTAATCTTGTAGTGGGGAAAATATTTTCCTTTCAAAGTGGGTCTTTGTCCTGCTATAGATCCAGTGGTCTCAGGAGGGTAAATCCTTCTGTGCACTGTGATCAGCAATAGCAGCAGACACGAAATATTTCTCCCCTTCTTTCTTGTTCCCTTCTGTCCTTTAATCAAGCACCTCCTCTCCCACCATGAGGCTTTTTGCCTTTTGGTGAAGTGTTGGGTGGCAGCTGCTGATGGAGGTGGGCAGTGGGACCTGATGGGCAGCGGGGTGAACCCTGGGTGAACTGGCTTGAGATAAATCAAAATCCAGGTGAAAAAAAGCACTCAGCACCACATGGAGAGGGCCTCCAGAGAGCAGCTTCCATTTCCTTCACTGGGGTCACCTCTGTGTACCTTGACTGCCCCTGACAAGCGTTTGTTTAAATCTGTCCGACTCTCTCAGAAGTTTTTTTGCAGCTTTTTAAGACGTATTTGCTGGAAACTGGATACTCCTTTCTCCAGCTGAAGCCTTTCTGGTTCTGAGTAGGGAAAAGTGATTGCCTCCTGGGGTTTACATATGTAACAAACTCTATCTGCTCCTTCCCTAAACGAGAATTGCTTGGTTTTTGGCAGCAATATGGCACTGTTGATTTACAGTCTGTTCATGATCTCCAGCAGTCCCCAGACCCTCTCCTGCAGCACTGCCCAGTCTCTCCAATTTCAGAGTTGTTTGCATCGATTCCTTCTGCTGAAAAATAGTCCCCATTTGCCAGCATTGAATTTCATTTGGTTGATTTTGGCCCAGTTCTTCAATTTGTCAAGTTTGTTATGAAGTCTTAACCCTGCTGTTGGAGGTTCTTAAAGCCTCTCCAGAACAGTGTCATGAAATCATCCAAGTCAGTAGTGAAAATACTGAATAATGTCAGATTCAGGACAATATTCCTTTTGAAACTCCCTCCCAACTTGACATGGAATGATCTGATTATTTTTTAATAGTGTTTGTATAAACCTTATGGTGGCCTTTCTTAGGTCATATTTCCCTGGTTTGTTTACGGGGATCTCCTGTAGGATAGTAGAAATTCTCTCCTGAAATCAGGATAAATCACATCTGCTGCCTCCTCTCTATCCACAAAGTCATTAAGCCTGTCAAAAAGGAAATTAGATTGGGTTGACACAATTTGTTCTTGACAAATCTATGCTGGCTGATTTTTATCACCTTATCATCTTGCAGGTGCTTATAAATTGATTGTTTAATAATTTGGTGTACTTTCTTTCTGGGAAGCCAAGTTAGGCTGGCAGGTCTATAATTACACAGTGGCTCCATTTTCCCCTTTTTCAAGGGGTTTCCCTGATTTTGAGACCTCTCTCTGATTCCAAGAATTCTTCAAAACATCCCTAGTGTAAATAACCTCACGTACACACTCAGCACCCATGGAATACACAGCAGAGGCACAGCTGGATGGAAGACCCAGAATGTACAATTTACACCTTAAAAGTTGCACCCAACTTGGCAAAACACTTTACAAAGCTGTGCAAAACATCCAAAAGGTGGATTTCAAAGTTAAGGCCCATCACATGCAGAAGCACTTACATCATGGAACATTTTTCCAACTGACAGGACAAGAGGGTATGGCTTTAAGTTGAAGAAAGGTTTAGATCAGATATTAGGAAGTCTTGGCTGGGAGGCTCTGGTTGCCCAGAGAAGCTGTGGCTGTCCCTGAATCCCTGGAGGTGTCCAAGGTAAGGTTGGATGGGGCTTGGAGCAACCTGGGATGGTGGAAGCTGTCCCTGCCCACGGCAGGGGGCTGGAATTGGGTGACCTTTAAGCTCCCTTCCATCCCCATTCTGGGATTCTATCAGTGTTCCTCTAATGGATAAATGGGCTTTTGTGAGGGGCGTGGCTCGAGACCCACAGCTTTGGGGAGCATCCAGTGGCATTCTGGCAGGTGCTGCTGATTAGGGAGCTGAGTGACAGCTCCATTCCTCTTGTTCTCAATGTTCAGCACCACCTCTTGCCCCGTGCCATCCCCCTCCCCACCTCCAGACCCTCTCTAAATCTGGGTTTGGGGGTTTTTTTGTTTTGTTTCGTTTTGTTTTTCCTCTCCCGCTTCTAGTACTCGTACGAAGGGATGGAGATTAACAGCCTGCCAGTGGAGCTGACAGTCGTGTGGAACGGGAATTTCAACATTGACAACCCAGCACAGAACAAAGGTAAGGAGTTATTTCAACTTGTCCTTGGAAGCGGTAACCTTAGCAACGGGCCCGCGCTCCCCGCACTTAACAAAGCCGCCACCGTCTCCCCGTGCTGGCTGCTGCACACTTGTTCTCTGCACTCTGCAAATTACCAATTTTGGAGTGCTTTGTGTGCCTCTCCCCCCCCCACCCCAGCCCTCCAATTCTCTCCTTCCACCTGAGAAATGCGACTCTCCCTCCCACTTGTGCCGCTCTCCCCTTCCCTTCATCGTCTCTGCCTCCTGCTTCTCCCCGCTGCCTCGTGTCTGGTTTTCACGCCCCTCCTTCTCCAGCTTTTTCTCCCCCCTCTTTATTTCTCCTGCAGTGATGCTCTTCAAGTTAACATGCCAGGGCTCTCTGCTCAGAGGCAATTTAGTAATGAACAGGGGAAGGCAGAGGGGGAGCAGAAAGGCTGCAGCTCGCCAGTGGGAGAATCCTGAGCAAAACAAAATGATAATGATAAAAAAAGGTCTGAAAACCACCTGTGCTCACCCACCACCGATGGCACAGGTTTGATGTGCCCCTCTCAGAGGGGGCTGCACATCCAGCCACGACCCTGGCTGGGAGTTCCTGGAGATGGATGGTCTGTTCACATCTTCCTCTTCTTCCTTCTTGTCCTTCCAGCCTGGAACCTTTTCCCCCAGGGAACCCCCACCCTTGGCTGCCTTGCACTTGCAGCTCACACCTGCAGATTCTCTTCTTCTCACATCACCAGCTCTCAGAAATTTCTCCCTCCCTCTCTTTACCTTGTCGTGGACACTTCCCACACCTTCTCCCACACCATCTGTCCCCATCAGGTACTTCCACAGTGCTGTCACACCCTCCCACACCCACCCTCACCCTGAGGGCTGGTGGGTGACGTTCCCACCACCACCAGGCTGAAGCTGGAGAGCAACACAGAAGGCAACTCTTCTCCCTCTTTGAATGGCACAGTTCCTGCACCAAAAGCCCAAAGCTGTGACTTTTGAGGGTTAAATCTGCTCAGCACATAATCAGCCTGCCCAGGCCTGGCATTCAAGCACAGCCTGTGTGGAAACTACCAGACCCTGCTTCTACTCTGAAGTTGTCTCCTGCTCTCCTGGCTGTGCCAAGGACAGTATGAATTATCCTGGGCCCAAAAAGTGCCATGGATTGTGAGGACCTTAAAAGGTGTAGGTTGGAGGTCAGAATTTGGACACTTGCCCCAGTCCTGCTTAATTTAGTGCTACCATTTTAAAATGAGTGCCCCTAAGACAACAATGCTCCACACCAAGAATGTCAATCCTTTTCTTGGGCAGCACTGAGCTGTCCTAGGTGATGTAGGAGTAAAACAAATCTCATAATCATGCTGATTATATTTTAGGACCGTTTGTGCCAGTAACATAAACCATAAATCATCTCTGGCACAGGCCTTTCTCGGGCTATTCCAAGCCAAAGCATTGCAAATAACGATGAGGAAAAATCTGGGAAGCAGCACTGGCTGGTGGCTATTCCAGATGAATAATTTGGATATTATCATTATGTTTTTGGTCAGGAGGAGAGTTCAGGCATGTGGCCATGGAGATGCCACATGGAAGAAATACCACTCTCTCATGAGGACACAGAGGTGACCAAGATGCCACTGCTTTCACATCCAGCATCACACGGGCTGGGCTGGGAGGCTGAAATTCTAAACTGACCCAAATCTACTGGATTACCTACAATACCCACTCTGGTAGCATCTCAAGCAGGACAACTCAGCAAATTTCAGGAACTCCAACAGAAAATTAAGGAATAGGGTGTATCCCATGAGGTCTGTAAAACACTGTGCTTGACAGATGCTTGGCAGGCTTTTTGGAGTACTTCTGGGTAGTTTTCTTGCACCCAGCCTGGAGAAATAAAGAGTTTCTGAGCTTTTCTTGCATTGGCTGACTTCTAGGGAGCAGGTATGGAGAGACAGAGCATTTCAGCACAAGTATTTCCAAAGCTTTTGAGCCTTGGGATTGTGTATAATCACAACAAGCACTTTACTCCTCTATGGACACAGCAAAACAGAAGCACAGAGGGAAAATCTCCCAACATGGCCTCAAATGCAGGAAAAAAAAAAAAAAAAGTCTGAGAGCCTTGATTCTATCACCTTCATCTTCCAGGAGGTGACTTCTGCCATCAGTCTCCTGTGCAAGCCAGGCCTCAGTTTCTATGTCTGTAAAATAAGGATAAATAGCATGATCTCATTTAGTAGGAGGACTTCAACATTTTTAGGCTTTATTAGAAAAAGGTCGGAGTGCTTCTAATCACTTAACAGCCCAAAATGGAGCTAAGCATTAATCACTGCTGTCTGTATCAGAGTGGAATCAACTCAGTACTTCAAAGTGGGAAGCAGACTGAATTTCTGGAGCAGAAGAAGGGGTGAAGGCTGGTTCTGAATCCATGTATTCAGCCCCATAATCAGCCATGTGTATTTACAATATTGTGGGATTTCTCTCAAGTGGGAAACCTAAGTGGCATCATCACCTTAACACACAGTTCTGGGGAGTTTCACACCCAGGGTTAAGCTGTGGGTTGACCAGGTCTAGAAAATCCTTTTAGGGTGAAGTGCTGAGTCTGAGGCTGCTTGTTGGTGACACTTTGTGACATTCAGTCTGTGAAAAAGGAGGGGACTGAGGCCAAATCACTGCCCAAGCAGCATTTCCTCCAACCTCCTGCTTGTAGCCCCTCACCATACTGAGAGCAGCACCCTCCCTTCTGCTCCCAGCTTCCAAAACCACCTTTGATGAAGAATGAACTAACGAATGAACTTTATTTGAAGAAGGATGTTTGCATTTCCCCCCTCCATTTCTCACCCCCCTGGAGAGTTTCCATCCTGCCTCTGCCATCAGCAGCCCAGAGCACCTTCCCCTCTTGCTGCCTCTGCCATCCCACCCCTCCCCTGTGCTGTCTGCACCTCTCAGCTCCTGTGTTTTTTGCCTTGTCCCTGCAGTTCACCTGTACAAGTGCGGGGCCATGCGGGACAGCTGCGGGCTCTGCCTGAAAGCCGACCCCGACTTCGAGTGTGGCTGGTGCCAGGGACAGAACCAGTGCACCCTGAAGCAGCACTGCCCAGCCCAGGACAGCCAGTGGCTGGAGCTGTCCAGCACCAGGGGCAAGTGCACCAACCCCAAGATCACCGATGTGAGTCTGCCAGAAGATGGGGGATTGCCTTTCCTTGGTTTGTTTTCCTGATTTGGGGTTGGGTTGGTGATGGGAAGGCCAGGGTTGAGGTTCTGCTGGGTCAGGAAAAGCCTCAGGCACTCTGAGGGTGGGAGGCCATGGTGGCCTCAAAGGCAGGAACATAATTTCAGGTCTACAGCCTAAGGTTGACCTTGGGTTAACACCCAAAGGTGTCAGAATTCCCAACAAAATCCCCAAATACGGACTGCTGGTGCAGCCTGAGGAACCCCAGAGCACCTGACCTGCCCAAAAAGGGCTGCCAGAGGTGACATCAAGCCCTTGGGAGACCTTGGCCTTCTAGAGGAGCAGCTGAAGTCGAGACAAGATGCTCTGGGATACCTCCTATGGTCAGTGTGAGGGTAAATCAAAGGAGCCCAAATGTCTCTTGGAGCAGCCTCTCTGGCCAGCCTGGCTGAGAAGGAGCTGTTGAGTGATCCCAGAGAGGTCTGAGCTTTGCTTACAGGAGGTCAAGGGAGAGGGAAGGTGTAATTTATGTTTCTGGCAGCATGACATGGATGAAGCCATGTCCAGAAAAAACAGAAACCTCCACTGACTGCAGCAGATTAAGGCCCTTTTGTTTGTCCTGCCCCTGGCTGATGTTGTGAGGTGAAAAAAAAATCTCCAAACACCAAATAAAGCCCTGTACAGGTGTCAGATGTCCCCCTGGAAGGCTCAAGAAGGAGACAGGAGCAAGCCTGGAGTAGGAAAAGTTGGGAACTATCCTATTAAGTGATAAAGGGAGAATGAGGCAGGATAATGTTGCTCTTCAGCAGGTTTCCTATTGGTTGTGTTACCTGGGCCACAAGGAAGAGCTGGAGGAAAGGTTCAAAAAAGGAGTTAAGAAAATAGAAAGACCACAGGGAGAGGGAGCAGGGGATGCAAGTCAGGCCTGAAATCTGCAGAGATTTTTGTCTGCTGTCTTAGGATGCCTTTGCCATAATGACAGGCACCCTTTCAGGGTCACAGGACAGGCAGCAGGACAGACCTGAGCCTGGAAAAGGAGGGCTCCATCCCTCCCAGCTGCCTCCTGCCTTGAGCACCTCTCAGTAACCAGGCCTTACTCAACACAAGCAGCCTTTCAATGTGGCCAAGGCCTGATTTACAAATGGGGAAAGTCAGGAGGGAAATGAAACAAGGGAAATATGGGGGGAAATGCAAAAGAAGAAAATCCAGCCTCCACAGTGGTGGTTTAATAGGAATAATTAAGTGGGTTGTTTTCCTAGAAAGAAAAGAAGGTTTTTTAAAGTTGTATTTGATTAAGATTCAAAAAGTGTGAGTGTTATGGACAAGCCCTAAACCCATGTCTATGCTTGAATGTTCTGGGAGAGCAAAGACTGAATTGAATCTCTTTTTCTCTTATGAATTCTTACTGAAAATAACCCCTTTCACTGTATTTTGATCCATCTCCCTGTCATTCACCAGCTCTCAAAGCTCTCTCTCTGTTGAACTCTTGGGGTTCAGTTTATTCTGATGTTTATGGCTTATTCTGGTGTTTCCAAGGTGAAGGTCTCCACTTCACTTGGATTTATCTGACACTGGTAATTTTTACCTCATCTGAACCACCTGAAGTTATGAAAGCAAACCTAGAGAGCCAGAAAGGACACCTACACCTGAAAATTTAATTTTGAGGCCTTGAAAACATTTTTTAAATATTCTCAGATTCTTAGACCTTGTGAAATAATGACAGAATTTGGTACGGGGAAACTGATGGGTAGTCAACTAAAGCAGAAATCCAAAACACAAGGACCTGGGTGTGCAGAGGCTCTGAAGGTCCACCCACATTTCCCTGCCATACTTTAACCCTAATCCTTCATCTCCAGCCTCTTTTTGAAGAGCAAATCCTTCATTCTCCACCCTACAGCTCCGGAGGGTGCTTCAAATTCTGCTGGCATTTCCTCCAACAACTCCCCGAGCTCAAACAGATCATTGCAACACTTGCTCATGAAATATTCCAGCTGCCTGCTGCAATCCTAAGTAGCTTTTGGAAGGTCTTTTTCTGAGCCATTAGCATGGAAGTAATCTCAAGTGACTGGATATAGATTGCAGCTAATGGTAGGTCTGGAGCTGTGGGGTGGCAGCATCCAGAGCCTGGAGAGGAGCCAGGGCTGGATCTCTGCAGGGAGGAGGAGGAACAACAACACGTGTACTCACACTTGGAGGGGCACTCACACCCCCTCCAGCACTGATCTCCCCGTTTCTGTACGAGCTCTGGCATTTGCAGAGCCACTCAGGGAAATTAAAGGACTTAGAGACTTGCTGAGCCACAAAAAAAACCTCCTTTAAGAGTGACAAGCAGCAGCTGATATGAGCAGAGAGTGGAAATTGGGATGCAGCTCTGGGTCTTCCAGAGGAAGCTGAGGCTTCCTGGCAGCTTTTGTTTCCCTGCCTGGATTTTCCTCTCCAAAACTGATGAGTTTTGTTCCATATTTTTCACCTGTGATAAGAACAGGCTCCTTCTCTCCTGCTGTGAAAACAACCTAGTAACACTTTCCTCTTGGTGGCAGAGCTATGAAATAGGGTTAAAAAAATCTCCCAGGTGCTCCTGGGAGAATTCCAGGCCCTCATTTTTAAGGAAATAAGTGGGGTTTGAAGCTGGCCTTTTCAAATTAAATATTACCCAGCGAGGGATTCCGTGGTGCTGTGCTGGCTTCGTTCTGGGAAGTTTCCTGTTGATGCTTTTTGAGTCTCAGCAACAATTTTTTGAAACTTTGTGCTTTAGACAGCTTTCCCTTTCCCTTTCCCTTTCCCTTTCCCTTTCCCTTTCCCTTTCCCTTTCCCTTTCCCTTTCTTTTTCCTTTTCATCTTTCTTTCCTGGAAAACCACCACAAACACCTCCTGGTTCCCTGTAGAGTCAGAGATAAGTCACACTCACTGAGGAGTTGGTTCACAACACCTAAAATTAATATCCTAAAATTAAATATCCCCTAGCGATGCCTGACTCACCATCCCTTTATTAAAGATGAGCCTTCTGAAAATTGCCCTTTGGGTGGGAATTACACCAACCCTGGTGCCAGGCTCGGTGCTGGGACGTGGTCAGGAGCAGCTCTGCTCACACCAGAGCCTCACCTTTCCCTGCCAGCCCAACTGCTCCTGCAGGGCATGGCTGCCAGCCCCAGATTCCCAGCTGGCAGAGCCAGGGTGGGTACAGAGCTGAGACAGGGAATTCCCCTTTGCTCAGGGCAGAGAGAGCCGTGCCAGTGCTGGCAGATGGCAGCTGTGGTGTCCTGAATGGGCAGCAGGGATCACCCTGTGAGGGAAGTGTTTGAACCCCGTTCAAGAGGGCGGTTGCGTGGCAAAGTGGGCACGGTGAGGGATTGGAAGGGCAGAATGGAGACAATTCAGGGCCAGCCCCGTGGTTCCAGTGTGGTTCCAATGCTCAGGTGGCAATTCCAGTGCTGATTCCCACCTGCCTCTGGACAAGGGTGATGGAGCAAGCCCCTGTAGGGGTCTGGTGCAGGGCCAGGCTGGGATGCAAACACTGTTCCAGCAGCCCCCAGGCTGGTTGGGATGGTCACTCCTCTCATGCTGAGACTCAGAGGTTCCACAGATAATCTGTCCATGCTCCCTGCCCACCCTCCCAATGGTCCCAGCTCTGCCATGAGGGAAACAGGGGCTCTTTCAGGAAGAGATGTTGGCACAGAGCAGCTGCTGCTGTCTCAGTCACCATCCACCTAAGCTGAAACCCTGTTCCTGCTGTGGCTTGGCCAGTCCCTTTCTTGGTGGACAATTTAAACTGAATTTCTGATGCATGACCATTACCTACCCCCAGAAGAGATCAAAATCTCCATGTGCTTTGGGCTGGGAATTTAGGATTTCAAGTGACTGGCTCAACCCCTTATGCCCTTTCTTGCTCTTTCTCCCATTCCTCTCCACCGTGTCCCTCTCCTGCCTTTCTGTGGCTCACAGCTACAAAGTGCAGAGCTCAGCTGCAGCTCCACAAATCCCTGCTCCTGCCTAGGAAACATCTTCTACTCACCACTGGATGTTTTTCAAGTAGTTAAAGGGGAGTAAATGAGGTCTGGGGCAGAATTTTGCATACTCTGGTATCTGGAGTTGATGCCTGATCAGTGTGAGCTGGAACAGAGGCTGGGCAGAAGGAGAGGAATAAAGCAGGGATTTATTTATTGCAAGGCCTTGCAAGGCCCCACCCTGGCAATGGCAGAGCCCGGCTGCAGCCCCTGCCAGGATGGGCCTCAGCATGGACACAGAAAAGGGGCTTTGCCCATGGGGTTTCACACTTTTATAAGTGATGCTCCATTTGCATCTTGAGGTGAACTGTCCAATTAATCACTTGGAATGATGAAGTTCCATCCTCCTTGCTTGGCCTCCTCTTCTTTACATTGTTTATGCCTTTGGTTTGGAAGGATTGTCCTTGAATTTTGAGCTGGGGAGAATTGTGTCTGACTGCCCTGTGAAGGGAACTTAGTAACACTTCATATGAAGCTAAGAGCTACACGCTAAAGCAGAACAGAACAAGAAAAAAAACCCCTTCAAACTGAAGGCATCAGAGTAGGTTTGCTCCCTCACTTTTTCAGCGTTTATATTTATGCCTGTCCCTAGTGATCCCAAAGAGTTCTCTGCTCTTTGACCCGAGAGGGTTCCGGTGCCTGGTTTGATTGTTCTCCTTTTCTCTTGGCTTGTTTCCCCAGATCAACCCCGTGACGGGCCCTCGTGAGGGAGGGACCAAAGTGACCATCCGTGGGGAGAACCTGGGGCTGGAATTCCGGGATATCGCCTTCCACGTCAAGGTGGCCGGCGTGGAGTGCAAGCCGCTGGTGGAAGGGTACATCCCAGCAGAGCAGTAAGTTGGGTGTGTGGCAGGGCAAAGGCCACAGCACACCTAATGGCTTTCCTACCTGTAGGGCCTTCCAAGGAGTCCGTTCCAGCCTGGGGCTTGAGGAATGGAAGAGGTTATTCCTCACATACAGCTCAGGATAATCCATTTATTTAGTAATCCAGTAGTTACTGTGTTTGGATTGCGTATTTAGTTGATCCTGGTGGAAAATGCCCCGACGTGATCCTGTTCTTCACCAAGGAGTCACCTCAAGGTGTTCAATCCCAGTTTGGAGAGCAGTGAATGACTTTGATCCTGAAAAGCCTCTTGCTAAGTGCAGGAGTGATCATTAAACCTCAGAGCTGCCTCCAGCATGCCAGGCTGGAGTCCAGAGGGACAGAGCCAGACCTCAGCCCAGCATTTCTCTGTGTATTTAAGTAGATTTACACCACCTCAGCACTTGTCCCAACCAGAAACCACCTCTTTCTAAAGAATTACTTAATCCACAATTTGGGTTCTGGATGGGACAGAAGAGGATGGGTTAATTCTACATCCACCCCCCAGCACTGTGGGCTCTTTGCTCCAGTTCCATCTTACCAGCACCACCAAACCATCCCTCAAACTCTGCTCCTGGTTGGTGTTTTCCCCTCAGGATCGTGTGTGAGATGGGGGAGGCCAAGCCCAGCCAGCATGCCGGCTTCGTGGAAATCTGCGTGGCCGAGTGCAAGCCAGAGTTCATGGCCAGGTCTTCACAGCTCTACTACTTCATGGTAAGTTCCTGAAAAAAAATAAATTTCTCCTCAGCCTTGGTCCCCTTTGCTGCCTCTGTCCATTGTCCTTCACCACGTTGAGCCTCCAAACTCTTCGCTGTCATTCTGGGTGCACCAAATTGTTCATTTCATTTCCTTCCAGTGTCTTGTTCTGAGCAAAAATAGCCGGTCTAATTAAAGTTTGAACAGCCTAATAATAGTCCAGATGATTAGTCCAGTTACAGTTCCATGCAGCCGCAGTCCAAATTAATACAGAAAATTCTCATTAATAGTTAAAAATGCTGTACAGGAAAGAAAAAAAAAAAGACCTAAAAATGAGAAAAGCTTCCCTAGTATCTTATTTTTTTGGGGGTATGATGCTCCTGCTGCAAGCACCCCTCTGGTTGGAGCCACCAGTGTCCTCCAGAAGAAATCTGGGGGTTGCCACTACTCACTGCTACCCTGAGATCTTCAGCAACACGAGTGTGATGCTCATGGTTGGGTTTTTTTCTCCTCACTCTTGGATCCCCTCAGGTGTTTCTTCATCCCCTCCATCCCAGGAGCACTGGGATCAGGACACATCCAGCTCAGGCTGCTGGTGAGCTGTAGGATGTGACTGGGGCTCAGTGCTGGTGGGCAACTGTTTTGGATGCTCTGTGATGAAAAGAGAGACACCTGCAAGCTTGAGCTTCAGTTCAAGTGCAAACACATGTTGTACACTCAACCTGTGCTTTTTTCCTCCCTTCTGATGATGTTCCTTGTCCAAGAGACCTGATCATTCCTCTAAGGCCCCTTGCTGGGGACTTGCAAGCTTTGTCTGGCCTTGATCTGTGCAGATCTGTGCAGGTTTGAGATGAGAGGGTCCCTTTGTTCCCATCAAAAGCTCGCAACTCCTGCAAGAGAATGGGTCTCTCCTGAAATTAATCACATGCCTGAGCATTTCTTTATGGTAAAGAGAACTTGTAATGAATGTAAATGTCTTGGATTCCCCCCTCGGGCTGCAGAAATTTCTCCATTCTCTGCATTTTCCAATGTCACTCAGGTGTTGCGTTGGCAGGGGCAGAGGAGCACCTTGAGAGAAAGCCCCTACCAGGCAGCCAGAAGGGCTCTTTCCAGGACATTACACTTCAAGGTGTCACCTTTGCTGCTCTTGGAATTCCTGTCTGGTTTTGATCATCCATCGTGTCCATCTGTGACAGCTTTTCCCCCCTGGGCTGCCGGGGCACGAGCACCAAGCCACCAGGGCTTTCTCTGCTGAATACCTCGACACCTTTGTGCTAGACAAAACAAAACAAAACAAAACAAAACAAAAACAAAAANNAAAAACAAAAAAACAAAAAAAAAACAACCCAAAAACACAGACACTCTCCATCCTGCCCATCACATTCCCTCTCCTGTGTCCTGTGCTTTGGCAGTGGGAGCTGTGGTTTTTTTGGCTTCCTCGGGTTTTTCTGCCAGCAGGGTAGAGATGCTGTTGCAGGAATCTCAACGTGCCTTGGCATCCTGCAGTGGTGTGTGGCAGCTTGAAGGGAAAGAAGATGTTTGAAAACCAAGGAAGGGCATCACCAGGGAGATAAATGTCACTTCCTGGCCCGTAGCAAATCTTCTGGAAAATTGCTTTTTGAGAGGTTTGAAGGGAAACTTGGTCAAAGTTGGCCAGTTGGTTCAGCCTCTCCCTATCCTGCAAGAATTGGAAGAGATGATGGTTTGGACACAACAGAGTATTTAATTTCAGTGTTTTAAGAAAGAGATGGCTTAGTTTAGAGATGCCAGAATGGTTCTTCTCCACTTTTCTAACCAGAACTATTAAATTCAAATAGCTGCTCGTTTGTTTTAAACTCACCTGTGATCAAAACCTGCAAATTGCATTGGAAAGTACAATAAGCCAAGAGGGAAACAAAGCTGAAATGAAATTTATGATGATCTAAATGAAATTTATTTTTTTACAGTTATTCATTTCCTTGCTGTGATTATTGCCCCAGTCTTTCAATGAAAAAAATATTACATTCACTTCTCAATTTGGGTGCTGAAGAAAGTTTACCTTTATTCTGGCTTTAGATGAAAATACTGTGTTTCAGTGCAGGTGCTGTGGGATACTCTACATTTCTTCTGGGTCTGCTCCTAAAATCTTTGTTTTGGAGAGCATTTCTCATCCATCCCTTTCATTTTTTCCTCTCTTGCTGCTACCCTGGAACCTCTAGAAAAGAAACCCAGGTGCACAAGCTGTGTTTGAGTCACGTCTTGCTCTTGGAATGGAATGGGAACCAAGGTCTTGACAAGCTCCATTGGGGTCAGTTTAGACCCAGCTCTGATGGTTCTTCTCTGTGGAAAACCTGTGTGCAGGAGAGATGCTGGAGGAAAGAAAGGTTTGGGGAGAGGAAGAAAGCAGGTAAAATCCTAGAAAGATGCAGAAAATTTCCTGTCCTCTTTCCCTCGTCGTCACTCTCCAGCCTGTCACTGATCCACAAGAGCCTCTTTGCATTTTCCACCACCTTCCCCCAGCGAGGAAATGGTGAACAGTCAGTCTGGACTTTTTGCTGTGAATGTGCTGTGCAATATTCATGAAGGCCACTGTGAATAATTAATGGCTGATCACAACTTTGAAAGCCCATTTGTGAGATTGGCTCCAGACACAGCAGGGCTTTGCCAGGGAGGGTTCCTGGTGTGGCTGTGGCCTGTGAGGATCCTCAAAAGGCCATGGCTGCTTTATCAACCCCAAGGAGAGGGCAGGGAACCCACTCAGGGGTGGGACCAAGGTCTTTTGGGTCTTTAACTCAAACGTTCCTCTATGATTTTTGAATCAGATACTGCTGCAGTGCTTTTGTGTAGGCTTTGGGCACCAGGTTGGCCATTCCCAACTCATTTTCTCCCAGTTGGGAGGTCACCTCCCAGCATCAGCCATCGTGGTCAGCAGGAATTTGCACTGGTGGGGGTGTCCATCAATAAGGGAGTTGCCATCAGAGTTTGAGGTGGGACCCAAAATATAAAGGAGCAGTACTGAAGTACATCTTTTGCATTTCCATACTCTTCCTGCATTTTTAATCTCATTAAAAGAGAATGGTAGAGAATATTCCCAGAAAATCACACTCCAGGCTTGGGGCAGATCAGCTGGAATGGTGCCCAGTGGAAAAGGACCTGGGGGTGCTGATCAGCAGTGGTTGAACAGGAGGCCAGGTGTGTCCAGGTGGGCAAGAAGCCAATGGCACCTGGATTGTATCAGGCATAGTGTGGCCTGCAGGACCAGGGCAGTGCCCATCCCACTGTTCTGGCCCTGCTGAGGCCCCACCTCAAATCCTGGATCCAGTTTTGAGCTCCTCAGGGAAGGGAATGGAGCTGGGGAAGGGGCTGGAGCCCCAGGAGGAGCTGAGAGAGCTGGGAAAGGGGCTCAGCCTGGAGAAAAGGGGGACCCTGTGGCTCTGCACAACTCCCTGCCAGGAGGGGCAGTGAGGGGGGGTCGGGCTCTGCTGCCAGGGAACAGGGACAGGAGGAGAGGGAATGGCCTCAGACTGGGCCAGGGCAGGATCAGGGTGGATTTTGGGAAAATTCCTTGATGAAAATNTCTGGCCCTGCTGAGGCCCCACCTCAAATCCTGGATCCAGTTTTGAGCTCCTCAGGGAAGGGAATGGAGCTGGGGAAGGGGCTGGAGCCCCAGGAGGAGCTGAGAGAGCTGGGAAAGGGGCTCAGCCTGGAGAAAAGGGGGACCCTGTGGCTCTGCACAACTCCCTGCCAGGAGGGGCAGTGAGGGGGGGTCGGGCTCTGCTGCCAGGGAACAGGGACAGGAGGAGAGGGAATGGCCTCAGGCTGGGCCAGGGCAGGATCAGGGTGGATTTTGGGAAAATTCCTTGATGAAAATGTTGCCAAGCACTGGCACAGGCTGTCCCTGGAAGTGGTGGAATCATTGTCCCTGGAAGTGTTCAAGGAGCTTAGAGAGGTTCTTTAGTGATGGCTTTACTTGGATTTGCTGATCTTAGGGGTCTTTTCCAACCTCAAAAATTCCATGATTCTAAGTATCAAACCAGCTTCCAAACCACCAGGTGAAAACCAGCTGGATTTGAACACAAGGAGTGCCCAGCTCTGACAATAGATCCTTCTACAGAAGTCTGATTTTCATGTTCTGCCGTTCCTCCAAGAGCTGCATTTTGAATAGGAGCAAAATGGAAAAATGGAAATCTTGCCGCTGTTTTTCAAAATGATTAAACCAGAGGGGCTCGGGAACAGAGGTGGCTCTGTGAGTGTGAGAGTGGGAGCTGTGGTGTGTGTCAGGTGGTTTTATAAACATGGATTAATGGTCTCCAAAGCTCAATAAGGTGACTGCGTGATGTACCTGCTCGCTCAGAGGAGCTGAGAGCTTCAAGCACTTGTGTCATCATTCTTAAAGAGAGGGGGAAAGAAATAATCTTCATTTAAATGCATATAGTAGCTTTTCACTTGGGACTGAATGGAAAGTTTTTCTATTAAAATGCAAATGAAAGAATAAACTGTAACTCCAAATTTCTCCCTGAATATTGATGTCTCCTCCCTGCATTGTGGCAACAGGGTGATCTGTGCCTTCAGAGTGTGAGTATTTTATTTTGATTTGGGGAAGAAGGGAGGTTTGCAGGGTAAGAAAAAGAGTTTTGAGATTTGGGGCCTCTAAAGGAATTGAACCCCTTTTTGATAGATTAACACAGCGCTGTGCTAGGCTGGGAAAAGAGGCTCAGAGAATCAGCAGGGAAAGGGAAAAAAGGTGTTCAGCTGGGCAGTGCTGCTTTTGTGGCTGTGGGATTTCAGGGGACACCTCGACAGGAGCACCAGCACCCTGTGTCAGTGCAGGACAGCTCGAGGCTGTCTCAACACCCAAGCCTGATAAGAAGAGAAAGATTCAGGGTCAAGTGTGGGTATTTTGCACCAGGGCAGGTTCAGGTTGGACATCAGGAGGAATTTCTTCACGGAAAGGGCTGTTGAGCATTGGAATTGCACCAGGAGGTGATGGAGTCTCATCCCTAGAGGTGTTCAAAAAACAGCTGGATGTGCTCTGTTCTGGTTGCCAAGGTGGGGATTGGTCACAGGTCGGACTTGATGGTCTTGGAGGTCTTTTTCAACCTCAGTGATTCTGGGATCCTCCGTGGGAGAGGCAAGAACGAACTCAGATGTTCTGCTGAGCCACAGCTCTCCTCCATCCAAGGGGGAATGGCTTCCCACTGCCAGGGGGCAGGGTCAGATGGGGTGCTGGGAAGAAATAGTTCCCTGTGAGGGTGGTGAGGCCAGAAGAGCTGTGCCCCTGGATCCCTGGCAGTGTCCAAGGCCAGGCTGGACAGGGCTTGGAGCAGCTTGGGACAGTGGAAGGTGTCCCTGCCCATGGCAGAGGGTGGCACTGGATGATCTTTCAGGTTCCTTCCAACCCAAACCATTCTGTCATTCTGAGAATCAATAAGGTCAGGTGATCTTTTCAAGACCAAACCATTTTCATCATTTGTGAGTTCCACAGGAAGGTGGAGGTTCCCCATTGAGATCCAATCAAACCAGTTCACAACCTGATTTACCCTGCAGAGCTGGTGTTTGATGACAACAAAAAGACCCCTGAGCTGTGCCAAACAAGCAGTGGAGATGAGAGATCAGGACCCAAGGTGTTCCAGGCATGGACCTGTCTTTGTAGGAGCATTTCTGAGTGGATACAAGGGCAAATCTCATTTTGGAGCGGTGAGAGCAGACTGGGGTTGGGTCTAAACTCATCCTACCAAACCTGGCATTTGAGCAGAGGGTCTCTGACAGGACTGGTGTCACCCCAGAATCTTTTATCAGCCAGAAGACATGGTTGTCTTCTGAAATCCTGTTTTAAGTAAATGATTAACCCCTGGGGGTGCCTGTCTCTACCACTAACAGGAGAGGGAAGGTCCCTCTGCTCCTCTGCTGTGTTTCCAACCCCTCCCTTTGCCTCCACAGACCCTGACCCTGTCTGACCTGAAGCCAAAGCGAGGCCCGGTGTCGGGTGGTACCCAGGTGACAATCACAGGCAACAACCTCAACGCTGGCAGCAACGTCATCGTGACCTTTGGGCGACAACCCTGCCTCTTCTACAGGTACAGATGAGCCCTTCCTGCTGCCCATGCCTGAGTGTGAGAGATTAAATGCCAATTAAAGTCAAGAAACTTCTCCTGCAGCCCTGACACCCTGTCCCTCAAGTGCCTCCTTTGCCCGCGGCCGTGTCTATGCAGCACCAGGGCTTGTGCATTCTGCACCATGCACAGCCTTGCTGGCCATGTTTTGGGGAGAGAAAATAGGATTTATTTCATTGTTTTGACTGGTGTTTGATGTGCTTTTTCCCGTGGCCTCTTGTCAAATCTCAGCACAATTCTCCACGGTCCCGCGCTCTGCTACTTGCTCTGGGAGTGCGTCGTTTAAAAGATTCATTTTCATGTCCCTGCTTTAGTAGAGGTGACAAAGAAAATCTGACAACATCAGTTCCAAGTACTAAAACACCTCCCTTTTATCCCAGAACAGTCCTGTAGCACTAAGGAATGGATGATTTGCAATGTTTTAGCTCTGGGTTGGCTCCTGTACAATGGCGCTTCAGAGAGGCTTAATGTCAGTGTTACCTGCTGGATGTTCCCTGATCCCTGTGAGAATGAGCCTGAATCCCATTCCCAGGAGCTCCCACAGCTCAAAACTACCCAGGGCAACACATTTTGCTGCCAGTAGTGATGGGGGCTGAAGATGAAGTTGGCACATTTCTCCCAAATATGTCCTTGGCAGAGGAAGGGCTCATTCACAGCAGACCTGGGAGCACTGCCCTGGGGCAATGCCCTTCCCTCTCCTGGCTGTGGGGATCCTCTTTAGCAGCCTGTCATGACTGTGGAGAGATCCAGCATCCAAAATTCAGCAGGGTGAAGTCACAGCTTGTGGTTTGAAATGCCAAGTGGGAGCCACAGCTGCTTGGAGATGCTCACTGAAGGGTTGAGGAATTTTAGGAGGGATTGAGCATTGGCTTTTGGGGAAGTTTAGAAGGCATTTGAAGGTGCAGTCACTGAAGGTGACTTACACCCCCATTTTAGGGGTAAAGGATGAGGCTGCATCAAAAATCACAGGTCAGGGAAGACTAAGAATGTTTGGTGCCTGGATTTTTGACTCATTTTAAAAGGAATGCAGACCTGGAGCTGGTTTTGAGCCCTGCTAAAAAGGAAAGGTCCATGCAGAATCCTCTCTAAATATAATCATAAAATGCTTCCCACTGTATGAGCACTTCCAAAGGTCCCAGGCACGCTGCAAACTGCACTTAAACAAGACTTACAGTCCTAATGCAAAGTAAACTTTATGATCCCAGACTGCAAAGCTGAGGTGCAAACACCCCTTTTATGAGCTGCTGCTGCTGCACATGTCTGCAGGCAGGAAGGAAACATCCATCAAATATTTAATCACAGAGAAATACTTCTGGAGAGAGGCCTGGTTTGGACTGCCCTTGGGGTTCAGATTTTACTCTGAGAGATGAGGGCTCTTGTGGTTTTATTTAAACCAACAAAAAGGAAATGGCACATCCCCAGACACTGCTACAGGAACATAAATGATTCACACTGAGTTTCACCTCTTCAGTGCACAAATTTGGGCCACAGGACATAAGAATAAATAGTTGGGCTCTTTTTGACACCATTTTGCTGCTGGGAGCACCTGGTTCACATTTACTTCCTCCTCCTCCCAGGAGATCCACCAAGCACATTGTCTGTAACACCACGGCCTCCTATGAGGGCTTTGAGAAGGTGAAGGTGTCTGTGAGAGTGGACAAGGCCAAGATCCATCAGGAGCTGCACTATGAATATGTAGAGGATCCCACCATCCTGAGGATCGAGCCTGAGTGGAGCATCTTCAGGTGAGCACCCCAGGGGAGCCCTCTCCTTTTCCCATGGTTTTTTAAAGGACCACTTTTGCTGTGATAACTTTGGCCCTTGGTGCAGAAAACTGATTTCCAGGCATTGTGTCCACCGAGAGTTTGTGCAGAGCTACTTTCCAGAGCCAAATAGATCCCTTGGGGTGGATTAGAGTGAAACAACACTGAATTATAGTGTTTGTAAATATATATTTATAGATAGGCTTATTTTAGAACAATTTAGTTGCAAAGGAAAGCAGGTGTGTGGACATTTTGGTTGTTATTATCTACAGCAATATGAAAATATGAAAGCCTAAAAATATCACTTAAGTAAATGCATAAGAATGAGAAGGAAAGGATGAGAGTAGAAAGATTGCACTACCCATAGGCCCCACAAAACCTGGTCATCTCAATTTCGAGGTCTGTTGGTTAAAGTGATGGTCACAGACTGGACCCATCAGATGACAAGGGCCATCCCAAAGAAATGATGAAAAGAAATCCCCAGAACACGACCTCTGCTGGGTTTGTATCACTCAGGTTCAGGTGGGAACATCCAGCGGGGAGCTTCCCACTGGATGATGGAATGTTGTGGATGATGAGTTTTTGGCACCTTCTAAGACAACACAGCTGCCCCTTGCACCTGCCCAGTTGGCTCCAGTCTGTCCCATCGTGGCCCATCAGCAGCCTGAGCACCCTCAGGCTCCGTGTGAATGTCCCAGCACTGCTGGGCAGGGGAGTTCTCACAGCTGAGTTCACTCAGTAAGGACAAAGAGACAAAGATCCCCCCTCCCAGGGTTGGCCTCTTTCCTTTTCTGGCCCAGCTCCAGCTGCAGCCTGAGCTGGGCTGTGTTTGCCCTCAGTGCCTGGCTGGGTGCTTTGGGCATCTGCAGCTTCCCCTGAGAGTTTGAGCCACTGACAACATCCTGGTGTATCTGCTGGTGTCACATTCTTCTCCTTAGACCTGTGAGGACTGGACAATAGTATCACATTTATCTCATCCCAAATTCCCTCACGCTCCAAATTCCATTTATAGGTATATTTGAGGGTGGGGTGGGGGGGCAGCTTTGGTGGTCACAGATAAGCAGCTGCTTCTTTGCCATTTGCTTCTTTGCCATTTTCCATGATTTTAACAGTGTTTAAACTGTCCATTATTTTAACAATGTTTAAACCATGAACCATTTCAGTCTCTCACAGTTTGCAAGCTGCAATTCCTGCATTTCCCACAGCCTTCGATGACCTGATGCCTCAGCACTAAAGCACTGCCTTTTTGGCCATGGTGCCTGAAAGCCCCAGGGCTCTGTCCTGAGATGAAACACAACAGGAGCCCTGCTCCCTGCCCTATCCAAGAGCCTTTCTCCTCGTTAGGGATCCCTTTTTCTCTTCACTCCCTTGATGCTGCTTTGGTGAATTCACAGGTTGACATGAAGGTGCCTGAGAGCAGTGTTTGTCCTGGTTGGGGAAGGCATCAAAGTGATAACCCAAACTCTCAGAAGCCTGGAGAAATGGCCTTAGGAAGGGAGAAATTGGTCATTAAATGCACTGGTATTTCCTTGAAAAGATACAAAATAAGAACTCTTAGTCTCCCCTCACTCATCCACGGCAGCTCTCTGCTTCCCTGTCAAACTGGACTGATTGGAGTCCCTGGGGATTAAGAGCAGGGCTTGTAAATCCCCCCAGTTCAGCTCCCATCCCAAAGATGTTTTCACAAATCAATTAGTGCCCTTAATTACCGTGAGGGAATTTACTGATTTAGCCAGATTGAGTCTTTGCACATTGGGCTTGAAGCTTTAGTGCTGAGATTTTCCATTTGGGGCTTTTATTTTCAGTCAGAGTCCAGGTTATCAGTGAAATGAGAAATCACTTTACTCCCTTATAAAGCGAGTTCAGTGCTGCTTACAAGGTGCAAGATTGACAGCCTAGGAGGGTGAATTCCCAAATATCCCCTGGAAAGCTGCAGCACAGGGCCCCTCCTCCATCTGGCCTCAGGTGTGGCTGGGAGGTGAGGAGCTCTCCAGAGCCTGTTTGATCCTTGATTTCTCTGCTGAAGCTGCCAGTCAGAGGTGAAGAAGCACCAAGGAGATGCCCCAGGTGTCATTGGCAAAGCTTTGCCTGGCCTGGAGGTGCAGGGACTCTGTGTCCCATGGCTGCATGGATGGGATCTCCCCTCCCAACTCCCAAAATAATGGAAATTAAGGTGGGATCCTTCTTTAGGGGGTACCAGCTTATTTGTGGGGCGTGTAGCAGCCAGGATGGATGGCTGGGACTGCACCTGACTCATCACTCATGGAATCATTAGGGTGGGGAAAGACCCCTGAGATCATTGAGCCCAATTGTTACCCCATCACTGCCACGTCCACCACTAAAAAGTGTCCCCAAGTGACACATCCAGACCCCTTTTGAACACTTCCAGGGATGATTTGAGCATTTCCAGGGGTGGAGCATTTTTGGGTACAACCTCTCCCCACTGCTTTCTTCATCTGAAATCAGAAAGCATCAACTTGAGCATCAATAGATGTCCAATTTTAACCAGACCTACCCCATTTCATCCTCTTTCTTAAGCACTTTTGAGTCA
Organism: Chaetops frenatus; assembly: GCA_013400775.1. Taxonomy (NCBI): domain Eukaryota; kingdom Metazoa; phylum Chordata; class Aves; order Passeriformes; family Picathartidae; genus Chaetops; species Chaetops frenatus. The sequence goes on along the minus strand of VZTR01032331.1, from coordinate 107,122 downwards.
CTCCAAAGGTGCACAACCCTGGAGAGAGAAGATGGAATATCCAGGATTACCATGGGGGTTCAGGGTGTCAGGGACAGTTTTAGGTGCTGTAACTGTGGGGCTGAGCTCTTTCCAGGGAGAGATGATTGCTGCTAAACCAGCTTTGCAAAACCAGTGAATGCAAGTACCAAGCCTGGCTTAAAACCTTTTCAAGGGCTATTTTTCAAGGCAATAAAGAAAAGATTACTGCTAATTTACTTCCATAGCCCCAAAAAAAAAAAAAAAAAATTAAAAAAAAGAGTCATGCTGTGCTGGCAAGTAAATAAAATTTTATGAGGCTCCATTAATACTTTTGATCTGGGTTTGATTTGAGTTACATCCAGCAATTACCTGAGTCTGCAGGTAGAAAATGATGCTCAGGGACTTTTGGGGCAATAAAGAGTTAAATTCAGAGAGCTCTTGGCACCTTTGTTATTTTGCTGGACAGCAGCAGGTCTCCAGGCTCTGCTCCCACCTGGCTGAGCATCCAGCTGCAGGCACAAATGTCAATGGCTGGTGATTTTCAGGGCAAGGAACAGTTTTATTTACTTTATTTTCAAGCCAGGGAGGGTTTGGGGGTGATTTTATGTCTTCAGCAAACAAAAAACTGCTTTGCCTTTTTTTCTTTCCCTCTCTCTGATCATAGGTGCTGTGGCTGGGTTTATTACCTGTGGTCTGAGCCTGCAAGCTCAGATTCCAACCCAAATACAGGATTTTTAACACATGGATTTAAAACTGTGGGCACAGATTTGGTTGATTAAATAAGAGGATTTGTGTTTTATATAGACACATTCACATGTGTGTGTGTTCACACCTTGGATATATCTAGAACATGTAAAGCTACCAAAAAGATACAAAATCCCTTCTACTTTGAATCAGCAGAGATTAATTATATTAGTAATGATATTGTTAAATTAGGTAATAGTAGAAATAAAAATAATAATTTTTATTATTAATATAAAGGCGCACAGCCAAAATCCAGAAGATCCAGGACAGTGGAGAAAGAACAATTTGGTTTATACACTTTTGGGTTTTGAAGAATGATCTCTCCCTGGATAATGATGTCAGGAATATCTATTGGGAAGCTGAATTTTGGGGAGAGGGTATTTTTTTCCTGTAAGGCAGGGAAGAGAAGGTCTCTTGTAAGCAGATATGTGACTTCAGCAGGATCCCCTGTGCATTCCAGAAAACTCATCCCAGCAGATCTTATGGGAAAAGCAAAATGCAAGTTTGCCCATTAGCAATTTCCTGTCATAGTTGATGACTTCAGAGAGAAAAAACTTGAGATACTCTGCAAAACTCAAAGTCAAATATTGCCCTAACCACGGACCAGTCCAGTCCTTGAGTAGAAGACCATGAGGAGCTCCCAGAGAAGTGGCCCAGGAGTACCTGCTGAAAGCTGTGGCTGTGCCAGTTCTGTCTGGATAAACCCAGACTGTTGGGTTCATCACTGTGGGTGCCACTGGAGGGGCTGGAGCACAGCTCACCTAAACTTGGCAGCTCTTCTCTGTATGTTTGCATTCATTCCTGCCTCCCCAGCTGATTAATAATGGAAGATAAATGAGGAACACTGAAAACAAAGGTCAGAAATGGGGGAGATTTGCTGCCTTCTTCCTCACAGGGTGTTTATTCTCTGGTGCTTTCTCATTTATAATGCACATGTTCCACCTTTCCTGTATGTGCAGCTTTACCTGGAGGCAGGAAAGGGATTCTGAGCTTACTTTTCACAATCCCATTGATTTCCACATGGCCTCCCCTCACCAGCAGGAAATAAATTGCATCCTGGATAGTTTCCAAAGGGAGTTACAGAGGCAGGTGCTGAGACTGCTGAGAGCACTCCTCACCCTTGGAGATGGGGCTGTCTGCTGATGACATTTCCCCATCCTGTCCTGGCTATGTGAGCCCTGACAGGTGAAGGTTTTGCTTTCTTGGGAAACTCCTCTCCCTTCAGTCCTGGACCACTCTGCCCCCACCTCGTGCTGCAACAGCAGAGCTCATCCTGGGAGATCAGAGCTGCTTCAATTTGGGATGGCCAAGGCTGCCTGTGGTGAACCCTTCTGCTTAATGTGGTGTTCAGAGCCAACCCTGTGAAGCCTGGGAATGGTCCTTTGCAGTTTCCTTCCTCCTGCCCCTACATTCCCTGGAGTCCCACAGTTGCTGGCTGCAGCTGGAAGAGGCAGGGGAAAGGAGAGCAGGGTGTTTCTGAGAGCTGTTTCCTTGTGCTGACAGTGACTGCAGGGAGTCAGGGGGGCTCCAGCTACATCTGCCCATAAAAGTGAGAAAATCCACCAGATGCCTGCAGGCTGTGGCTTGTGGGAGTTGGCTTTTTCAGGAATTTGATCTTTGAGCAAGGGGACACAGCAGCTGGGAATCTCTGTTTGTGTTGGATCCTGATCAGCCTGGGCCACCACATGGAAACCAGGCCAGTGCCTGGTGCACACCAAGGCTGAAGGCTTTGGCTCAGTTTCTTCTGATTGCTGCAGGACTGGGTTCCCTGGTGGCACCAAAGAGTTCAACTGAGGTGACACTGTCATATTCAGGGTGAGGTTTGATAGCAGTTTTGATATGGGGCTATAGACCTCAACCAAGGGAGCCCTGGATCCTCAAGAGCTGTTTCCATGGGGCTGTGTCTGTGAGGGCTTTTTGGGATGGGCACTGGAACAGCTCCCCAGGGAATGGGCACATTCCCAAGGCTGCCAGACAATTTGGACAATGCTCTCAGGGATGCACAGGATGGGATTGTTGGGGGGTCTGTGTGGGGTCAGGAGTTGGACTGGAGGATCCTTGTGAGTTGCAATTCAGGATATTTTATTATTCTGTGACTGACTGAAGTAACATGGGCAATACTGTGGACCATTTTAAAGACCCTGTGTTAAATCTCTGCTCTTTGTCTCATCACAGAGCTTGTGATTGCTGAGTCCTGACAATGAGAACCACCCAGAGGCTGCCTGGCAGTTTTAGCAAACATTTGTCTGTACTTATTTCTCCCCTTATGAATGAATGAAAAATTATCTGTTTTGTTCTTCCTTCCCTCCCTACGGGACTGTGGAACATGGTCAGATGCTGTGCAACCAACATTTATGAACACAGATCACCCATTCCAGGTGTGATGAGTTCGGACATCTATTAACTGGGTTCATCCTTTAATCCCATTTCTTATTCTCCAGTGGCAACACTCCCATTGCTGTGTGGGGAACTCACCTGGACCTCATCCAAAACCCTCAGATCCGGGCAAAGCACGGCGGGAAGGAGCACGTCAACGTGAGTACAACTGCAGAGCAGGGGAGGGCTCCTGTCACCATGGGGACAGGGCCTGGCTGACAGCTCTGGAGCCTGAAATCTCCTACTGCAGCCCCAAAAAGAGGGCATGGTTTGTTCCCAGAAATATTATCTCATCCCTGAAGGACGCACACAAAAAAGAAGGTTTTTGGCAGGGCTGGAACCAAACTTCAGGGCCTTCTGAGACTTTCACCTTTTTCTTTGCTTCTCTGGCTTGCTGGGATTCGTTTCAGGTAACCTGATATCCAAACTGGAATCCTGAGCACAACTGAGCACTGCAAAAACACTTTTGGAGAGGCACCCAGGGTATGAGACCTAATTGCAGGGTGGTAGTGAGGTTTTGACTAATCTGTGCTGTGCAAAAAATAAGGGAAGAAACTTCTGTTTCCAGAAGGAGAGGGAGTCTGGGAAAGATGCTGACACTGGCAGCTCCAGAGGCTGAGCTCTCTAAAGAGGCACAGGAGGCCCTGTTGAAGTGCAAACTGCTCCACACACCTGCCCCAGCAAGGCTTTCCTAATCCCTGCCCAGCCTTGAATGTGTGATGGGGAAAGCTTGGAAACAGTGGAGACCCAGCTTGTCCCAGGATAACCATGGGGGTCTGCTCCTCCCTCTCCCTGAGAGCCACCTGCCCAACAGGAAGGATGGGGCATTTCCCATAAACACTCCTGTTTTGGGTCTGTTTCCCCAGAGCTGTGAGGTGCAGAAGAGCACAGAGATGACCTGCCAGGTTCTGTATTTCCCATAAACACTCCTGTTTTGGGTCTGTTTCCCCAGAACTGTGAGGTGCAGAACAGCACAGAGATGACCTGCCAGGCCCCGGCCCTGGCTGTGGACCCCAATCACCAGTCTGAGCTCGCTGAGCGCCCAGAGGAGTTTGGCTTCATCCTTGACAACGTGCAGTCCCTGCTGATCCTGAACAAAACCAACTTCACCTACTACCCCAACCCCATCTTCGAGGTTTTCAATCCCTCAGGGATCCTGGAGCTGAAGCCTGGAAGTCCCATCATCCTGAAGGTGAGATGGGGACCAAGGACTGGATGGGGAAGGACAAACAAATTCTGCTTCTTGCCTCTCTGTGCCTGCCAGCAGCCCCATAAATCATCCTGACTGCACCTCAGAAATTTCCTCCATACCTTGCCCCATATGCAACCCTATCAGGGTCACCATCAGCAAACCCCAAGCACTGCCCACACCCATGACTAAAAAATATAAACTCCTGTGTGCAGCCTGAATTTGTACCCACTGCTGTTCACCAGAGAATATTTTCTACCATTTTAATGGGGCTGACAGTTAAATACCCAGCTGTTTCCTTTCTTGGACATTCAAGACCTTCCTCTCACCCTTTTTTTTAAACCCAGATCTGTCCTTTGTCATTTCTGTAGGCACAGCAATATAAAGAAGGAATTTTACGATGGAGCATTTCTGTATCAGAATTTTTACATGGTGAATATGCAGAGAAATTATTGTGCCTGCAGAATGTTTTTTATATTTGGAAATAGGTATGACTTACTTGACTGTGTCAGTGAGGGCTTCATTGTGCAGGACTGAGATGGAACATTTCTCATTCAGCTGCAGAGAGGGAGGAGCAGGACAGGCTGTTGTGCCTGATTTGAGTCTGTAGCCACTCATGCATGTTCTCAGCATGACTTTCAAAGTTGGCTTTTCCTCCCTGTTAGCAAAAGCTGAACTAGAAATGCCACAATAGAATCATCTTTAGGTTGGAAGGGACCTCAAAGACCATCTCATTCCAGCCCCCTGCCATGGGCAGGGACACTTTCCAGAGGACCAGGCTGCTCCAAGCCCCATCCAGCCTGGCCCTGAGTCAGGGATCAGCCATCCACACCTATCAAATGCATTCTGGACACTTGTACCCCAGGAATGAACCAGAGGGGGAAAGAAAACTCTCTGCTGATGTTTATTTGGTTATTTGGGGGTGTGATATTCCTTTCTGTGCAGGGCAGGAATCTGATCCCACCGGTGGCAGGAGGCAATGCCAAACTGAACTACACCGTTCTGGTGGGTGAGAAGCCCTGTGCAGTGACCGTGTCCGACGTGCAGCTCCTCTGTGAGTCCCCAAACCTCACTGGAAGGCACAAGGTGATGGTAAGTGGGGCCTGACCCTCAGCCTCTGCTCCCTGGGTGGCTCGGGAGGGCACAGCAGCCCTGGAGAGCTGGCAGAGAGCTCCAAGGGGTTTGCATCACTGTTTGCCTTCCCAGAAATATCACGGCCCCTTTTTGGTATAATATCCTCATCAAAGGTAGCTTGGAGAAGTAGAACAGTGGAAGAGTGACCTGGAGATTTTTGTGGATGCTGAGGAACCTTTCATGATCAAACCCCAGTAGGAGAGTTTGCCTCTTTTCTGTTTTTGTATGGGCTGTATGAACTGGATGCTCATGTGAGATCACATATGGAACATTTTCCTACACGAAATTGTTAAATTCAGCACAGTCCCCATCACTTATTGACAGGATGGTGACTAAAATTTGCCTTTATGTAGGAGAGGAAAAAAAAACCACAGGATGTGGACATTAGTGTGACTGGACTTTGGGGTTTTGACTTCTATAAAACTTTGTGTGCTCCTGCAAATCCTTCATGGAACCTGTAAAGAAAGGACCTGGTGATTAAATCAGAGGGAACTTCTCCTCCTCTCACTGTGTATTTATTTACTGCTTTTTTTACTTTCCTCTCAATAATTTGAATTCCTTGATGCCAGTGCTTGATAAACAGCATATCAGCAATCACCCTGGAGTTGTACCAAGCTGTGGGTGGGAACAACAAAAGCTGACAACTGACATCAATGTTTCTCATTCCTTGTGAACAACTTGTTTCTTTCTGTTGCCCCCTCCCAAAGCTGTATCTGTCACTTATTTATTTATTTATTTATTTATTTCAGTGCAGTGAGACTCAGGGTTTTTGATCTTTAAAAAGATTTTTCTGAGAACTTTTAGGAAGCAGAGTTTATGATGACCATTTTGGGTCTTGTTTGTGGCTGCTGCTGGGATCCCTTGTAGTGGCTATTTAACTTCTCTCTGCCAAAGTTTGTCATCTGGAAAATAGAGGTAATAATCCTTTCCAGCCATGCAAATACACCGTGACTCTCCATTCATTGCAAAGCACATTAAGACTCTCCAAGAGGAGCAATAATGAAGTGAGAGATTTTCTCTCTGTGAAAACCAAAGCTTTTGAGCATGGCAATAAATGTTCCCTGCCATTTTCATGGATCTAATTAAACATATGGTTAGTCAGAGATGGACAAAGCCAGTCCTGAGGAGAGAAAACTCCAAGCCAGGTGAGCAATAATCAACCCCTGGGGATCCAGGATGATGGACATCTGGCCAGGCTGTACTAACTGGGAAAACTCCCCTGCTCCTGCAGCTTGGGACAGAAGAGAAGGCAAAGATTAAAAACAATCCCTTTCTGAGGACTCTGGTCAAATGAGGGATACTGCTGGGAAGCTGAGAAGATGATGGAAGGGCTCAAGGATGGACTTTGCAGCTGGAACCAGGGCTGGGAAATGCCTCCTCCAGCATGGCACAGCATCTCTGCTGCTCGGGCTGGCACCAAATTTATCCCCGTGTTTCACACAAACACCTCTTTGGTGGCCAGGAGAACTGACAGGTAGTTCCTCCTCCTCCTGATTCTGCCAAAGATTTTCTGTCTGACCTTGAGGAAATTGTTGAACCAACCCTTTCTTGCAAAAGTGTGGTGGCCACGACCTGAGAGGGGCCCATGGGAGTGAATCAAGCATCACAACACAGAGATTATTTCTAAGTGAAGGAGCAGCGGCAATGACACACATTGATGTCAACATGCTTTTGATCTTGTTCTGCTGTCTTTTACACAATGACAGAGTTAAGTATTTGAAAAAAAAAATAGCAAAGAAATAAAAGGCCTGAGCAATGGTTAAAAAGAAGATTGACTAAAACTCAGAGGCAAGTTATTTTCCAAGCAAAAGAAGGAGATGGGAGGAAGATCCACGAGTGGCTACACCACAGCAGGTCTGCAGGGAAGATGTGGAATACATTTGAAGGGTTGCTGGTATCTAATGCAATCTGGGAAGTCACACCAGACTCTGTATAATGAATGGAGAGATGGTCAAAGTTCAGGGCATGATTCATCTCATCCTAAATGGGATCATTTCATTTGGCCAGGACAAATTTGCACCAGGAAAAACATTCCTTCAGGACTCCTGAACTTCTACAGGTGGCCACTAATACTTCATTGGAGGAATCTGGGCTGTGACATTGAGCTCATTTAGAACATTTAATGTAATTTAGGACAAATTGATGATTTTTGATGTCTTAAAAAATGGCCAAATTGTTGTTGTTTGGTGCCTTCATGTTCAGTCTTCTGGAAGGTAAAAATAGCTTCCTCCAGAGCTACTTGATGGAATTAGAAATAAAGCAGGCCTAAATGTGCATATCTTCTTGTGTTTCTTACCAATGCTCACAATAACACTGCAGCCTGGTAGACTTTCTTCTTCAAGAGCCAGATTCCCTCAGATCATGGCAGCTCCACTTGTGGGTTGTGAGGCTTTCCCAACCATAAAACCACCTTTAAAGAGGAGCACTCTGGGCCTAACTCCGAACACCTGCTTGTTGGAGCTTGGATCCCCTCACCATTAACGGAGAGAAACGGGAACTTCCACCCAATGAAACGTCTCATCCCAACGTCAAAGGTGTCAGAAGCAGCTCACTTAAATCACACCCTGAAAGTGGGTTTTTCTCTTTGTTGACTCTGGAATCAGGCTGCAGTGTCTAACTCCGACGTGCACGTGGAATGTTTGGCCAGAGAAATCCCACCCATGGAGATGGGCTGTGCTTCCAGCTTTGAGGATGGACCTGCACTGGGATTTGGGGCTGGGGTTGTTTGAGTCTAGTCTGAGATTCCTTGAATGGGCTCATCTGGCTGCAGCACTTGGAGAAAGAGAAAATGAAACAGAATGAATCTATTTATTGATCCGCTGATAGGAAGGGAAGTGTATAAGCTTGGTGAGCAAATTTTGCTGGGAGGATTTAGGACAGTGGTCTAGGGCAAAAGGGGAACAACTTCCAGTGCTTAGATTAGGATGTGATGTTGGTTCAACTGAGCAGGCAACATTCCAACCCCAAACCTCAGGATTTATGAGTGAGTTGGATCTTGTATCTTGAAATAGATGGAAACACTCATTATTTCTGCATCCCCTGCTGTGTGTCTGAGGTTCCCTGGCCACTGAAAATGCTCTACAAGCCATCAGTGTGGTGGTACCAAATGGTCACCTTGAAACTCTGTTACCTGATCAGACCAGTTTAGGATTAGTTTTGTTTCTCATCGTGGATATTTTATCTTTCTAGACCCCATCCCACAATGGCATGAGAGGACCTTGTGGATGGAAATTAGCTGTTTTCAGACATTCACTGTGGTCTTGTCCATGACGTAGGGGTTGCAGTTTGTCTCTTTGGCCAGGACCCACTGAGGAGCAGCCTACACTTGGTGGTAGAGCAAAAGAACCACCTTCCCTGAGGCTGAAACTGGGATTGGAATGATTTCTAGGATGGTGAGGTTTCAGAGATTCATGTCCTGAGAAAGGCTCAGGGTGGAAAGCACTTGGGAAAATCCATTAATTCATGATTCTGCTCCACAGCCCCTTCTACTGGCTCCAGCTGGGCCAATTTCTTCCTCCTGCAGCCTAGAGAGGAAACCTGAGAAGGTGCCTGAGCTGAGATGGGGGAAGCCCTGGGCTTATTAAGTGTCCAGGCAGGCTGGGGATTAACTGAGAGCCAGTGGGATGCAGGACAGGCTGAACACAAGGCTGGGGTGTGGGGGAGAAACCTGAGGAAATGTGAGGGAGAACGGAGGATAAAAGCAGTTTAATTCCACACTGCAGTGGTCCCAGTTGCAATGGGAGTGGGAAACACTCAGCCCTGGGGTCCTGAGTGCATTTCTGCCTCTCAGCAAAGGTTTGCCCTTTGTGCAGGGCCAGCTGTGCCTCTCTGTGACACAGCTCAGCTGGGGTGAAGTGATGGGGCTCATCATCCTTCCAGCTCTTTGCATGGCATCTTCCCAGCTTTCTGCTGCTCTACAACCAGCATTCCCAAACCACAGCACAGCCCTAAGAGCCTTGGTATACTTCAGTCCAGTCAGCAGGGCTTTCTCACACCACTCAAGCTTTGCCTGTTCTACAAACAGCTTTGAACAGCCAGAAGCCAGCAGCATCCTATGGGATTCCTGTTGGGAGTGGTGTTCATGTTGTAAAAAAGGGCTCTAAGGGACTTGCTTCAGCAGAACATTTTGTTGGGCTCGCAGCAGGAACGCTTGCAGGGTTTCTTTCTGGTTGTTAAAAGCAAGGCCCTTGCACAGCAGCTCCTTCCAGAGGCTGGAAGCAGCTCTGGGATCCTCTGGAAGTACATGGAGAACAAAAAGCTGTGCTCAGCTCCCACTGGTGAGCATCTTCAGTCACCCTGAGAGTCTGTGGCGAAAAAGAGGGCTGTAAAAAGCATAGGTCAGGCTTTGTGGGGTTTGTGGTGTTGGTTTTGTTTTGGTTTTGGTGATTTGGGTTTTTTTTTTTTACTGTCCCAGAGGCTTCCAAGTACAGTTTTATCTGGTGGGAGAGTCAAAAGAAAATATAGACTCTGATTTCTGCAATTCCACTGTATTCAGCTGCCCTCTGTCCCATTGTGGGGTCAGGACCCATCAGACCATAACCATGAGCTCTGTGTTCTGTGTGTATTTTGGGACTAAGTGCCATCAGTGCCCTGTACAACACATCAGGAGAGGGAACAAAAAACCCAGAGTGAAATCCAAACTGATATCGAGAAATTGCCACCGGTGACTCTCACCACAAGTCCTTTTCCACTGGGGTTCATGGTGGCTCTGCCAACAGAGGTGATTCTATCAGGCATTTCAGGTGTTTTTAAGCTGTCCCATATCCAGACACTTCCCCTTTTGGCTTGGGAGACAAGGGGACGTCACCACTCACCCTCAGCCAGGACGACGAGAGAGTTCCCCTGCCTTCCCACTTGCTTTACAGCTTCAGTGCAGCTCTCTGCTGCTTTCCCTCCAGGCTCGTGTAGGAGGGATGGAGTTCTCCCCGGGGATGGTCTACATCTCCCCAGACAGCCCCCTCAGCTTGCCAGCCATCGTCAGCATCGCGGTGGCCGGCGGGCTGCTCATCATCTTCATCGTGGCCGTGCTGATCGCCTACAAGCGCAAGTCCCGGGAGAGCGACCTCACCCTCAAGCGCCTGCAGATGCAGATGGACAACCTGGAGTCCAGGGTGGCCCTGGAGTGCAAGGAAGGTAGGATGAGGGAGGTGGGGTGGCACTGGGTCAGGGTTGGTAGAAGGGAGGCAGCCAGTCACAAAGCATTGAGCCGAAATATCACAGCGTTGAACCCTGTCAGGGTGGATCTAATCTGACTTCCCCTGGTTTTTCCCTTAGTCCAGACTTTATCCACCCTGTTCTAGCTGGGCTTGGTGGTTCAAAGTCCACAGAGAGCCTTGGCACATGTCCCTGGGGAAAGGCTGTGTTGTGGGACAGGTGACCCTGCTCTTGTCCACCTTCTTCCTCTCCTTCACCTTCTCCTTATTCTCATTCATGAGGGTTTGGGGGCTTTTCCCATCCTGGTGAGGGTGGTCTGGATTTTCACTGTTCCCTGAATTGTTGTGGTTTTGTGGCAGCCTTTGCAGAGCTGCAGACAGATATCCATGAGCTGACGAGTGACCTGGATGGAGCTGGGATCCCTTTCCTGGACTACCGAACCTACACGATGAGGGTGCTTTTCCCTGGCATTGAAGATCATCCAGTCCTGAGGGATTTGGAGGTAAAACAGCAACATTTTCTGCTTCCGGCTCCTCTCAAGCCTCCCCGTTCAGTCCCAATTTCCAGAGATTCTGTGTCAGTGGTGGGGATGTGATCACTTGATTATCCTAGGTCCTACCAGGGGTGAAACAGACCCTCGTTAAAAATCTGGGTTGAAAGGGGAAATGTTTGCTCTTATCTTAGATCATATTAGATCACAAAATAATTTAGGTTGTAAAAGACCTCTAAGATCATCAATTCCAATCATCAATTGAATGATCAATTCAATCACTAAACCATGTCCCCAACTGTCACATCCACACACTTTTTGAGCACTTCTAGGAATTGTGATCCTACCACTCCCCTGGACAGCTTGTTCCAGCATCTGATCGCCCTTTCAGTGAAGAAATTTTTCCTAATATCCAATCTAAACCTCCCCTGCCACAACTTTAAGGTCATTTCCTCTCCTCCTGTCACTTGTTACCTGCTAAATGCTGTCTGATTACTTACTTATTTGGAAGACTCTCATAAATCCATATGCATTAGGTCTACTCAAGCTTCTCTTTGGTCTTAACCATTCTGTGGCTTGATTTATAGACTGGATTCAATATTCTCTGCCATGATGGGGCAAACAAAACCAGTTGTATGACAGAGGAGCAGGTTTGCCTTTGTCATCCAGCTTTGCATGACCCTCATACTACCAAGAGCCCAGGCTTTCTTTGTAGCAACTCCTATAAAACATCCCTGAGGGAGGTTCACCTTTGCTGCACTCTGGTTTGCAGTGAGGTCAGAAAACCACAGTGTCAGTCTGTCCATACCCTGCCCACACCTTCCTCCTCCATCCCAGCTCTCTGGAGGGAGATGGGAGGACAGTGAGACATTGTCCACAAATCTTGGGGTCTGTACACAGCCTGTGTTACCTGAGTGGTGACAGGAGCTTGATGGGAGCCCAGGTGAGGTCTGCCAGGATAAAATCTGCTCCAGGCTCTGGCAGATGGATGGGCTCTGCTCTAGGAATACCTGGGCTGGAGAATTAGGAGCTACACCACGGCCAAGGTGTTGGCTGAGCTCTCTGCAAAGCCTTTGGCAGGCTCTGAGCTCCAGAGAGGCTCTGGCATGGGCCTGGGAGATTGCTGGAGGCCAGGACTGGGCTTGGTTGGCAGGAAGGAGGAGCAGGAGCTGGCACAGGCAGGCCCACGCTTGGCTGGCTGTGTAATCAAAGATGCCTGCTCAGCTTTGCTCCTGCCATCCAGAAGAGCCAAAATTCATCCGACTGTGTGGAGAAAGACATTAAAAAACCTGATCTGTCAGCAAGGAGGGCTTGTGGGACTGGGTAGGAGGCTGAGTTACCCATAAGTATCATTCAGATTTGGGGTGCAGGTCGAGTGACCTCCAGCTGCTTCCCCTCAGGACCAGCAGCTCCAACAAACGAGGAGGAAGGAGGGGTGCTGAACCTCCCTCTCACGTGTGCACACACACAGACACACAGACACAAACACTGCCATTAAACCCACAGCCAGCTGCAATCCCTACATTCATTAACCCCATCCAGCTGATCACAGAACAGCAGCTGACCCCTGCAGAGGCCTTAGCACGGATGCTCCCCTATGTAGATACATGCTCAGCTAATGTTTCAGTCCAACACCTTTGATCTCTTCTCCCTTTCATTCCATTCACTGGGGTTTTTTTTATCCTAATCCTTTGTAAAGCTTCTCCAGCTCTCTCAGTGTCAACATCTCTGCCTACCAACGTGAAGGCAGCTCCCATTCTGCTCCCTTCTCTGTAGCACCCAGAAGGAATTGTTATTTATTGCAGAAGGCCCCAGCACAGATCCCACTGTGAGAAAGTCTTACTTATTTCCAGTTCATTTGCTAATTAACTGCTTCCAGATGCAGCACAAAATACTTTTCTTGTTATTTTGTTTTAATTCTCCATAATAACCCAGGGATAGACAATATTAAATGTTCAAGCAAGTGAGTTAAAAACAATTATTGGTGGGATGGGTGGTGGTGGTTTGTTGGCTGGCTGGTTGTCTCAAGCTATTTAGGAAGTAATTTATTTGTTTGATGCAAAAAGAGTTGGGAACTGTAATTTCCAGAATTAAAAAGTAATGACTTTATAAGGGGCCTTGCATTGCTTGGCTGTTTAAACAAGCCAACTTATTTTGTATTAAAGTGCCAACTTTGGGTGGTTATTAATTCATATACACCTTGGTGACATGTGTGAGACCCTCCAGCTTCCAAGCAAGCTTTTTCAAGGGCTGGAACAGCTTCAGCAACGTGGAGAGATGAGTTTGGGGTTCTCTGTTTAGGTTCCATTAATGCCTAGAGCCAGAAGGATCAAAAAGGCCACCACAGAGCTCCAGGCTCCAGCACTGAGGTCCTAAATTCTTCCATATAAAAATGAGTTCATCAGCCTCTCACAGCTGAGAAACATGAGACTTATCAATCTGTCTGTCTCCAAAACACCTCAGCTCCCAAACCCAGGGGTTCTACCGAAGCTTAGGGTTTCCTCTTACACTTTCACCTGCCTTGCTCTTCAAACCAAGGCCCAGCTGCATGGTCACCCTCTCAGCCACTGCCTCACTGCACCTCTTCGTCTCCTCAAAACCTCTCCCTGGCCTCTCTTTCCCATTCACTCTCTTGCTGCCTCTCCCAGCTCCCTAGAGCTGGACCCCAAACCTCTGCGAGCAGGTTTCTGGCAGGGATGAGAAAGAAGTTTTGGATGAAAACAGAGTAAGGGTTCAGTCTGACTAAAATAACAGTATAATGTGGCGTGGTGACACATTTAGGCACTAGAAATCATTTTGGGATGTACTTTTCGGAGGGGGAAATACAGGATTGGAAAAACCACCTGGATGTGGCTGGGAGTCTTCTCAGACTTCCTAATCACTAAGTGATGTACGGATTCTCTTCCTCTCCTTCCTCAGCTGGAGGAGCTGGAGGGACGAGAGCAGAGAGGTAACGAAAGGAGGGTGCGACAACGGGAGGCTCGACGGAGGGAAAAGTGAGGGAAGGGGAAAAACTCCGTCTTTGCTCGTGCAGGTCCCTGGCTACCGGCAGGAGCGGGTGGAGAAAGGCCTGAAGCTCTTTGCCCAGCTGATCAACAACAAGGTTTTCCTGCTGTCCTTCATCCGCACACTGGAGTCACAGCGCAGCTTCTCCATGCGCGACCGCGGCAACGTGGCCTCGCTGATCATGACGGTGCTGCAGAGCAAGCTGGAGTACGCCACCGACGTCCTCAAGCAGCTCCTGGCCGACCTCATCGACAAGAACCTGGAGAGCAAGAACCACCCCAAGCTGCTGCTCCGCAGGTAAAGGGCTGCCTGGGCGTGGAGGGAGCCGGGCTGGGAAGGCTGTGCCCACGTAAGCTGTCCTAATCTCCTCTTTGGAGATGTAGGTCTTGTGTTCTGCCTCCTCCCTAACTGAAAAGCAGCCAATGATTAAAAGTTACGGCACTAATCCGCCTCTGGATTTTCACACGGATCCTCCGGAAAGTTTTGTAAGGAGAGCAAAAGCCCAATCCTGGTTTTGGGCTCTTTGCATGCTCAAGATGTTAATTTATGCCTATGTTTCCTTTTAACCTGAAAACTCCAATCATGTTGTGTAGGACCTAAAGGAATATCACATCTATGGTTTATTATATCCCTGATGAGACGATATCAACTTCTTCCATCTCCTGCCTGGGGCATGGATTTCCCAGTTTGTGTCTTGCTCCTGATTAAACTACGGGCACACAGGCAGCCTTCAGCTGCATTGTGGGATCTCATTTCCCTCCCAGAGCTGGGAGTTTGTGGAAATCAGCAGAAGAGCAGGACAACAGAACTGGTTTCATACAGGGAACAAGCTTGGACTGGTGTTTCTTGGCCTGGTCTAAGGGCTAAACTCCACAATTCTGTGGGAAATCTCAAGTTAGGAATCTAGTGCTCTGTAATTAATGAGTTTCCCTGCCTAGAGAAGGGCTGCCTCTTCTTCCTTTAGGATCACATTCATCTCCTTTTCACAGACTGAACCAACCCTCCTGCTTCAAGGACCCTAAATAAAGTCAGGGGGAGTCTTCTGGAGATGAGTGGCCTTTGCCAGTGCTCAGAGCTGACTCTGAGGAGCCCTCAGCTGATTACAATGGATGGCTTGGACAGGGAGGAGATCTCTGGTGCCTGCTGGGCTGGGAGGTTTTTCATCTGGCACATGGCCCTCTGTGGACAACCAGCAAGAAAGGAGCAGAAGGCACATCCTGGCATTCTGGGCAGCAATGCCAGGGGCAGAGGCTGGACTTTGCTCTGGTGTCACTCCCTGATGTGATCAAGCCCTACAGGCTGGTTGGTGACCACCCTGCAGCTGTCCCCAGGCTTCCTGTCCGTGATTCTCCTCTGATGCTGAATGGCACTGCTTCCTTCTAACTGCCTCCCCCTTCATTTCCTCCTTTTCCTTCCTCTTTCTCCTTCTCTTCCCTCGTTGCTCACTCCTGTCTTGTCCTGAGCTTCCCATCTTTCCTCTTTCTCTTTCTTCCAGCTCTTTTCTAACTCTAATTCTCTTTGTTGGAAATTAATTGTGGCCTTTAGAAGGACAGACAGTGAACAAAGAAGGCACATCCACTGTTCCAAATCCTGGAAACACCAGGAGAAGTCAGAGAAGGAAGTTCTGCACTGAGCAGCACCAGAACAGAACATAGGAATATCTCAATGCCTTGGCTCAGATGTTGGTGTGAGGTCCTCAGACAGCTCTTTGGAGCAGCTGGATTCAACCTTATGCTTCCCTTCCCTTCCCCACGAGTCTGTGAAAGGGAATCATTTGCAGTTTTGGAGGAGTTTGACAGCAGAAAGAAGTGATTTTCCCACCTTGTCTGTGTCCAGTGTTCATCCCCCATGAAATCTACTGCCCTAAGGAGATTTTCTGGGCAAAAAGCAGCAATAACAAGCAAGAACCTTGGTGAGAGCTGGGACAGGGAGGACCCACTTTAATTCATCCAGGCAGGAACTCGTATTTTTTCTTGGTTTCTCCAAGTTTCTCTAGGTTTCTCTTGGTTTTTCTCCAGTGCACATACTGGAGCCAGCACAGGTTCACCCCTTGTTCCTGATGCCCACACCACATTTACAGCTCTGAGCCAGTGTTTGTGCAGGAGAAGCTCACCCTGAAGGCTCGAGATGGATTTTTGTTTCAGTGAGGACAGAGTGCTCAAGGGCAGAAGGATGAGCTCCGTGTATGTGCCACATTAACACACTGAGGAGTGTAATCACTCCCAAATGCCAGGCAGATAGGCAGTGCCAGATAACTGTTCCCTAGAGACTCAGATCTGTCTCTCCTGAGTATTTACACAGCCTACTTGACATATGGCCTCGCTCTGAGCTCCTCAGATTTGATGGATTTATCCCCCCTGAGCTCTTTGGAGAAGATTCCCTCAAATGTCGTCAACTCCTTTTCGTTGTTGGAGAAACTGAAAAACAGACACACAGGGACTTGTAGTCACAGGAGAGTCAACAGGCCAGCAAGGGTTTTCCTGCAGGTTTCCTAAATCCAGAACTAAACCAGGGAACCTGGGATGTGCTGAATCCTGAAGGTGCCATGCCAGGCTTCCCACTGGGCAGGAAGATGGACAAGGACAGTGCTTTGATAGGACCAGCATGACTAACTCATTTCCTGTTCTTTTTTTTCTCCACTTCAGGACAGAGTCTGTGGCTGAGAAAATGCTCACCAACTGGTTCACCTTCCTCCTCTACAAGTTCCTCAAGGTAAGAGGAGCAGCATGCCAGGAAAAACAGCTGCTTTAATGCATTCCTTCTTGGTGAGGTTTAGTTGGGGTGAGAATTCTCAGATATAAAGTTAAAGGCTTTTTTTTGCCTCTGGAAGGAGGTGACTGCCTAATAGGAGATGGGTTATTTTCTGACCCAGGGAGAACAAAGAGGGACACTGTTAGAGAGGCATCCTGTTGGTCTGTCTCTTGTACAGAGGTGGGATCTAGGGGTCAGTGCCAAAATGGGGAAGATTTCAGAACCTGACTGTGATCTGTGTGGAAAATGCTGTCCTTTGACCAGCAGGCTGAGGTCTCCATCATGTGGTGACCCATATTTCCAGTGCACAGTGGATGGAGATCTTCCACCCCAGCTCAGGCAGTGCTGAGACACAGCCTCATGAGAAGTGGAGGGACATTCATCAGCAAAGCTGTGTGAAAGAACTCCAGTGCAAGAATTTGAGGCACCCCCTTGAGCTCTCTCATTCCTCCTGGAAGGTCTCCTTGGGGTTTGTGTAGTTTAAAAAGTCTTTCAGTCTTTGAGCTCTGCCACTGACTGCTGGGGGGATCCAGTTTCTCCTTGAGGACCCACACTGAGCCTCAAGAACCACAATTGCCAAGCTCAGAGCCAGCCTTTTTGGAAGCAGCTGAGCTGTGCACCTCCCCCCCAGTCCCACTGCAGCTGCTAAATATCCTCCCACCTCACATCCTCATTTGGACAGAATAACCACCTCTGCCAGGCAATTCAAGGCTTCACAAATAAACCCCAATCCCCCTGAGGCACAACCAGTTCAAGGACGAGCACATGGGAAAGTTTTGAAGGTCCCTGAAAGGTAATTTCAGTGACTTCAGTATCAGATCCCTGCTTTCAGCTGAAAGGAAAGGATATAAGGAGGTGACTCTCTAAAGAGCTGCTTTTATAATAGGCTTTTTTCACCCCACTCAGCTACTTGTCTTCTTGCCTTAGCCTGAACAGAGGCCTGATAAGGGCAGGAGACAGGCACACAGAAGCAATATGCTGCTGGCAGATAAGCTAATTAAGTGGGAGACAGGTGTAGGGACTGAAAAAGGGACCACTTTGCTTCCGATTATTAACTTGTTTTCGCTGGGATTTACACCAGAGGAAAATGACCTCGCTCGTTGAGCTGGGACACGAGAGGAGAGGGCCAGGAGGGGAGGAAGAAGGGAGGGATGAAGGGGAAGGGGAGGCAGGAGCAGAAAGCTGGGGGTGCATGGCACTGAGGGAGGGCAGCAGGGGAGGGGGAGTGTGGGAAGAGGAGGGCAGTGAGTGGGAATGATGAGGAGAAATTCGGGACAGATGAGCTTTGCTGTCCCTGCCTGGGGCTGCTTGTTGCTGCCCTGTGCTGGGCCCCACACATCTGTCACCCCCACACAGGTCCAGGGGCACATCTGGACCTGAGCATCCCTGTTTGCCTGCAGCATGAGAGTGCTCAGGGAGTCTGTGGAGTCTGCCCAGACACCCAGGATGGGCCACCAGCCATCCATCTCCCTTTAAAACCTGCTTCCAGGTCATCTGGAACCCATCCCACCACCTGCTCCACCAGTGCACAGCTCTGGCCTGGTGGAAATCACTTGAACAACCCCAGAATTGCCAAGGGACACTGACACCTCTGTCCCATGACAGGAGACTCGCAGAGTCACAGAACAAGCTGAGTTGGGAGGGACCCACAAGGGCCATCGAGTCCAACTCCTGGCCCAGCACAGGACCATCCCCAGGGGTCCCACCACGTGCCCAAGGGCTGGCTGCACTCTGTGGAATTGGAGGGTCACCTCTGGCCCTGTGCTGTTGGAACAGACTGGCTCCCATTGATGTATCCACCAGGAGTGGTTTGGGATGGCAAAGCAAGGCAGTCACTGGCGTGCCCAGGTTGGATTCTCAGTTCTGTCCTCTAGTTTCACCTCCTGGTTACCTTTCACCCCTGCAGGAGTGTGCTGGAGAGCCTCTCTTCTCCCTTTTCTGTGCCATCAAGCAGCAGATGGAGAAGGGCCCCATCGACTCCATCACGGGGGAGGCCCGGTACTCACTGAGCGAGGACAAGCTCATCCGACAGCAGATCGACTACAAGACCCTGGTGAGTGCTCTGGGCACACCTTCCCCTGGCCTCAGGCAGAACCTCCTGGCCAAAGGGCATTTACAGAGCAGGAAACAGTGGCTGACCCTCTGGGATGATTTATTCCTCTGCTCCAGCAGCGTAATGCTGCTGGAGGCTGACTATTAAAATTAAAAAATGGGTTTCTCCGATGAGGATTTCAGCATCAAGGAATGAGCCAGAGGTACACAGTGCAGGGACCCATTAGGGCAGCTCTAGAGCTGGTGCAGCCCTCTCTCTTCAGAAAGAACAAGTCAAAGGAAAAGGAACTTGATTTGAAGATTTCAAGGGGAAAAAAACTAATCCCTGTCACTGAGCCATTTGCCTCAAAATGGAATTGTCTGCATGGTGCAAGATATAAATTGCATATGTGCAGCTTTAGCTTCTGCTCTGAGATTACACCCTTTTCCCACTTGATTAAAGAGCATCAATTAAAGAGCATTAGATATCTCTTCTTAGTGTGTTTGTGGGCCTTCATTCTTTCCTGGATGCCTTAAATCCACTGAGCTTCTAAGTCTCTGCTGGATGAAGAACATTTTCTAAGCCTTCAATGATCTTTGTAATTTTTCTATTTCCTATCTTTATCTCAGCAAATCCCAAGTTTTAGGACAGTCAGAAGATGCTCTAAACTGATCAGATTATTTTATTTGCTCTTTCAAACGAGGTATATTCATCTCACTTTGCTCCAGATACCTCTGAGAGCTGTGCCCAATCACAGAATCATGGAATGGTTTGGGTTGGAGGGGACCCTGAAGATCACTTAGTTCCAAGTCTTAGACCTTAGCCTGTCTTAGACCTGTCTTAGACTTTAGCTCAGGTGGGCTGATGCTAGAAATGCCCTTTTATGTTCTTTAACTCCAGTCTAGAGCTGAGCTTTGATTGAATCCAAGTCTGATGAGGGGGTGGACTTAATCCTTAAATAAGGCCACAGTTTTGCATATTAACAAACGTGACTTTCTTACTAAATTGGCAGCGTGGTGCTTCTCTGCTGTTATGTGTGGCTGTCTAGAAATTCAGAGGGCTGATCACACGTGGAGAAAATGAGCAGAGGGGAGAAAAAAAATGCAGGCACAGAGTGATCACTTTCACTGAAGGAAATCCCCCCGATCCTTTTAGGCTTGATCTAAAGCAGCCAGCAAAGGGTAGTAATTATACATCAGGCTGAGCAAAGCTCTCCTCTGCTGGCTTTGTGCTGTTTGATGATAATCAGCTCTCCCTCTTACATCTCAAGAGCAGACAAATATATCCTGATAGGAATCTCAGCAGATTTACAGAGATCAGCTCTGGTGAGGGAGATTAAGAAAAAGCAGAATATGAATAGGATTGTTCTTCATTTCTGTTTCTCTTGATTTCTGTTTTATTTTGTCCTTCCTCTACCTTCCTTGAGCCGCCTGACATCTTTTATTAAAAATATCGAGTAGAGAAATAAAGCAAGAACTGATTCAGTGGTTGTAATATGAGAACTCCCACAGAAAAATGGAGAGAGACTATTTACAGAGGCCTGGAGTGACAGGACAAGAGGGAATGACTTCAAACTGAAAGACAGAGTAGGTTTAGATTGGAAATTAGAAAAAAAATTCTTCCCTGTGAGGGTGGGGAGGCCCTGACACAGAATGGCCAGAGAAGCTGTGCCTTCCCCTGGGTCCCTGAAACTGTTCAAGAACAGGCTGGACAGGGCCTGGAGCAACCTGGGATAGTGAAAGGTGTCCCTGATGATTTTTAAAGTTAATTCTAACCCAAACCATTCTACTGTTCTATAATTCTCAGAAGACTTTCCTATGCTTGGCTTTTTTGGGGGCCTTCTTCTTTTCCACCAAACCTCTCTGTATGAAAACCCCAAAGAACATTCCAGCCTAATCTGGAAGCAAAGAGAAGGATTTCTGTCCCTGGGAGAGGAGCTGTAGAGATGTCCTGATCTAGGGGAAAACCCCTCAAACTCAGAACCAGGGTCACCATGTGAGTAATCACAAACTGTGCCATTACGATTTAAATGCCACCAATCTGTACTGGAGATCAGGGCTTAGCTGAGCCAAGCTTTGCCTGTACACAGATACTTGGAGACAGCTCATGGCTGGGAGGGCTGGCAGATAAAAAAAAAAAAGCCCAAGGATGGAGTAAAAGGTCAATAAACACAAATCCAGAGAAATGAGATGTCCCAAGGTCACACAGAGTCAGCAGGAGAGCAGGGCTGGGAGATGACTCCTCCATGTGCTCCCACTCCCATTCCTTTCTATGCTGACCCCCCCAACTGCTGGGACACAGACCTCAGTGAGTGACAGAACAAGTGTCCTCTCAGTGCCCAAAGAGTCACATCCCTGAGTGACCCTGAAGCCCAAAAAAGGTGGTGGGTGATGGAGCAGCAACAAGGATTGCATGTAGGAGATCCACGTGACAAAACTTCCCTCAGAGTGACCAGTCCTGTAGGAATATGACCCAGGCCATCAGGGGGTCTCTTCTCCACCAGCTGACATCAAAGTCTGTGTTGAAGTCTCTGAGCAGCACTGCAGGAGCAGTGGGATTTGTTTCTGGCTTGGTTGTTATGAGCACGGAGAGAAGTTTCATGCTCCACATGAGAACAGTGGGAAAACTCCACTGGAAAGATGATTTAAACCCTGGGGATTTTATGCCAAAGCCACTGTGCTCTGGGAATGGGGTTGGCTTCCATAACTGGTGTTTGAATTCCTTAAAATGTTGGAGGGAGACCCTTGACAGTCATTGTAATGAACACACAGGAGTTCAGAGGTTTTCAGGGGTGACCAACTGCCCCATCTGTGCTTGAAACACAAGAACAGCCCTTTGAAAAATTGCCTTCCCTGCTCCTTCTTCTTCCAGCTGAACTGGAAAAGAGAGAAGCAAGGATTACTGTAGTCAGGGTGTGAATGAACATGGGTCACTCAGGAAGAGTTTTCCTGACACCTTCTAAAATTGGCACCCTGTGAAATTCAAGGATAAGCAAGGGCAAATCACCACTGTCACCTTCCAGCTGGGTACTGGTGTGGGGGGCACTGGTCAGCACCTGCAGGAGATGTTGGGTCTTCTGCACCAACTGATGGCCTGGAAAGGCAGCTCAGATCATTTTAGAGAACACCAAGTGCCTTCTGTGGCCAACTGACCCAAAATCCAGCTCTTTGTATTGGAGATTCATCACACCACAGAGCTTGTCCTGACTGGCACCAGCTCATTTTAGCTGAGCTCAGACCACTGAGAGAGGAACCTGAAGAGTCACTTGGTCCCCAGAACCAGGTGTGACCCCAAAGAACTGCCCCAGGTTGCCATCACTGCTCCATTTCCCTACAGAGGTGGGATAGAATAATTTAGGCTGGCAAACATCTTTAAGATCTTTGAGTCCAACTGTAGACTAAACACCAGTGCAGCCTCCCAGCAGTCAGGTGGGATTTGCTGGGTGTACCCAGGTTTATTTTCTGGATGTATCCAAGGAGTTTGCAAAGGAAGAGGTTTCTGTGGGCAGGGAATGGGCATAACCCAGAGGGCTGCAGAGGGCAACACCAACTAATGACCTTCAGCACTGGATTCATTTCAACAGTGCCTTTTATGCACAATTATGTACAAATGTGATCCTTTGAGATGAAAGATGCCCCAGCACTGTAAATCTGTGCCGTTATTACGGTCTGAATTGATGCTTTTTCAATACTTCTGGAAGTGACATACAAATAATAGCATTATGATCTAATCAATATCTCCTGTTTACATCTCCCCTTTCATCCAGCAAGATCACAGAGCTCTTTGTAAGCAACATCTTCACAAGTCCCTCTTAGCTGAGCATAACATCACCAAAGGGAGCCTGGTGAGGCAGTGTGTAATTAGACTGATAGGATTTCACCCTGCTTTTGAGTTCCCACTGCATTTCGGGAGGTGAAGGTGGAAAGTGGTGGAGAGTCCAGCACCTCTTCCATGCTACAGAAGGGAATTTAAGTCAAAATTTGTCTAAGGCACCAAAACCAACACATCTGCACTTGTAAAAGTGCCACAGGAACATTTAATGACCGTGAGCAGCCCGGAGCATCAGTGAACCCCTTTCAAGTGCAAAGGTGTGCAAAGTTTATAAAACTTTATAGACTTCACACTTGTGCAACCAGAAATGAGCAGAATGGTCAACAGGGACAGAGCTAACGTTTAGCAGGGAGATTGCTGTTAAATAATCTGTGTTTAAAGTATCCCCCCTCACCACATGCTTTGCATTTACTCTTGGACAGAGTGGAAATAATGAAATTTTCCTTCTGAGAAATGAGAGACCTCTCCAGTTAGGTTGATTTTTTTCTTCTGTATGTGAAAGCAAAGGTTGATGTTGATTTGTGTTTATTTTTCAAGAAGCTCTGCATTTCAGATTAATAACATTCTTCTGAGAAGGGTCTGCTCAGTTCCAGGACTGTGCAGATGGACAGATTTAATGCTTTTCACTGGGATTATCAAAACCAGGTGGCAGCAAAAGGAGGCCACTCCTGAATTAGGTCACTTTGACATCTCAATGAACATTTTTTACTGAAAGCACCCGAACCTCAGCTGGTGTTCATGGGTTTTCTGTTATTAAGAAATTCTTCCCTGTGAGGGTGGGGAGGCCCTGGCACAGGGTGCCCAGAGAAGCTGTGGCTGCCCCTGGATCCCTGGCAGTGTCCAAGGCCAGGCTGGACAAGGCTTGGAGCAGCCTGGGACAGTGGAAGGTGTCCCTGCCTATGGCAGGGGGGGGGATGAGATGATCTTTGAGGCCCCTTCCAACCCAAACCTTTCTGTGACTCCATGATTAAATGTAATTAAGATACCCCCATGTGGGACCACATCTCCTGAGGGAGGGAATACCCTTGGTACCCGTTTTTTCCCCACTCTTGCACCCTCTATCCCTCCTGTAGGATGCAGGCACCACAAAGGGGGCAGCCAGAGGGTCCCTGTGTGAAATGTGTGGTGCCTCTCTCTCAGGTGCTGAGCTGTGTGAACCCTGACAATGCCAACAGCCCCGAGATCCCGGTGAAGATCCTCAACTGTGACACCATCACACAGGTCAAGGAGAAGATCCTCGATGCCATCTTCAAGAACGTGCCCTGCTCCCACCGGCCCAAAGCTGCTGACATGGATCTGGGTAGGAGATTGCTCCTGGCCAGGGCTGGGGAGAGGGGAGGTGGGAGATGGCCAAATTCCACCCAGACACTCTGCTGGGGCAGGGCAGGGACAGTGACAGGACAGAGGGGACATTGTGGTGATGTTTATGCTCCTGGTTTAGGAAATCTTTGGCCCTGAGGACTTAAAAATATCAGTACCCTGCTTTTTCATGTTGGATAAGGGCCTGGGAAAAGCATGAGTGGGAATGTCCTTTTTCTCTTGCCAAAGACCCCTGGAAAAAATGACACATGGAGTGAGGATGCTGGGAGGAGTGGGTATCTGAATTTGGGGTCCTCAGGCAGGTCTGGTACCACACGTAGAGGATGCTATGAAAAAATGATAAAAAATGTACTCAGGGCATTGCTGAGGTGTCTGGTGGAGGGCTGGGGACTCCATTGTGGCTGAATCTGCCAGAATTTGCTCTCAGTGACCTTCAGTGAAAGAGACTGGGCTGGAAAATGATGGAGTCTATAAAACCAGCTAAGCTGTAGAGGAACCAAAAGGAGAAGGAATGGACTGAGGCCAAGAAACAATTCACAGCAATAATGAAGGCAGAAATGAGAGGTCAGGGATTAAAGTTAAGTGTCTGCGTGTGTGTGTGTGTGTGCAGGGGAGGGAGGAGTTCCTGACAGAAATTGCTCATGAAAGGCAGTTAGAATAACGAAACCAGCTGCCAAAACCAGCAGCAGTGAAGAACAGATCATGTACATCATCCAGAAAAGACCCACGACGGCTCTGGAGCTGCTGTGAGTCAGCAGGGGAGTGGTGAGGGGTGGGCTGAGCGTGAGGGAAGGCAGGGCAGGGTGCCAGGGCACAGCAGACCAGAGGAATGGGGTTCACAGCCACATCTCCTCATCTCTCTGGTGCTCTGTGGTGGCCACAGAGCCCAGTTCCTTCAGATCTCAGACTGGGTGTGACTGGGAAGTGTTTGTTCTGCTCTGAAGATGAAGGATGAGTCCATAATGAGATGCAGGAATTTTACCTGCATACTGTAAAATATAAGGGATAAATTGGATTCCACTGCAGTTCTGAGAACCAGAAGGGTGTGTGTGCACAGCTGAAGCCTGACAATTCTGCACCCAGAATTGCTGCTGTTTTAAGAAATACCGACCTCTTCAAGACCAGACTGGACAGGGCTTGAAGCAACCTGCTCTGGTGGAAGCTGTCCATGGAAAGGGGTTGGAACTTTCACATCCCTTCCCACCCAACCCAGCCTGTGATTCTGTGCCCTCCTGAGGGGTGCTAAGGACCAGAAAGTTCCAGAAAGTTGGTAGGAGCATGTGCACCCCTCAGGGGACAGGCTTGCCCACAGTGACAACAGACTGGTTAATGAGCAGCTCTGCCCAGGAGCACCGATGAAACAGTTGAGAGGGAAAAAAATTAAAATACAAATAAAACCCCCTTACCCAGTAGAAGAACCTCGCCGGCAGCACTGCTGATAACCAGGTGTGGGGAGCAGGGCTGGCATGGCTGAGGCAGGAACAAGAAAATCCACACACCCAGCCACAGCTCCATCCATCCCAGCTTTTCCACAAGGAAAAGCTGCTCGTAGGCACCTGGCACCCTTGGGGGAGAGGCTGAAGGCAGCGAGGGGAGAGCAGGAAGCACTGCTGGCCCTCAGGAAGCATCAGAGAGCTCTCAGGACCTCAGCCTGCCCAGGGCGGGATGCTCAGGGCTGCAGAGGGGCTGCAGCAGAGCAGGCCAGAGCAGATGGCTGCAATCTGGAACCCGTGGCTTCCAAAAAGCAGCCTCGTCCCCCTGCTCCCATCACCCTTCCCGGGGCTCTCTGTCCCCTCTCAGGCCAGACTGCCCCCGCGGCAGAAAGCAAAGCAGATAATGGGTTGTTCTGAGCTGGTAAATGCAGGGTGGCTGCCGGCAGAGGGGCCTGGGTGTGCCTCACAAATGTCACAATGTTTG
>VZTR01032331.1:0-79827 GCA_013400775.1 Chaetops frenatus | reverse complement strand
AAAAAGAGATTTAAAAAAAAAAAGCAAAGAAGAAGTAATTCCTGCGTGCAATAAAAAGATACACTATCTGCTGAATGAAATATAAAGGCTTCACAGCAGCTGTCTCCTGAGTTTGCATTTACCACTGCTCCTGATTGGAAGGCTTGATAAAGTTAATGGGATTTTTTTACCTCCCTCCCCCTCTCCTCCTTCTCTCTGGAAGGTGGGAGTGTAACAAATTGGATTGGAGGGTGTCTGTCCTTTGTGGTGGCTCAGAGGAAGGCTCAGGTCCCAGCAGAGAGGGCACAGGGTGCTGCCAGCGAGGCCAGAGCTGACAGGGCTCACTTAGTGCTGTGAAAATGGATGGCAGGGTCACCTTTTCCCTTCCCATCCCTTTTGCATTTCCCTGCAGATCCTTCTGTCACCCCCTGAGCTCATGGAGAGGGGGAGCAATGAGACCCTGGGGACAGCTGAGGGTCCCTTCCCTGTCATTGCTCAGGTGCACAGTGAGGTATCAGAGATGAAGTGGTTTGTGGTTTTGGGCAGGGAAATCAGGCTGCAAAACTGAAACTGGAAACTCTAAGCCTGCCCTGAAGGTTTTCCTCCTTGCCTTGTGAAGTCAGTCTGGCCCTGACTCTTCCTCACAGGGGCCCCTCCCTGCAGGAGGGCCAAGGAAAGGGCTCAGGAGTCCACTGAGTCTCTGCAGGAGCACAAAAAGCTTGAGGGAACATCTCAGGATGTCCCTGGAGCAGAGGGAAATCTGCTCTCAGCACCTTGTCCAGCCCTGGGATACAAATCAAGCCCGGAACGAGAGAAGCTGTGCTCACCCTCAAATCAGAGCCCAGTGTGACACCAAGAACCTGTGCATCCCTCCCAAAACAGGAGTGTGTGCCTCCCCAGAGGTGAGCCAGGAGAGACAAGGACCACAGGAACACGCAGAGCCACGAAGGAGAGAGCTCAGAGTGACACTGTCCCCACAACCCCACGAGGAAGGCACACAAGAAACGCTCTGTGACAGGAGAATCAGATTTGGCATTGAGTGGGGCACTTCCTAAGGGCACCATTTCCCAACCCAGCCCAAACTTCAGCATTTTGTGCTATTCTAAGCAGTGTCTGGGACCAGTGAGATCCCAGGAATCCCATCCAGGTGGGAATGAGCAGAGAGCACCATCCTCAGACTCCCCNGAAACTGTGCCCTGGCGGAAGTAGGAAAACAAAGAACCCCCCCCAGGAAGGAGAAAAAAAAAGTTGTTGTCCTTTAAACCACAACACCTCCCAAAACAGGAGTGTGTGCCTCCCCAGAGGTGAGCCAGGAGAGACAAGGACCACAGGAACACGCAGAGCCACGAAGGAGAGAGCTCAGAGTGACACTGTCCCCACAACCCCACGAGGAAGGCACACAAGAAACGCTCTGTGACAGGAGAATCAGATTTGGCATTGAGTGGGGCACTTCCTAAGGGCACCATTTCCCAACCCAGCCCAAACTTCAGCATTTTGTGCTATTCTAAGC
Organism: Chaetops frenatus; assembly: GCA_013400775.1. Classification (NCBI taxonomy): domain Eukaryota; kingdom Metazoa; phylum Chordata; class Aves; order Passeriformes; family Picathartidae; genus Chaetops; species Chaetops frenatus. Next base: position 78,338 of record VZTR01032331.1, on the reverse strand, counting down.
AGTGTCTGGGACCAGTGAGATCCCAGGAATCCCATCCAGGTGGGAATGAGCAGAGAGCACCATCCTCAGACTCCCCAGGGGTGGTGTAGGTGAGGATCTGAGGAGCTGGAGGAGATGAAGGGCAGTTCAGGATCAGTGCTCAGCCAACACAACCTTTGCTTGCCCTGAGTATCTCCAGCCAAAGTAACACCCAGCAATAAACACAGTTGCTGCCCTCTTGCTGCTAATTTAAATGACTAATAAAGGCGAGTGCAGCTTTCCCCATTGCATTTTAATTATGTGATAAGAAAAGTGCTGAAACCAAAAGAAATTTGCAACGGTCCCTGCATTTTTATATTAGGAAAAACAAGCAAGGGTGGCAGGTGATGTCTCCATATCCAAGAGTTCATTTTAATTAACTCCTGCAAATGAATGGAGTTTTTGCTTTGGCTCTGGCTAAGCTGTATTTGGTTGGGTCACTGTGACTGAAAAGTGACAACCAAGAGGAGAGCTTTGAAAGCTCCAGGTTGCCTGTGGTGAAGGCACAGCTTTCCCTGACAGAACATTTCTCTCCTTTTGGCCATGTTTTTGTTTTCCTTGCTTTGGGCAAAGCTGTGAGTCCTCTGTAGGAAAAGCTGTGGCAATCCTCCTCAAGACCCCACAATCTTAGAAGCCTTAACCTTAATGATTCTGTCATTTTATGGAGTGTTCTTCAAGATTTGAGTGAAAAATGGTACCCTGGGAAGTGAGGGGCTGCTCCAGTGCTGCAGGAATTCATCATTCCAGGGTAGAGGCTGGAGAATTGGCAGAAGCAGGAGCCCTTCTGCCCACAGGCAGGTGCTGAAGGCTTGTAAAATTTACATCCTTCACAGAGCAGAGGTTGGACCTGTCCCTGGATTTTCTCCTCCTTGTTCCTCTGCTATTGTTGCCTAGTATCAAAAGGGAAAAACCTTTTCAACAGTGTTAAAATAGTAAAATTAAAAGCAGACCTTTATCTGGAAGCTTCCAGGTGTCCCAGTGGTCCACGGGTACACTCAGTATTGTATTTCTACGATTTTTATGAGTTTAACAAATTATCACATCCAACAAACACTGGCCAGTTGAAGAGCAGTTGATTAGGTCATTTTTCCCCTGGGTACTGCTCCATTGGAGTTGGTCCAGGGCTTCTTTGCCCCATTTCTTCTTGTGTCTTCTCAGATTCTGACTGGAAAACAAAATCTTCTTCTTGTAGGTCCTCTTCTTGAAAATAAGACTAAACAGTGTTTCAGGAATGTGTTAGAAGCTTAGCTTATTGTTCTAAAATCTAAAAGGAAGGGTAGGAAAAATCCCAGGAGCTGTGTAACTACGGAATAGTAGGCTACAGAGCTACGTATATGAAAAATATATAAAAAGTAAAAATCTGTAGGCTATGCCTGTACCTAAGGGCTTCCTGTTGCCCATTGGTGGATTTGAGCTGCAAGAAGCTTTTTGGGAGCACCAATGGGTATGAGCTGAGCCCAGCCCAGGTTCTGTGCCCAGCCAGACACTGCTGTGCCCAATGGAGCCTTCTCTGGGCTGGGTCCTGGCAGGGACAGGGATCAGGCACTGATGAAGGCTCTGTCAAAGGAGAGAGGACCAGGGATGGATTTCTATCCCTGGAACAAGTGGCCTTTGCTCCTGTCCCATGGGGGTGGCAAACACAGGCAAGGACGGGCTGGTCTTGGGAACAGCCGTGTTGGAGCACCAGCAGAGCTGTGAGTAAATCAAAAGTTGAGCACTGTGAGTAATCTGGTTGTAAAGGTGATGAGTGATGTGCCCACACAGGTGTGTACACGTGGATTCTGGGCACGGGGAATGCCAGGGCTCTGTCCCTGTGATGCCATTTGGTTTTTGCTTTTTTCTTTTATACGTTCTCTGTATTCTTCACACACTTATTTGCAGCTCTGTAGCCTATTGTATTAGTGGCTGATTTTCCCAGTAATTTTCCAGAGCCTTTCCCGAGGCAGAAGGACAAATCAAGTTCCAGAGCTCCAGGCCCCAGCAGGTGCAGGTCCCCTGTCCTATCTTGGTTCTTCCTGGGAACCAAGGCTGAGCACAACTCTTGGAGATTCATTTCATGGACAGAGCACAGCCAGTGCTGAGGGGAGGACTCCAGAGAACAGGCTTGACCTGGGGGGGAATTGCATCCCCCCTTGTCCTCCTAATTGGTGCTTTTTATCAATTATGCTAATTTCCTAAAACCTATAAAAACGTACTCACCCCTGGGAGGGGTGGGCTTTTGTGGACATCTTTCCACACCTGCCCCTGAAGGCCTTCAAATAAAGGAAGGAGCTCTTACATTACCTTATATTACTAAAATGATCTCGAGTTTCATTTCCAGGTTGAGGGAAAAGGCAATGCCTGTCTGATTTGTCCCTGCTGTCCTTGCAGAGTGGCGGCAGGCCAGCGGGGCGAGGATGATCCTTCAGGATGAGGACATCACCACCAAGATAGAGAATGACTGGAAGAGACTCAACACACTGGCACACTACCAGGTAACTGTGGGAGAGGGTGGGTTGGAGTGAGATCTCCTTTCTAATAAAATAAAAAGCAAAGTTGTTATACTCTTGCCTGGGGAAGTGGTGGAATCAGCGCTCCTGGAGGCGTTCAGAAAACTTGTGGATGTGGCACTTGGGGACATGGGTTAGTGGTGGCCTTGGCAGTGCTGGGTGAATCCCAGTTGGGCTGGATGATCTTAAAGATCTTTTCCTACCTTAATAATTCTGTGATTTTCATTATTGTAAGATGCAGAGGTAAAGAATGGTTGAGTGGGCAGAAGGCCCATATTGGGCACATCCCTCCTGTCCCACTGTTTTTGTCCCAGTTATCCTGAACAACGCTAGAGAGGAAGCCAAGGGTAGAAAACAAAATCTTCTTTCTCTCTCAAAGGCCATCCCTGGTGAGTGGAGGTGGTTGGGGAGGAGATGAGGACAACATGAGTTAACATTTGTCACGTAGGCAAACAAATCCAAGGCCTTCTATGTCCTTTTTTCCAATGTATCCATGGCCTTTAAATGCAAGCAGTGTTCAGAAGGATGGAAGAGAGAAAAATGGAAGGAGGGAGGCTTAGTGACTGAAAAAAGAGGTGGGAAACAGCATGGCTGGAGACCATGGTGCAGTGGAGTTGTTATTGCAAGGAATCCTTGTTTTCAATCCCTGTCCTAGTCCAGGTGACCTGCTGTGCTTCCCCTCATCTCTGCATGACCTGGAAAACCATAAGCAAGAGTTAGAGATGTCTGAAAATGTCTTACACAAGAGGTAGATTTAATTTAAAAAGTGGACTTTTGGTCAAAAGCTTCTCCCTTGGGGAAAAAGAAAAAAAAAAAGAAAAAAAAGACCTCATTAAGTTTAATCCGATGCTGACGATTTTGTCATTTCCTCCATCACACCTCAACAATCTCTGTTTCATAACAAGATTATTTTCTCTTGTCACTTAAGAGCTGAGCTGAGGAGGCAGCAAGCAATAATTTGAAAAGAAAACAAAACTTTTTACTTCAGATTGACTGAATCATTGCTGGCTGATTTAGATTTTTTTTTCCAGACAGAGCAAGGACATTTCCTGCTTTGTTTCGTCAACAAACCAGGGATGATTTTCTTCCCTCTCTGTGCTTTTTCCATGGTTGGTTTTTTTTGGTTTTTTTTGTTTTTTTCTTCAGGCAATGAGCTCCCAGCTGTATGATGAGCTGGGCCAGGTCCTCAGGAAAAATAATTTTCCTGTCTGTCCTGAAGGCTGACATGGAGCATGCTGGGACAGATCCTAAGATTCTCTTTGCCTCAGTTTCCCATCTGTGGTGTGGGGCTAAAACTACAAAGAGCCAATAATTGCCTTCCATGATAGCTGAGGGGCTATTTAATTAGCCTCTGCAGTGCTTTGAAGATCAAAAACTCCATGCAAGTGCTAATTATTATTATTATTATTATTATTATTACACAGACAAGAGTTAGATGTCGTTAGAAGGGTTTTTTTTTACCCATCTCCTTTTTATGATTTCTTATTTATCACAGATGTTCCTGATATGGCTCTTTTGAGCCAGTGGCTTGTTAACATTTCTGATATGGGACCCACGTGATTTGCCTTGCTGTAGAAATGGGAAGTCTGGCTCCTTTCTAAAAAGGCCTGTGGTCCCTCAGAGCACTGTCCCATGACATCCTGGACATCAGCCACCCCAAACCTGCTGCTTTCCCACCTCTGAGACCCTCTGACACCACAAAGAGAAAGAAGCTGTGGCAGTCCCTTCAGTCCAGCAGTGCATTTGTCACTGGGAAGGGTGAGAGGTTGAGAGAGTCAAGGTGGGAAATGTAGACAGGAATTTTTGAACCAGGCACCCAGATATCACCTGCAATCCAGGAGGAAGAAATGGAGCATTTCCAATTGTTTTTATCATCCTCATGGGACAGCCAAGCCTGTTTGAAGTAGCTCAGATGATTTTATTCTTCTCGTGCTTCGGCTCTGCCTAAGAGCTTCCCTGGGATGAACCCATTGTCAGATTTACTGAGGTTAATGCAAAAACCACCCCTGGAAGTGTTTAAAAGGCCTCTGGATCTGGCCCTTGGGGACATGGTTTAGTGGTGAACACAGTGATGCTGAGTTAATGGTTGAACTCCATGATCCTAAAGGCCTTTTCCAACCTAAATGACTCTGTGACTCACACTGTCATCACTGGGCTTTGAATCAGGGCCTGAATGGAGCAGAACCTGTTTGTCACCCTTTGTCCCTTTGTCCAGGTGCAGGATTCTGGCTGTGTAACAGCAGATTTTGTCCCTTTTTATTACTGGAACAACTCACCGAAGAAAGAAATTGAACCTTTGAGGGCAGACTGTGCCCTGCCTACAGTGACAGTGATTTGCAGCTCCTGCTGCCCTGGGCATGGTCCTCAGCCACTTTTCAGAAGTTGATTGACCGAGTCCTTTTCTTTTCTGCAGGTCCCAGATGGATCTGTGGTAGCTTTGGTCTCCAAGCAAGTCACTGCCTACAACGCAGTCAACAACTCCACGGTGTCCCGGACATCAGCCAGCAAGTATGGTAAGGGTTGGTGTGCTGGGATGGACTGGGAGAGCACTGGGAAGAGACCCCAAATGTCACAGTGGTCACAAGACACCGAGCAGCAGCAGGGAGACTGATGGGCAGAGGGTTAGTTGGTGGAATGAGGCAGCAGGGGAGGATTTAGCCATGTGAAAACTCTGGCTCCTCGTTCAAGCTGTGGTTGGATTGCTCTTGGGAAGTTCTCCTCCCTCATTAACGAGAGGAGGAGTCTGTATAATTAACTGCCTCCCCCTTAGATCACTGACTGTCACTCTTGGAGTTTGAGGTGTTTATCAGCAGATCTCAGAGCAGGGGATTGTGGTTCCCACTGTCCCCATGGGACAGCTGAGAGTGACACAGCTGTGAAAGGGGCACCAGGTGGAAACTCCTCTGCAGAGCCAAACAGGGACCTCCTGAGTGTCACTCACACCCTTCCACACCTTCCTCCCCTGCACCAGAATTTCATCCAGGCCATGTCTCACTAAGGTGAAGCTGGACAGCAAAGCAAAACATCCACAGTGTACACCAGAGTGCTGCAAAAACCCCCCCTCCAACCTGAATGCTGCTGTCATATCCCTTTATTCATATTTTTAATTTATGAAAGTATATCCAACCCTTCTCACTCCCTTTATCTTAAGGGAAAGTGCAGTTACTCAATGTCCAGAGGTGCCCCCTTCCACTTTCTCCAAGGACATAAATGATCCATGAGGCCTTATTAATATTCATCCTCTTTGCCATGTTGTTGCAATTACTGAAAGACACTGTGACCTTTGAAAAGGAAGACTTGAGGGGGGTTAATTTCTGTTGGATTTCTTTAATTCTTTTGCCATTTGATTTTTCAGGAGGAGGGAATGGGGAAGGAGGCAGGGGGAGGAGAAGATGTGGTGGGTCAAAAAGTGATTGTTAATTGCAATTAAGAAAACAGCATCCAGAGAGAAAAAGGATATTCCATCTGATAATTAATATGTAGAGATTGGTAATGCATTAATGAGGCTGATTCAGATCGTGCCACAGAAAGGTGCAACACTTCTGATAATTATGGTTGGAAAAGGCAACATTGCTGGAAGGTCAGGGAGAGGGAAATGACTTGTGCCATCACTCAGAGGCAAAGAGAGGTAAAATTTGGAGGATAAAGATATTCCTGGAGAGGAAATCTGTGGGGGTCCCCCTGGGGTTCAGGCTGATTTCTGTCAAAACAGGATTTTGGAGCAGGGAGTGAGGAGGATGGCTGGGCAGGAATTGTTTGCTTTGATGCTGAGGGAGGGAGGGGAGGCAGCTACTTCTAAATCTGGACATGAGGAGCTAAATAAGAGGTCACATTAGAGACATCAGTATTTTTATGTGAAAAAGCATGACAGGGTGTGCCTGACACCCATATGGGGAAAACCAGTCACATAAGGAGCTGGTTACCATAAGGAACTGGTGCAGTGCCCTGGAGCAGCCCTGGGAAGTGTCTGACACTGACAGTGCCACTTCCCAGGGAACACAATAAGAGGTAAAGGCTGTGGACAGCTAGAAATCAGTGTCCAAACCTCATTTAATTTGAGAGTGCAAACACTGACATCACAGCTGCCTTGGTGACGTGGTTTTACCTTTGCTGAGCCAACCCCCCAGACAATGCTCCGAAAAATGCATTTGGTGGGACGCCACCAGCACAATTCCTGCAAATCCCAATCCCAAGAGCCCCTGAGACAGGTGGAGACCCCTGGGTCTGTGTCCCTGCAGAAAACATGATCCGCTACACGGGCAGCCCCGACAGCCTCCGCTCGCGCACGCCCATGATCACCCCCGACCTGGAGAGCGGCGTCAAGATGTGGCACCTGGTCAAGAACCACGAGCATGGGGACCAAAAGGAGGGTGACCGAGGCAGCAAGATGGTCTCTGAGATCTACCTGACCAGGCTACTGGCCACCAAGGTACGTGGCGGGGGTGGGGGCACACCGTGAGAAAGGTTTGGGTTTGAGGCCCTGGTGGAATTTCTTGCCAGCAGGAAAATGAGAGGCCGCTTAGAGGGTGCCAGGGGTGGGCAAAGAGAGAAGAGCAGAGGGAAAACAGAGCAGGAGGAGAGTTCCAAGCATGTAGGGAAGGAGCTTGAGCTTTGAAAGAAGAGTTGGAAAAGGGACACTGGAAAAACGGTGAGGAGAAACGATCCAGGGCCGTGAGATTAGTGGAGAAAGTCAGCATGGGTGGAGGTCCTGGGGTTCTCAGTTGTGCTGGTTTGTAATTTGTACCAAAATTGAGCAAAGGAAGAGCCAGGGCAGGTGTTCAGAGCAGGTTCCAGGGATGTGTCAGGACTCACAGTCCGAAATGGGCTCCTATACCACAAAATCCTGAGTTTTGTGGTACAAATCCTTCTCCACATTTCCTCTGGGCCAATAAAGATGCTTGTGCTGATGGCTTGGAGAGGGTTACATTGACCTTACAGTGAGACGTGAAAATTCAGGATCCACAGAGAGAAAATGCTGATTAAATCAACTGGAGGCAGAGCAGGGACATCCTGACCTGAGTCTCCAAACAAATCCATAACTTAGACTTTTTCATTTTTTGTCAGGGTGTTAAAAGGCACAAACACAAATCCACATGTTCATGCAAATGCTGCCTGAGTTTGCCCATCAGACACATTTCCATCACTTATTTAAGTCCTTCCAGATTTACCTGCTCATTTATTCCTCAACTCATTTTGCCTCTGATGTCTGGCTCACCCTGCAGCCTCACTCAGGCTGCCAGAGCTGCAGAGGGATTTGGAGGAAAAGTGGCTTTGTCTTTAGCCCCTGGTCCATGCCCCATTCCCTGGCATCAGGAGGCTTTTATGGATCACACAATGTGTGAAAAATGTTGAAAAAGGAAAATGTTGCTCCCCCGGGCTCAGGCCCCAGCTGGTGGAGACCAGCAAGCATTGGACTGGTGCTGATTTATGTTGTCTGGGGATACAACCCCTACCCCACCATTGAAGTGCTTTTGCTTTCTGTTCTGGGTCACAAACTCAACACTTNTGATTTCCATGTGGGGATGGACCTTCCTTCCTTTTTCAGGATCAGAAATCTGCACTTGCCACCAGCTTTTTTTTTTTTTTTTTTTTTTTTTTGTGGAGATGACAGGAAAGCAGCTGCAAAACCTGCACATCAACAGAAAGAGTAGGAAGGATGGGGTTTTATTGTTTCCCCTCTTGCACCAAGCAATTTTCTTTTCTCATTGTGACTGTTTGAGGGAGGGAAAGAGAGAGAGAGCAGTTGCTGTAATACAATCCCCAGGAATACTTTGCTAAACTGACAATGATTTTTATTCTGGTAAATCCCTGACCTCTGATACCTAAGAGCCTCTTGCCTAAAAGCCTCAGAGGTTTTCCTGGTGTTTGTGAGGGTGAGCATGTAGAGAACTAATTCCCTCCAGGAGCTGAACCTGAGGGCAGCTCTTCCATGTCAGACCAAAAGGATTTCCCCTGTGGAGCCCTTTCTGAGTCAGACATGTGCTGCAGGGCTCTGTTCACCCCACAGGAGTTCACACAAGCAAAAGGTGCCTCTGTTTGTTTCCTGAAAAATAAATCAAGTGGTGAATCAGCCAGAGACACCAGCTTTTCAATTAAGTGTTTGTTAGCTCTAGGTAAACTTGAGCCACTCTGCTGGAACCTGGGCCTTTGTTTCTAGAAAGGAGACATTTCTGCCCTAGGTGTTTGGAGAAAGGGCAGAGTTTTATCTTTCAGAAGAGGAAAGTTTTCGTATCAGGGAATATTTGTTGGAGATTCAATTGATTTTTGGTTATTCTAGCAGCTGGATGGTTTGTCCACACATAAATGCCTGTGAAGTTCTGGTGACAGAGGAAATGTGCCCTGCCTGGTTCCACCCCAGACCCAGCCTAGAACTCCTCAGCTGTCCCCTTCTCCAAGCCTGGCCACCCTTGGATATTCCAGCTCCTCTCCTTCCTGCTAGAAGCCAACTGTCCTCAAGGGTGACTCTCCAAGCCCTGGATCTGGGATTCTCCTCCCAGAGGAGCATGAGGAGGCCTCTGCAGTGGATATTACAGTGGATATTATCAGTTCTGATCCACAGACATGCCCTGTTTCCAGTGAGGTAACAAAATTCAACATCCTCTCCCCACTTGTTACCTCATGTTCTTCTTTCCTTCCTTCCCTCTCCCACCAGGGCACCCTCCAGAAATTCGTGGACGACCTGTTTGAGACCATCTTCAGCACTGCTCACCGTGGCAGTGCCCTCCCCCTGGCCATCAAGTACATGTTTGATTTCCTGGATGAGCAGGCAGACAAGCACAACATCCACGACCCCCACGTGCGGCACACCTGGAAGAGCAACTGGTGAGTGAGTGAGTGAGTGAGGCAGCCCAGCACAGCCCAGCACCAGCCACTGGGCTGGAAGGAGAGCAGAGGGACCTCTGTGTTGGGATCTGGCTGCTGGGGAAGCTGAGGACCCTGCTGTGGGGCTCAAAGGATGAGGCTCAGTCTTGCCAAGTCAATGGGGAAGTCAGAAGATCCCAAAATCTAGAGGATTTTGTTAGGGATGGAGCACTTGTGCCAAACAGGTCCCAGTTTGCCCTGTATTACGTGGAAATGGCAGGATTTGTGAGGGATTTGATGAGGAAAAATGAAGTTTTTAATTGCTGCAGTGCCCAGGATCACATAGGAATATCTAGGGAGTCGTGGGACAGGATTCAGTGCTTCATCTGCACTGAGTGTTTGAACTCCCAGCTCCATTTGTTTGCCCACAGAGAGGTATCTCATGCCAGGTGAAAATTTAAAGGTACCCAAGGCATCCTCAGAGGGTGTGGAGCACCCACAGGAGACTTGTACCCTCCTGGTTGGCAGCTGGAGGCCAGGAGAGCATCTCCAATGGTAGGAAGCATTTAAAAGGTGTGGAGCTGGATGTGAGTCTCCTTTGGAGTGAGTGACAAAGGGTCACATCAGGGGCAGAGTGTGACATCAGCCCCCCACTCCAGCTGCCAGCTCCTCCTCATCCCTGCAGTGGGACAGCAGGAAAAGCCAGGATCGGTGGAGAAAAATCTCCTCTATGCTGAGTCTCCCCGTTGGAAAGAGCTCCCTGGGGAATGGCTCCCTCCCCGTCTGCTGTGCAAACACAGGGACTATAAAAGGAACAGCAGAGGAGAGCCATGGGGCTCCCAGCTCATGCATTTTTTCCTTTTCCCAGCCATGCTGTTGGCAGATCGTCACAGCGCTGGTGACATAAAAAAAGAAACCCCATGCACCAAAGAGGCTTTCAACTAATGAAACATTAGCATATTATTAACATTATCTGCGGCACTAATCTAAGGCTGATTGCAGCCACTCAGCCTAAATGAGCAGGAGGTTTATTTAAGGGGGGAGGGGGGAAGGCAGAGTGTGTGTGTTTGTGGGGAAAGGGGCAGTGTGAAGAAATCTGTTCAATCAGATCGAATTAACTCAAAAGTCACATCACAGGGCTTCATTATTCCCAGCTGGGGCCATCGTCCCCCATCCCCTCCCCACACCCAGGCACACAAACACACGCTCTGCTCCTCCTCACCCTGGCTGTGTCTGTCATCCAAACACCTGCACAAGGACTTCTGCAAGGTTCACTCATCCACCTCATCCCCCAAGTGATGATTCTCCATCCTCAGCCTAGAATCCCACAGCTCCATCACGTCTCATGGTCATTTTTTACCTCTTCCCTGAGGCCCTGGCACAGGCTGTCCAGAAAAGCTGTGGCTGCTCCATCCCTGGACTGTTCAAGTCCAGGGTGGATGGGGCTTGGAGCACCCTGGAAGAGTGGAAAGTGTCCCTACACCAAGGGTGTTGGAACTGGATGATCTTTGAGGTCTCTTCCCACCCAAACCACTCTATAGTTCTGTGTTTTCCAGCATCTCCCTCTTCTCCTGAACTCAGCTGGCAGGATTCCCTGTGTGGGGCTTTCCTTACATTTGTTCTGTGATTTTGCTGGCTCAGGAGGACACACAGAAGTTTAGGAAAACACGGTGACAACCCTCTGCCAGGAAGGTCGTTACCCAAAATCTATCAGACTTGGAGATTAATTTTAACAGAGTTGTGAGCACAATTAGAAAGTGGGAGGAGCTGGGGAGTTTATCCTGAATATCAGGTGAATTTGCTAAGCTGAAAGATGCAGAGAGTGAAGGCAGACTTAACAATCTGCCTGATAGAGAGACAGGAGCTGGGTTCTGTGCTCAGGGACATGTCCCAGCTCCTGGGCCAGGATCACTGCAGTGCATCTGCCCTGACAAAAAGGCTTGAGGCAAAGGCTGGAGGTATCTCATACAAGGTACCTCGGGGCATCTCATACAAATGAGCTGCTCTTTGGAGAAAAAGTGGGGAAAGGGCTTTGGATTGCAACTGCAATAGCATTTCCTTGGTTAGGGCAGATATATTTTCATATCAAAGGCTGTGATACTTGTTTCCCAGTTCCTNGGAGGTTTATTTAAGGGGGGAGGGGGGAAGGCAGAGTGTGTGTGTTTGTGGGGAAAGGGGCAGTGTGAAGAAATCTGTTCAATCAGATCGAATTAACTCAAAAGTCACATCACAGGGCTTCATTATTCCCAGCTGGGGCCATCGTCCCCCATCCCCTCCCCACACCCAGGCACACAAACACACGCTCTGCTCCTCCTCACCCTGGCTGTGTCTGTCATCCAAACACCTGCACAAGGACTTCTGCAAGGTTCACTCATCCACCTCATCCCCCAAGTGATGATTCTCCATCCTCAGCCTAGAATCCCACAGCTCCATCACGTCTCATGGTCATTTTTTACCTCTTCCCTGAGGCCCTGGCACAGGCTGTCCAGAAAAGCTGTGGCTGCTCCATCCCTGGACTGTTCAAGTCCAGGGTGGATGGGGCTTGGAGCACCCTGGAAGAGTGGAAAGTGTCCCTACACCAAGGGTGTTGGAACTGGATGATCTTTGAGGTCTCTTCCCACCCAAACCACTCTATAGTTCTGTGTTTTCCAGCATCTCCCTCTTCTCCTGAACTCAGCTGGCAGGATTCCCTGTGTGGGGCTTTCCTTACATTTGTTCTGTGATTTTGCTGGCTCAGGAGGACACACAGAAGTTTAGGAAAACACGGTGACAACCCTCTGCCAGGAAGGTCGTTACCCAAAATCTATCAGACTTGGAGATTAATTTTAACAGAGTTGTGAGCACAATTAGAAAGTGGGAGGAGCTGGGGAGTTTATCCTGAATATCAGGTGAATTTGCTAAGCTGAAAGATGCAGAGAGTGAAGGCAGACTTAACAATCTGCCTGATAGAGAGACAGGAGCTGGGTTCTGTGCTCAGGGACATGTCCCAGCTCCTGGGCCAGGATCACTGCAGTGCATCTGCCCTGACAAAAAGGCTTGAGGCAAAGGCTGGAGGTATCTCATACAAGGTACCTCGGGGCATCTCATACAAATGAGCTGCTCTTTGGAGAAAAAGTGGGGAAAGGGCTTTGGATTGCAACTGCAATAGCATTTCCTTGGTTAGGGCAGATATATTTTCATATCAAAGGCTGTGATACTTGTTTCCCAGTTCCTTTTTTTTTTTTTTTTCCTTGAGGCAACAGGGCTTTCCCTGTCATGCAGCAACTGCTTTCTGCCTGGGGTACTGGGATCATGTGCAGACTTGGGCTGGAGCAGTGGAGAGTGACAGGACACAGTGTCCAAGCACACAGGGTGTGCCATGAGCATCCCCAGTCTCCACCTGGGAGCTCTACCTACCTCCCTTCCCAAGGGATTGTCATGAGGGGTAAAAGCCAAGTCCCTCAATGACAAATGTATAGAATCACAGAATGGTTTGGGTCAGAAGGGACCTTAAACTCATCCAGTCCCATACCCTGCCATGGGCAGGGACACCTTCCACTATCCCAGGGTGCTCCAAGCCTGTCCAAGCTGTTCTTGGACACTTCCAGGGATGGGGCACCCACAGCTTCTCTGGGCAGCCTGTTCCAGTGCTTTATAACCCAAACCATAATAATTCACAAGGCCTGTTCTCATCTGATGGAGCAACCAACAGGGCCAACTTCCCATTGCAGCTTAACACAGAGAGATTCAGAGTCCCTGTCCTCACCTAAATTATACTCCCAGTAATTTAAGGGCACTTTCAACAAGATTGCATTGACTTTAAGGCTCACAAAATCTGCCTTGTGAGGATAACAGGGACAAAAGGTGACTTCACTGCCATCCCTGGACTTTTCAGGGGAGGAATTCATTGCACAGCAAAGTTGATCCCAGAATCTTCACATCCACACCTCTGTCTTGGATTCCCACCCAGCCATCCCTGTGAGCTGTGGCCTGACTGTGTCCCCTCTCCCTCCCCTCCTGCAGCCTCCCCTTGAGGTTCTGGGTTAACATGATCAAGAACCCCCAGTTTGTCTTCGACATCCACAAAAACAGCATCACAGACGCCTGTCTGTCCGTGGTGGCTCAGACCTTCATGGACTCCTGTTCCACCTCAGAGCACCGGCTGGGCAAAGACTCCCCCTCCAACAAGCTCCTCTACGCCAAGGACATCCCCAGCTACAAGAACTGGGTGGAGAGGTGAGTTTTAGCCATGGAATGACATAAAGTGACACAACCAGGCACTACTTTGTGGGTGGAGGCAGGGGGCAGCATCGCTGTTGCTTTTGGAAAACTGCCCCTGGGGCTTTTTTTTTGTCTTTGGCTTTGGCTTTTGCCAAGTGGAAATCTCCACGTTTGCCTTTTATTCCCTTGTGCCTTGCAGCAGAGATGGAAATTTAATTAATGGTGGGAGCTGAAGGTGTTTGCCATCACTGTTTCTCTTGAAGAGAAACCTTTGAGAAGTGGCAGAGGGAGGAAGGAAGGGGAGGGGATGTGTGTGAGCTCTGGGAAGCACCTGGGATTCTCAGGCTTTCCACAGAGGCCAGAAGTGGTTTGCTGCTCTCAGCATCCTTGTGACAGTCCCCACACTGCCTGGATCCCAATGAATTTATAATTATCCCCCAGTAACTCCCCTTGGAGGCTCTTCTGTGCTTTGAGTGAGATGCCAGATGACTGACAGGCTGCTGACTGAAGCTCTGCAGGTATTTTCTGCCAGGCCAGAGGTCTTTCCAGGCATTTTGTCCACACCTCCAAGACCTGTAGCTTTACTTCAATCTGCTGTACCGAGGGTCAGTGTCTGACAAAGCTGCTCCACAGGGAATAAAACCAAAACAACTATTCCTGCGGCGTGTTGGGGCTTCAGTTTCTGTAGGGTTTCACCCAGAACAAGCAAACAGCACATCCTGCTCTTCATGCAGCAGGAGCTGTGCTTTGTTTTCCAATATTCTGCACTTGCCTGGCATTATTGACAGGTTTGGGAGCTGCACAGATGGGGAATGGTTGCTGCTCTGTAAATACAAAGGCGGGTTTGTCCTGCAGATCATTCCTGTGCACTGCATCCAGCTTTCAGCTGTGATTCCTCTGGATGACTTCCCAGGCATGGCCTAGACTTGATACCGTGTCATGCAGGTTGTACAAGGCCTCTGCTGCTGCAGACACCTCACACTGTGCTATAAATCCCTGTCTTGCCTTTGCTGGGGATGATTTTCTCTCATTCTGTGACAGTAGTGTGGCTGATCAAAGAGCTCGGCACGAGGCAGCATTTTTCCCAACATTTCTCCCATTGGTCTGTCATTTGTCTGGACAATTATTTTTAGATGTGGTTAAACACTTCAGCAAATGTCGTTTCTAGGCAACCTGCAAGGCTCTTCCGAGCTACCTTGCTTAATTATGACCTACTTTTGGTACCGTGTCCAAGTTTCTTAGTATGTATTGAGGCTGATTGCTGGATTGACCTGGATAATGGGCAGCAAGCGTTGGAGGTTCCACTTAGAAATCAAGTTTGTACCAACAGTGACCCAAAGGTGTCATTCTCTAGTGATGTTTCAGCAACACTCTGTGTGGGTGGGTGGTTTCTGTGGACAAATAATTTGTTCTCCATCTCAAACTGGTTGATTTTTATCCTGGGAGATGCTACATTTGAGTGACAAACTGAGGTATTTGAGTGGAGAATGAGATATTTCCTTATGCAGCAAACACCTTTTTTTTTTTCTTTTCCTTCTGGATAAACAAAAGGCTGCAGTTTCCATTTTGTTTTTTCCAGTATTGATTTCACTTTACAACTTTTTGGAGCTAAATCCCAGTGCCCAGTGATCTTTAGCAATAGGTGCTGCATTTCCTTGGAAATTTTCCCAAACAACTGGGTTTGCAAACGAGGTACATAACACCTCCTGCTGCTTGCAAACAGCCCTGGATTCCTGTCCCCAGCATGTGCTGGGTTGTTATCTGCACTGATGTCTGACAACTTGAACCGAAGCCCAAGGGGAGGCTGCAGGTTTTGGAATATGGTTAGATCTTCTTCCCTGCTTTTATTTTTGTGTGTCAGTTCCACTGACTCAAGGCAGTGGCACCTGGATGCTGTGGGAGATGAAAGAAAAAACCTATCAGGGATGAATAAAATATAATTTGAGTTCTACCCCGAGCTAATAAATTCCTTCTCTCCGTTCTGCAATTGAGCTTTGAGTGAGTTTTTCCAAATCCAAAGGCTTCTAGTGCTGGTTGGAGCTATTTCTGTGCTCAGCATCAGCTGGAGATGGCAGCCTTCAAGACCACTAGACTTCTTCAAAGAGTGAATCACGAGATAAAAAAATCAGGGAGTTTAAGAAGTGGTTGAGTAAATCAGGAGAACCTGAAATCAAAATAACTTCTTTGACGTAGAGGAAACTCCAAGAGGGTAATTAGTCAGTGGTAGATTGTAGCCAACCTGAGCCACTCTGCATTAAAATATGCCTGGATTTAGAGGTCTGGAAGTGGAGCTGAGCTCGGTTACTCCAAGCCATCCCTTTGAAACTTTTGGTTTCTTGGTGTGAAACCTTTAGGATTCACCAAACTCAGAGCAGGGAATGACCTTGGCATGAAAAGGAGGCAGGGATGAAGGGACTTCCCTCCAATCCTTTCCATTTGGGAATATGCATTGGCAAGGGAATAATTAGAGCTTCTGGCCTCACCAGTGGTCTGCCTTCACAGGGTGATCAACTGGAAATTTCATTCCAAAAGATTTCAACAGCAAGATTGTTGGGAATCCTCACTGGTTTCATTTTTTTGTTTGGCTCATGTTTTAGAGTAGGATTTTCCCATGTTTTCAGTTACTTGTTTGTGATAAGTCAAGTGTTGCCTTCAGAACTGGGATGCATGACAATGACTAATTTAAAAAATGTAAAATTTACCAATTTTTGCAATTTCCTGTTGATTTAATGGAAAACTATATAAGAAATTGAGCTCTTCCTTGACATTTTGAGAGCTTGGTTGTTTTAGAGCCTATTTCTATAATTATTCAAGATAATGGATTTGCTGACAACAGCAACAAAAAAATTATTTTGCACCACTTAAATTTAGTTGAAGATGTTCCCTGCTCATTGCAGGGGGGCTGGACTAAATGACCTTTAAATGTCCCTTCCAACCCAAACTATTCTGTGATTCTGGGATAGTCCTTTTATAACATTATTGGAAGCAGAAGTGGACTCTGCCTGCTGAAACAATCCAGCTGAGAAATTCTGGCTTTTGGGAAAAAAAACAGGTTCACTGTTCAAATGATACCCCCAGAGCTGGAAACACGTGGTCAAAAAATGTCCTGGTGCAGCCACATCTTGGATTTCCTGGGGCAGAACACGAGGCCTGATGAGGCAGGACAATTAACCCAGGAAATTGGGACAGGCTATTTGGCTTTTGTTGAAGCCACGAAGAGTCAAGCTGCAGTTCTAAAACAAAGTGAAGGCTTTTCAATTATCATTATATGAGTCTACTGGAAAAAAAAAAAAAAAGAAAAAGAATAGGAAAAGAATGGGAATGGTAGAGCAGAATCTCATCTGACTTCAGTTAGTAAAACTCCATAGGCTCTGCTGAATTTACATTAGAGCAGCTTCAGATCTGCATCTTTTCAAGTTTACTTCAAATGTCCCCTTTGAGCCTGGAAATCTGGAGAACTTGGGAGCATTTGATGCAATCCCCAAGCAATACAAAGGGGAGCCTGTTCTAATTGGGACTGTCTCATTAGCATTCAACACCACACTGAAAAGATGACAAAGGGCTGTGGCTGACCTTTCATTTCTCTCCATGCTGCCAAGCTTATGATAACACTTGTTTGAACTTCATTAACACCATTTAATTGCCTGCATCACAATCAATATGATGTTTCCCTGCCAAAGCCTGACACGGAGGCAGGGATGTGGGAGACTGAAAAGGGGCAGAGCACAAAAAGCAGAAGTCAAAGAGTTTTTCCATTTCACACTGGTGCCCAAAACACCTGCAGGGCTGCAAGGAGAGGATCTGGTGCTCTTTTTTCCCCTCATCCCTGCAGAGACTCGGTCTCCTTTTGGCTGCTTATGGTGCATTGAAAAGGGCTCCTCTAAGAAGAACTTAAAGTCAATGGAGACATCACGAGTGTTCTCAACTTAAGAGTCATCCAATGAAGACCATTCAAAACAGACTTGCCCAGGTTCAGGATCAAAACAAGCTTAAAGTGGTCTGATATGTGGGATCCAGAATTATAACTTCTGAATTTTATTGTGTTAACCTGGGTGCAAACACTGCCTGACATAGCTGGTGCTACCTGGGGCCATGATCTCATCTACTTTTTTTTTTTTTTTTCCATAAATGGGCAGAAAGTTCTAGGATGAGGGGGAACAATTTTGAAGTAAAAGGGAGAGATTTAGGTGAGATGTTTGGAAGACATTTTTTACTCAGAGGGTAAGAAGGCCATAGCACAGGGTGTCCAGAGAAGCTGTGGCTGCCCCTGGATCCCTGGAAATGCCCAAGGCCAGACTGGACGGGGCTTAGGGCAACCTGGGACAGTGGGAGGTGTCCCTGCCCATGGCAGGGGTGGCACTGGATGATCTTTAAGGTCCCTTCCGACACAAAACATTTCTGATTTGATGATTCATGAAGCAACTATGATTTGCACCCCATTAACCTTTAGATGTTGAGGTCTGGATCTTGTTAGGAAGTGCTTTTAAGAGCAAGTTTAGAGTAAACAAAACAGACAGACTGTACCTAGTTGGGATTTCACCTACCCAGTGTGTCAGCTGGGGGTTTCAGGGCTCTCAGGTCACTGGGAAATCTCTCCCTGTGCAGTGCTGGTGATGTCTGTTGGCCACTTTGCAGCTGACTTTAGAAAGAAAGACAAACTGGACCAGTTTAATACAATAAAAAGTTGCATGTACTCTTAACACTGTGAGTTATTGAGGTTTTAAGGAGAAATTCTGAGGGCTTTAAAAAAGAGCATCACATGACAGGTGCAAATCCTGGCTCTACTTTAAATAACGAGTTTTCTGTGCTCTCTCTCTCTCTGCTGGAAAAAAGGCTCAAGAAGTAGCACACCAAAGGTCAAGGCAGCGGGTGTTGTCAGTGGAGATAATAAAAAACAGTGCTGGAAGGGCCCTCAGGAGGTCAACCCGACCATCTCCTGCCTCAGGGCAGGATCAGCTCTAAAGCCTTCCTGACAGATGCTTGTCTACCCCTTTCTTAAAGGCCTCCAACAACAGAGCCTCTGCTCTCCTCAGGCAATCCATCGCCGTGCTTCCCTGTCCTCCCAGCAGAGTGTTTTCCCTTCTGGGCAGCCAAAACCTCCCTGGCTGTAATTAAAGCTCAGGCATCCCCCGGGCAGGGGGTACAGCTCATTCCTTGCTTCTCTGGGGCAGCTTTTGGCATATCTGAAGACTGCTCACTTGTCTTCCTCTTCACTTTCCATCTCCAAAAGAATCCGGATGTTTTCTCATCAGGGTAACAAGCTGTTCTTACACACTGCAGCTTTCAGCAGGCAAGATGCAAATATGTCCAAATGTGGGGGTGCAGCCCCACAAATCCTCTGCACGGAGGTGCTGCTGGGTGATCTCCTGTCCCAGGGGAAGTACCCGTGCACCAATTCAATCTTCAGCCACTGAGACGCTTCTGCCCATCAATTCTCCACTTCATTCTGTGGTGAGAAACAGCAGGAAAAGCCGTGAACAGGCAAAATAAAAGTGTTGCCCCTCCTGGGACTTGCACGCACAGACAGAATTGTTCCCTCAAACAGTTTGGGTTGGAAGAGACCTTAAAGCTCATCTCATTCCCACGGGCAGGGACACCTCCCACCATCCCAGGTTCCTCCCAAGCCCCACTCAGCCTGGCCTTGGACACTTCCAGGGATGGGGCATCCCCAATTTCCCTGGGTGTTATATTCCAGTGCCTCACCGGCAGCTCTGATGCTTCCCAGGAAACCCAAAGTGCCATTCAGTGTCAGTGCGAGATCTGACAGCGTATCCTTGCACTGCTTCACCACATCCCAAGAAAGAGCTGGTTGTGAGGTGCGGTGTAACTCCACAACCAGTATTAAGTTATGAAGTAGGTGTGTTTATTCAGCGCTGGACGCATAGGGGATCGCTCCTCCAATTATGCGTGCTGTTTAGCTGCTTCTCAACCTTTTTATCCTTTAAAATGTTACATATTCATAGGATTACACAATTTTCTAATACATATGCATCCTATCCCCACCCATCTTTGTTCCAGGTGGGAATTAGTTCGGTGGTCTTCTGGTGGTCGTTGGGATGATGCAAGAGAGCTTTCTTCTAAGTTTGGACTTTTGTCTTCTCTTCCCTTCTCAGGCCCTTTGGACTTTCTAGCCTTGTCCAAGTCAGGGAGCTGATTGATTACTGCCCTGAGGCCTGACAATACTTGCTTATTTCCAGGGCTTTTCGTATTCTTCTCCTTATCGATCATTGCACCTTTTCCTTTCTTCCTTTTGGTCGATGTAAGCAACAGGAAATGTTCACAGCCAATGTTGAGCATGGCACATTCCTTCTCTCCTATTCCTAATTATCTTCTAACTTCTATTCTTCTAGGATCTAACTTAAAGTTTCCTGTTTCAGTTGTTCCCAAGCTTCCCACCAGCCCTTCCCTGCTGGAGCAGTCCCCCATCTCCCTTTCACGCACCTCTCCCTCCTTCAGCGGTCTGGATGCAGCCGGCTATTGCATAACCCTAATTATGTTATTGCCGTAATTGCGTCTGCCGTCTGCAGCACATGGATTCGTTACAAGCTTTTCATATGCTAAAATGATTATTAATGAGTGCGGTCCCGTCCCAGCGACAAACAACAGCCATGACAAAAAGATCTTTTGGAAGGCAATTAGCTCCATGCTAAGCTGCCTAAACCATGGGCTGTGCTGGGAAATTTCAGGCTGGGGAGGGAGCACTGGCAACGTGGCTTTTCTCTTCTCTTTTGATGAGTTAATGAGTTACTGAGCGGCAGCAGGCACAGTCATTCTTGTGAAACAGCTCCGCTAAGGAGCCTTTTCCCGTCGGTACCGAGGGAAAGGACATTTATCCCTGGATAAACAGAGGAGAAAATGCATTCCCAGGTCACTGTTGTGTCACTCTCCTTGGGAAAACAAAACGAAGCAAAACGGAACAAAACAAAACAAAACAAAGACAATCCAGGGAAAGATGAGGTTGGAAGGAACAAGAATAATTTTTTTTCGGTATAAGAGTACCAACTACATCCTGGTACATCCCAAAACCTTCTGCATACATCAGCAGCAGTGGAGGGTCTGCTGAGCTCTGTCTCCAGCTCACGGCAGGCTGGGGTGGGTTGCTGTGCCCGTGATACCTGTGGGGACACATTCCATGGCCTGGTTATCCTCACATCCTCCATTTGAGCTGGAGTGCTGGAATGATGGTTTTACCCCAATTCCTCTTGATTTTAATTGCTTATGAAGTCTAATGAACAAATTTCCTGTCACTTCAGAGGATGAAGGGCCTTGAGGTAAGAATGGAGGCTGCTCCTGTGAATATGGGGAAACTCAGACACATAAGGCTGGATCTTTTGATATTCATCTAAGGATCTTCTGGAAACAGCTGGGGAAGGATCCACTGGAGATGAGCAAAACTGGAGCTCAGAAGTAGCAGCAAATCTGCCCAGGACTCTCACTCTTGACCCTTTGGAGGCAGGTTAAGCTAAATTTGCTGCTTTGCTTTGCCACCTTTCTGTCTCATTCAGAGGGCATCTGGCTCAGTGTTGTGTTCCCAGCCTCCTGCTGGCTGTGCAAGTGTGAGTCAAAGACCTGTCCCTGTCTCAGGTGAGACCTGCTGGCCCTCCCCAGGTGACAGAGCATCTCACTGCCCCTGGCACTGCCTCCCAGGCCAGCTCTGGCGTGGGAGCTGTCAGCAGCAGGGGTGGTGGAAGCAGCACAGGCAGCCTTGCAAATTCCAGCAGTGCAAATGGAAGGGCCTCTGGGGTTTGGTGACAGCTTCTCAGTGGTTTTTGCATTCGGGGTATGCAAATGGCAGAGAGGCTCTAAGTACCTCTGAGGATCCAGGCTGGAATGGAAGGTAAATAAAGACTCAGCAGGGATGTTGTCATCTCCCTGCTAGGATGCTTTAAAACACACATTCATCATTTCTTTAGAGAGCACAGTGATGGCTTCATTAGAAACTCTTCTGCATAAATAAGTCACTGGGCCTTGGCAGAATTTGGATGGAAGGATATTATGTCTTCTTGCTTATCTCATTTGGGGTATGGGTATGTGGTGTTTTCCCCTTCTTTTTCTTTTATTTTTGCCACAAAACACACTCCCACAACACCTTGGTTTAAAGGGAAATGACTGTTCAGGTGTGTGATGCCAGGGAACTGAGTCTGGAGGAGACCAGGGTACTTCAGTGGCTGCTGGTCTGTGACCCCAAATCACTGAGATCACAGCTTGGGAGTCTGCCATGGCCAGAGCCCTGAAACTGTGACTCCTGAAACTCAGATTTGTGCATCCCATCCTCGGCTCCAGGGAGCATTTCATGCTGCTTTTCGTGGTTTGGGTGAGTCATGGGAGCGTTGTGCTGCTGGGGCTGCAAAGGGATGGGGAGCTTTCAAACCCTCGTGAGTCACAGACTCCAGAGTCTGTTGCTGCCAGGTGCAAAGGAAACAGGACAAACTTTTGGAGAAGCAGTTGATAAGTGTGTCTGTGCTCCACTTTTTGGGGGCACCCTGTCCCTACACCCGCTATCCTACCACCATTTGGTGGCAGCTCAGCCAGGGAGAAAAAAGGAGAATTTTGACTGCTTGTCAGAGCCAGACTGGCACCTCTGACTTCCTCCAGTGACCCTATTTATTTTTGCTGTGATGAGCCCCCTTCTCTTCTCATTTCACCCATCAGGAGGGTGCCTTTCCAATATTCATGAGGAGCTGCTCTCTTCTCAGGCACCAAAAATCAGTGCATTTCACTGCATTGCAGCCTGTTTTCCCCACAAGTCTGTGAAATGTGCTGGCTGCACAAGGATGTTTTTTGGTTTTTTTCCAGTGCCAAGGCACACCTTGCTTTTTCACCCTAAGATTCCTTGCTCTTTGACCCTAAGATTCCTTGTTTTCTCAGCAATGTTATGGATGCCACCAATTCCCTTGAGCAGCACAGATCTGGTTTTCTCCAGCAGGTCATGCCAAGACCTGTTGAAATTTTTCTTCAAAAGGTGGCAAAGGTCTAGAAATATTTATTCCTCCCACTCAGCATCTTTTCCTGGGGATAGTTCTGCAGGACAGGTCCTCCTGGGATTTCCAGATGCTCACTTTACTCACAGACACCTGTACAGGTCCACTTGGGGACAGAGGGTTAGGCAGAGTGTAAAGAAAAACAAACCCACACCACTCTTCACTGGAGCACTGGGAATGAGAAATATTTAGACCATGGGACTGAGTTAAACTAAGATTTCTGGCTGATCCTAAGCCCAGAAGACAAAATGCCAGGACTCCAGGGGGAGTGATGTTTGTGTGCCTGCTGGAAGCTGCAGTAAAATTAATGAGGTTTGCATGAGTTTTTGTGGTGAAACAGAGTTTGGCTCTGGAAAATGTCAGGCAAGAAGGACCTCTGCCTCCTATGCCTCCCTCTCCTAAGGATGACATCAACATCCCACCACCAAAACCAGGGTATCAACAGAGACTGACCCATTGCAGTAAATCAGGGTGGGAGTGAAGGGCACAAAACCAAACTGAGCACAACTGGAGCCTCCTGGTGTGGAAGGGTTTCCCCCTGTGCTCTTGCACTGCTCTGTCCCCCACAGGAGACTCCAGCAGCTGCTTGTCCTGCTCTGTCACACAGAATATTTTCCCACTCATCCACTTCAAGGATCCTCATCACACAGCACTTCAATGTCCAATTTCTCTGCAGTGGCAAACAGCCTCCATCTCAGCAGGTGTCTCCATGCTGTTTACAGGACACCTGTCAGCTCTTTTGGCTCCCTGTCCCCTCTGCCTCCTAATTATAAAACTCTGGATTGCTGCAGCTACAGGAGGCACTTTTTTTTCCCCCTTCTTCTTTTTTTTTTTTTTTTCCTTGTGCACAAAATGTCAAATTGCAGAAATTAAAAATGTAAATGATGGTGTCTAATTAACCAGTTGACAGCAGAGCACAGCTGCGAGTGACAGTGACTGATTACCTTCTGCAAACCTTGTCCTCCAAGACCTGCCTTACCCAGGGGACGAAGGACATCAAAAATAGCAACTTCTTTAAAGAGACACCACTCTGCAGATGGAGCCTGCTGGGCAATGGTTCTGGGGGATCCAGATCCTAGGGATAAACACCCAGTCCTCCTCAGCTCCAGGGGAATGCTGTTGACTCCTAGGAAAAGCAGATTTTTCCCAGTCATACTGGAGTTGAAGGCTGTTGCCACAAGTATCAAGTTTAAAATCTGGGGTAAAAAGGAGATGCTGAGCAGGAGAGTTGTTGGGACAGACTGGATTGAGCGGGGAAGGTGGGTGATGTTAGCAATGCGGGAAGATGTACTGGTGAGAATGGTGCAAGGAAAAACACAAATATTTGGGGCTTTTCTGTGCGTGGGAGTGAAATCCCGAGCTCTCAGTGGGCAGTAGGATCTCTCAGCGGGCAGTAGGGTCTCTCTGGAAAGAGAGGCAGGACTAAAAGCCCTTGAATGCCTGACAAAGTGATCTAGCTTCAATCCAGCTCCTATTGACGGCACAGGGAAAATTTACAGGAGACTTTTTGGGGCTTCAGTCTCAAACTGGGGTGAATACAACACGTGTGGTGCTCAGGATTAGGGCTCGGGCATTTCCACTTGGGCCAAATCACCTTTGTTGCTGTAACAGAAGAGAGTGAGCGGGAGTTTCACTGACGCACCGGCACTGAGTGTGGTTTTCTTCCTCCTTCTTGTTTGTGGATTTCACTTGTTGAGCTCCTGCTGCTCCCCTCAAGAAACAGCTGTGCTTGTGCCCCTCAGGTACTACTCAGACATTGCCAAGATGCCAGCAATCAGTGACCAGGACATGAACGCTTACCTGGCTGAGCAGTCCCGCATGCACATGAACGAGTTCAACACCATGAGCGCGCTCTCCGAGATCTACTCCTACGTGGGCAAGTATAGCGAGGAGGTGAGAGCCAGGGGACACCCCACCCACCCCCAGGGTGCACCACTGATACCTGTCTGCATCCCAGCTGCGGGGGGAGATGGATTTGAGGAATGAGAAACAAGGCTTGGCGCTTGGAAAGGGAGGGTCTGCGATTTGGGGTCTCCTCAGTACTCCTCTTTCTGGATCCCTTTTGTTTTTGTCTCTTACTCTTGCTCAGTCAGGCTCAGCTGGTCTGCAGGAGTTGATGGTCAGATGTCAATTCACTGCAGAGGAGCCCTGCTTGAGCTCCACATCCAGTGTGGCCAAAAGTTGCTTAAGAGCTGTGCCCAATGTCATTCCAGATATCCTAAAATACCCCAGAAATGGTCCAACACAGACTTTAGGGTGTCCAGCATCATTCTATGTATTGAAGGCCATGTGAAACCCCTAAGGGTATCTCAAATGGCATGGTCAGGTGATGGATAAAACTCATAAATCAATAACTGATCTCCAAGATAAGAATCCATTTGACTGGTTGCAAACCAGAGGTCTGCATTGAGTCAGATGAAGCCCAAACTCCCTGCCTAGTTCCCTCCTGGCTGACTGATCTAAGCTAAGCTTAAGATCTACCTTAGAGAAAGATAGCCCTCCTCTGCTGCTCTAAGATGCTGGACTCAGTCATTTTGGGGTAAAAAACTGAAATCCCTATCACTTCTTCCTCTCTCCTTCTCCAGATTCTCGGAGCCCTCGATCAAGACGACCAGGCTGGGAAACAGAAACTTGCCTACAAACTTGAACAAGTCATAACCCTCATGAGCATAGACAGCTGAGAACTGTCCTGCCAGGGACACCCTGGGAGGGATAAACCAAGTCGTGCCTCACTCAAGATCATCATCTTTACCAAGTGCAAGTTTTGATGGGCTGTAAGCAGAGTCACCCGAACAGCGCTCCTCTCTCTCTCTCCCCCACTCCTCTCTCTCTCTCTTCCCCCCTCTCTCTTTCTCTCTTTTCCTTCTCTTTCCAAATCTATGGACAAAGCAACAGAGCCCCAGGGGTTAAAAGAAAAGACTGCAGAGGAATCTTGGCTCTGGGGCCATGAAGATATTCGGGCGGAGCTCTCCTTTTCACAGCTTCCCCTCTGCCTTTTGCCCTAGAGAGAAACTATTGAACACACACAAAAACCCCACCAACCCCGCCCCAGCATCACATCCTCACTCTGCAGAGGTGAAATTGGGAGGTAACTTCTGTCATGCTGCTTTAACTGCCCTCCGAGGGCTGTAGCCTCTGGAGCGGACATGGAAATGAACTCAGTATTACTCAAGTGTCCCCAAGGGGAAGGGGAAGGCAGCCTTTCTGCAGGGCTCCTGGAGGGCAGAGCCAATCCAGCTCCTCTCCTGCAGAGCCATTGCAATTCTATCTCTTGATAGCGATCCACTGGGAGAGGAGCCCCGAGGCTCCCCGAAAAATGCCACAGCTCCGTCCAAAGCAGGACCACTGTGGCTCATCCTGCCTGGGCAAACAGCTGCTCTCCTGGGGCAGGGAAAGGGTCAAGAGGGGATGAGGAGACCGACTCTCCCCTGCCCGTATGTGTTTCATATGGTTCTTCTTATTTTTCCAAGAGCCGCGTGTCCCCCTCCGTCTTTCCCGTCGTGTCCTGTTGGTCGTAGCACTGCAGCAAAACGCTCTCTCTGCTCGGTGGCATCCTGTCAGTGGTGGTGCTGGCTCTGCTCCTCCTGCCTGGACAGCACAGCATCATCCCCCCTCGTTCCCACCTCGGCTTGGAAAGCAGGAGCCACAGGCCTTGGTTTGTTCCAGTCAAGGAGCTCAGCCTCAAAAGAAGAACCAGAAGGATTGGTTTTTTTCTTTTTTTTTTAAGCTGTTCTTTCCATTTTGTTTCGTCAGCTGGAACACAGCTGTTGTTTCCTCATGATGGAATATCAGAGGGTTACTGAAATGCTTGCTGTGAAACGAGGTGGTGCATGGGGCTGATGGTAAAGCCTTCCTTCCAAAGCCACTCCTAAGAGGGAATGTCACCACATGTTTTGGAAGGAAATCTTGGAGGAAATCCAAATGAAACACTGCAAAAAATTCTTCTACCTAGATCCCCCCAGCCAAACTTCCTGTCTTCTAGAGGTCTCTGGACTGTTGTGAGCCCATCTGCCTTTTGGTGCCAACTCCCGGCCTTTCCTCTCCTCCGTTTTTGGAACCAACAGGCCTTGCTGAAGGCACAGTTGCTGCCTGGGAAGGATTTTATCTCTCTTTGCACTTCCTATCCCTTCAGGGATCGATGTCACCATGAGACAATTGTGGGGGAGTCACCCTGTCCCTGTCCCATCCTCTGCTCAGCTTCTCCACAGCGACATCCCAACTCGTTTCATGGCCAACCCAAGGGGAGTGAGCTCCTGCATCTCTTCTGCCTTCAGCTGTTCCATTCACACAGCTGCCAGCCTGGATAACACCGTGCCTAGAGACCCTCGGGGTGTGGAGAACCTTCCTGTTCACCAGGGAGGCAAGAGGTGGGGCAGCATTCATTTCCCTGGACATGAGCAGAGCTCCCTGGCAGATGGAGGAGTGGCTGCAGAATCAGCCCTCATCCACCTCACCCCACCCTCGGAGCCACAGCCTGGATCTGCTTTGCACCGGGAGGGAGGAAGGGGTGGAGGCAGGGCGTGTAAATTGATTACAGGGCGAGTTCATTTGGGTTTGTTCCTGTCTCTTGCTATTCAACCAGAACCTCTTGGGAGTGACAGATCCTGAGCGTGTGTGAGGGGGGATGTGGTGCAAGCAGGAGTCACTCAGCAGGAGGGTTTCCTTCAGCCAAGCAGATACACACGTAGGCGAGTCCAAAACCACTCAAAGAACAGCAGTCCGAAACTGGACGTGTCTGTGGGGAGAAAATCACCAGATTCACGTTGAAACAGCAAACTTAGGGACACGTCTTGGTTTTAAACCCCCAGACATTTCTCTCTTGATTACAATTCTGATTATTTTGTGGGTGTGCGTGTGTATCTGTGTGCGCG
Organism: Chaetops frenatus; assembly: GCA_013400775.1. Lineage (NCBI taxonomy): Eukaryota > Metazoa > Chordata > Aves > Passeriformes > Picathartidae > Chaetops > Chaetops frenatus. Next base: position 50,978 of record VZTR01032331.1, on the reverse strand, counting down.
TGTGCGTTTCTTCCTTTTTCGTTTTTTTTTGGTTCTGCTTGCTTTCTGTTGGATTGCTGAGCTGATGGACTCATCATGCACCTTATGGACATCTCAGCAGTTTCAAGAGGCCTGTGCATTGGGGATGGTTTGGGTTTGGTTGGTTCTGCCATGGTTTTGTTGATCCATTTTAGTAATGTCAGCGCATGTTCCAGATCCATTGATTATGGCTGTGAAAGTGGGAAGTCCCACCAGAGCCAGTGGTAAGAAAATGACAAACAAACAACACAAACACAATATTTTTTATAGGTACGTAAATTAAAAAAAAAAAAAAAAAAAAAAAAAAAAAAAAAAAGGGAAAAAAAAAAAAAAAAAAAAAAAAAAAAAAAAAAAAGGAAGAAACCAAAGGTTTTGACAAACAAAGTGCCACAAAAGATAAATATGGACCCTATTGTCATGCCTTGTACTCACAGCTGGATGGTAGGAGTCTAAGGACAAAGAGCTGGCTTGGAGGGAAGTGGTTATGAGTGATGGGCGATCCTGCCTGGACATGCGCACATGAGAGGAAGAAGAAGCTGTTTAACAAAAGAAAAGTATCAAAATGAACTGGTGTGATCCTGCACTGTTATTGAAGTCAGAGGAACACCACAGGGGAAATCTGAGACTCGCCCTGTTTCTTTTCGATGTTTTCAGGGCTGTGTTTTTGGTTTGTTATGGCTGTTTTCCATGGTTGTTATTTTATTTCTTCTTGCTGGTACGGAGTTTTTCATCTGTATATTATATATATATATTTTTCGAGAAAAACTTGAACACCTCAGAGACACTGAGAATGAAACACTTAGGGGAAATGGGGAGCGCCAGGAGATTGGTGTCTTAACCCTTTCCAGCTTCCCATTTAGGCATTTCTGCTTTCTCTCCATCCTCTTCTTTCCCCCATGCCCAGGATTTGAAAGAAAATCTGCGTTTTGCTTCTCTTTCATCTCCTCTTTGGTTTTTTTTTGTCTTTCTGTTTCTCTTTATTTTGGTGTTTGAGCTGGTTTTGCTTTTTTGCTTGGAAAATGTGCCAGAATTGTGATGTAAATGCGTGGGCTTCCTCCCGTGTCCCCTTCAGTGCCCTTCCCATTTCCAACCACTGTCCCAGAATCCCCCAGTCTATGAGAAGTCTTGGCATCTTTCTTCCCAGCCTCACCTACTGAGCTAACTATTTTTTAAGTGCATGTAAAATACAACTAAAAACAAAGACACAAGCAGAAGAATGAGCCCTACTACAACACGGATGCTTTCTTTTCCTTTGATTTCTTTTCCCCCACCTCCCTTTCCACACTTGACCAAAAATTCCTGATGAATAGGTAGTGTCCCGCACTTTTTCTCAAGCCACATGGAGAGAACTGGAGCCAGAGTTCCTCAAAGTCCATGGACAGGATCCTGATATCCAGAATATTCCAGATGATAGGCTGATCCTTATGGGCACTTCTCAAACACGGCAATTAAATAATTAATGCTGACACTTGCAGCACCATCAGAAACGGGGAAAGGGAACTCATGAGGACTCTCTGAAGCTCTACAGAGAGAGTCAAGATTATTCCTTCACTGTGGGGTTTGCTTTGGGGCTTTGGAGGTTTTGTGTTAGAGGAGCAAAGGGTGAACAGCTCCTCTGCAAACACCTCGTGTCCTCCCTGTGGGTGGGACTCAGCTGTCAGTGGCAGTGATCTGAGCCATAATCCATCACATCATGTGCTGCTGCAGACTGAGCCTTCCAGTGGACACCAGTGTGGGGAAATTCATGTGTCTGGAATGAGGTGTTGGAGATTGTTTGCCCTCCAACAGACAGCGCAGGAGAACGACCGAGGAGAAATTCAGCCACCCAAGGTCTCCTTCCTCTCCCAGCGTAGAATCTTAGAATCATTTGGGTTGGAAAAGACTTCTAAAATCAGAGTCCAAACGTTAAAATGTGCCTCAGTCCTTCTCTTCCCATTCTCCTTCCTGTCCTGAACATATCCAAAGGTTTGGTCCAACCCAGCCCTGCTCCATTAGGTAAGAGGGCTATGCCATTTTCTTCCCTGTAGTTTGACCACTGCAGTTGTCTTATCTTGCATCTTTGACACTGAAGACTGTAAAAATGATTAAGTCATGAGGATTTAGCAGCAGAATTTTGTTTGGCAACTGCTTAGATTGAAAAGCAACTACCAGATTTTCCTGATCTTGTGCATTCACCCACAGGGAAATGTTTGCAATGAAGGGAAGGAGAACAAGAAAATCAGATAATTGTTATTATTTTTAATGATGCTGTTGAAAACTGATAGATCAAATTTGAAGGGTCCAGTGGTCAGTGTCACTGTTGAGTCCCCTCTGAATTTCCTGGAGTCTAGGATGTCTGTGAGGTAGAAACCCAAGCACCTTAACAGCCAATATCAAGAGAACTGTTTAAGTCAAAACATGAAATGTAGATCTGACCTTCCCCAAGGCTTTATTGAAGTGCTTTGGGAAGAGACACTGCTATATGGGAGACTCTTCCAAAGGAAGGCTGGAAATCTGGAAGGGCTTAGTCCCAGAGCTCTGCTAAGTGGGACACACATTTGTGTGTGCACAAAGGACACTCATAATTGTGGAATTACAGAATGGTTTGGCTTGGAAGGGACCTTAAAGATCATCTCATTCCAACTCCCCTGCCATGGGCAGGGACACCTCCCACTGTCCCAGAGTGCTCCAAGCCCTGTCCAACCTGGCCTGGGACACTGCCAGGGATCCAGGGGCAGCCACAGCTTCTCTGGGTGACCACACAGCCTTAGTGATTCCAGGACAATTTGTTCTGTACATTTTATGAGCAATCAGAGTTGTCCTCCAGGGCAGGTAGAGGTTTTGGGATGTCCCAACTCTTGCCATCCAAACCTGGTGGGCTGTGGAGCAGGAAACTGGTGAAATGTGAACCTCAACATCATGGTGTGAACCTCAACCTCCTGCCCATTCCCAGCTTGAATTTTCCTGCTTTGCAACTGGTGCAGCTCCCATTTCAGGGTAGTGTTTGGTCTGTGGAATCCTGCAGTTTTCCCTCACCTCTGTGACTGTGCAATGCCCCTTTCTCAAAAAAAAGATTGTGTTGTCTTACTGGGAATAACTATTTTGTGGAGAATGCTGTGAAAATGGAGATTGTCAAGCGTGTTTGATTTGGGATGGCTCAGTTCTCTACACTTGGAGAAGCAAACAAGGGGACACAGGCTTACAGCAAAAAAAAAAAAAAAAAAAAAAGTAGAAAGATGTCAAAAAAAGTAAAAAAAAAACCAAACAGGATTTACACTTGGAAAAATAAATCCACCAAAAATGCCACTGAAGTTGTAAAGCTGCTTAGTCTAATCAACCTGTCACATGTGTGATTTCCGTTGTTGTCGTTGTTTGTTCATTGTTTGGTTGGGCTTTTTTTTTTTGGTTTTGTGTTTTATTTTTTAATTTCCTGTTCTAAAAATGGAGAGTTTACCTCATGAAATTCTTTCTGCTTGGAAACAGATCACCTCAAAGACGCTCGCAGCAGAGAGCAGTGTGCAGGGAAGCTCAGTAAAGCAAACCTGGGTGTGGAAAACAGAGGGAAAACCAGGACATTCAGGCTCTTTTCAGCATTCCCTTCTCTTACTGGTGTGGTCTGGCATTTCCCAGTGGAGAAGCTGCTGTTCACTTTCAGATAGACTGAGGCACAAGAGCCAGTTGGAGAAATCAAGGCACATGTCCAAGCTTGAAGTCCTTTCTGAAGTATCTTAAGAGAAACTTGGTGTTATTTAAATTTACTATGCTGCTCTTTCTCCATTCCCTGGAGAAATTCCACTTTCCAGCCCAGGCTGGGGTAAGGAAGCAGAGAGATTAGGTGCTAGATAAATGCTCCCAGTGTTTTCCCCAAGGAATTGAGAGGCAACTGGATTATTTAAGGTCACAAGAGAGGCCCTTCCTTGTGTCTGACCCCGTGTCTTGGACATACACGTGAGCCCAGAAGTCTCATTCTCTGTTTTGCTAAAGCTTCCACCTTAAAATCAATGGAAAGACATTTCCTTTCACCACAGTGTTATTAACAGCCTCAAAGAGATGTCAAGACAGCATTAGAAAGGAGGTTGGGATCCTTTTTCTTAGGTTGTTGTTGTTGTTGGTTTGATTTCCTTTTGAATTGATCCTAGTTAAAGAAGAAATAAATAAAATCTATACTATTTAAATTGGAATCCCGTTGTTACTTGGTAAAGGCAAAGCTTCTGTACCTTTGTTATAATTAATTGTATACCTGTGTATGTAAATATAAGGCATTCCTATTTTGCAGTCCAGAACAAAAAAGAAAAAAAAAACTTATTTGTAATATAGAATAAAGTTTATTAAAAAAAAAATAAAGAAATAAAAATGTCCCAGGCTGTGCTTGCTGCTTCCTGTGTCAAATGGAGCCAGAGGGAGGGAACTGAAGTCAAAGAATGGCTGGAGAACATCTTTAAGATCATCGAGTCCAACTGTTAACCCAGCACTGTCATGTCCACCATTAAACCATATCCATACATTTTGGACACTTCCTTCCTTCCTTCCTTCCTTCCTTCCTTCCTTCCTTCCTTCCTTCCCTCTCTTCCCTCTCTTCCCTCTCTTCCCTCTCTTCCCTCTCTTCCCTCTCTTCCCTCTCTTCCCTCTCTTCCCTCTCTTCCCTCTCTTCCCTCTCTTCCCTCTCTTCCCTCTCTTCCCTCTCTTCCCTCTCTTCCCTCTCTTCCCTCTCTTCCCTCTCTTCCCTCTCTTCCCTCTCTTCCCTCTCTTCCCTCTCTTCCCTCTCTTCCCTCTCTTCCCTCTCTTCCCTCTCTTCCCTCTCTTCCCTCTCTTCCCTCTCTTCCCTCTCTTCCCTCTCTTCCCTCTCTTCCCTCTCTTCCCTCTCTTCCCTCTCTTCCCTCTCTTCCCTCTCTTCCCTCTCTTCCCTCTCTTCCCTCTCTTCCCTCTCTTCCCTCTCTTCCCTCTCTTCCCTCTCTTCCCTCTCTTCCCTCTCTTCCCTCTCTTCCCTCTCTTCCCTCTCTTCCCTCTCTTCCCTCTCTTCCCTCTCTTCCCTCTCTTCCCTCTCTTCCCTCTCTTCCCTCTCTTCCCTCTCTTCCCTCTCTTCCCTCTCTTCCCTCTCTTCCCTCTCTTCCCTCTCTTCCCTCTCTTCCCTCTCTTCCCATTTTTGTCATCTCTCTTTTCCTTCCCTGTGACACAAAAAGACATTTATTGGATTGTTTGATTTTTTTTTTCTTGCAGAGGTGGGATCCAGACAGGTTATTCCTTTCCATTTCCTTTTGGGGTGTTGTCAGCTCTGGGGGGAAAAAAAGAGTTTGACAAGCTCATGAATTCAGGGATGCTACTAAAGGAACCACATCTGAGGCTTGTGGAAAGCAAACAGCTTTCTGCAGTCTCAACTCCATGGAGTGCATGAAAAGGAAGCAAGAAAGTGGATTCCAAAAGGGGAAAGGAGTTGAATGTAGCTCTGACAGCTTCAGCCTGGTACTGCTCAGCAATGTCTGGGTACCTACAGAAGAGCAGCCTGTGTACCCCCATAGCTGCCCACATCCAGCCATGGAAGTGAGGCATCTCTGTCCAGCTGCTCCTTGGGACACAGCAGAGGAAAATGTTTTGAGCCCAAATCACTCTGCCATCACATCCCACCTGCAGCCCAGCCAGTCCCAGCAGTGTCACCCACACAAGCATTCCCCTCAGGTCAGCAGGGTGAGTTGCAGGCATTGATGCTAAAAATTTTGTGTGCAAGGAAGAGCTTCAGGTTTTGTCTCTTCTGAATTATCAGTGTGTTTAGGGTAAAACCCAAAACCACCTCTAAACAAAGAGTTACAAGGTGTTTTGTTTTTCAGGGCACTTTTAAAACCTAAACTATCTTACTAAAATCTTCCTTCCAGACAAAGTAGTTGTATTTAACACTTCCAGCAGAGAAGTTTTAGGCTGTGTCTCTGCCAGACATTGCATAAACAGAGAGAGTGTCCCTGTAGAAATAACAGCTTCCATGTCTGTGAGACCAGACAGGAAAAGGAAAAGGTGGAGAGGAACCTGAGGCACAAAGAGGTGAAATGGGGGTCCTGGAATCACAGAGGCAAAGCTCTCTGCAGCCCAGTACCAATCCCAATCCACCCAGTCACTGTTTTTGTGACTGGACACAGCTGTGTGTTACAGATTTGGGAGAATCCACAGACCAGGGCATGGTTGGGATCAATGCTGTGACCCTGTTGATACATCCTGGACCCATTTCCTCCTCTCTTCCTTGCCAAGACTGGGAAACAACAAAACACCAACTATTCCCACAAAAACACCCTCCCAAATCTGAGATGGAGCTGCAATTACTGAGCACAGCCAAACAAACAGACTCCAGGCTTGTGGTAACTCCCTGTTTTCAGCTGCTGGAAAATGTTGGTTTTGGGGGGGATTACATGTATGGGTTTGCTGCTGCTCAGCAGAGAATTCCCCTGTGGATTTAATGAAAGCTGAAAGAGGAGGAGAACCTCTGACATGGATCTGTCTGCAGCAGGACAGGGCATCACTCTGATGCTCCCTGGGACACTGGAGAGCCTGGGACCTTGGCTGTGGTCACCTGTATGTGACAGAGACTGGAGGCAGCAGCCACTTCTCCCAGTTCCAGCCTCTGGAACGCCTCTGCCCAGCTCCCAAATGAGCTAAGCTGGATATTCAAGGCCAAGTAGGTATTTACAAAGCAGGCAGGAGCCACCTTTCCATGATTAAGGTTGGAAAAGCCCTCTAAGATCACCAAATCCAATCATTAACCCAGCACTAACCGATGTCCCCAAGTGCCACATCCTTCCCCTAAAGTCATTGGTGTTTCTCTGTCCGTGCTGGACTCTCCCTCCCACAAGCTCCAGAAAGGAGGCATTTTCAAAGCCTTCCTGCTTTTATGATCCATGAGAAGTCACGGCCATTTCCTGCACCTCAATCCTTCCCTTCTTCCAGCTCCTCCACCGAGGTAATTCTGAACATTTGCTTCAGGTCTGGGACATCCCTGGCATAAACAATATCCCCCAAGTGTCCCATGGAAACCTGGCAGGGGAAAAGGCATTGCAAAGCTCAGAGATGATCTTTATCTCCCAGGTAAAAGCTAGGAACTCCTCTGCAGCTCAGCTTCCCAAAGCAATCCCAGATGTCAGCTGGGAAGGACCATTTCCAGCACCCTGGGGAGGATTCAATTTGCCTTTATTATTTCCCATTTCCCACTTTCTGACTCTTCCCAGTTCAGCTGCCTGGATTTTATTAAGATGTTCCCCTCACCACCCCCCATCTTGGTGCTTTCTGGTTCAGCAGAGAATAACTCCAGCATCATCTCTCTCGTGCCCACTGGATATCACTGGTCCAAGGGATCCCTTCCCTGTGTTCAGCCCCCAGTGCACCTCCCCAAGGTGGTGACAGGGACAGGGACCACAACTCTGAGTCCTTTGCCCTGCAAAAAGAGACCTGCCAGCTCCAGCATCAAGGTGTTTCAGACTATGAGTGGCAAGGAAATGATCCTGGGATCAGTGAGGTTTCATTCATAGGATCACAGGATGGTTTGTGTTGGAAGGAACCTCAGAGATGATCCAGTTCCAACTCCTGACATGGGCAGGGACACCTCCCGCTGGATCAGGTGGATCAGAGCAGGATCTCTGTAAAATCACCTCTTCTGATGAGGAGTTTTCTGAGTGGCCATGGGTGTTTTCTCCTGTGGGGGTTGTCCCGTCCGCCTGTGCAGCCACCAGTGAAAACTGAGCCCTTCCACGATCCAATTAATCTCATTACAGCCCTGCTGGCTCAAATGACTGAGAGAGGGAAATGCTGTTTCCTCTGGCTGGCTCCAGGGAGGAGCTCACCCAGCTGCAGAGAATTGCACTGTGCCTTTCCAAAGCCAGGTGGGATGAACCCCAGCAATGGCTCTTCTTTGACCTTTTTTGCTGTAATGGTTTTAGGAAAACCCTCTTGCTATACATTTAGAAGAGCCCTGAACTTCTCTGCCATGTGGTGGGTGTTCTCACAACCCAGCAAGCATTTGGGAGGAAAGCAGGAATCAATTTGGTCTTTTGCCTCCAGCTAAGACATTCAAGGAAAAAAATATTGAGAGAAGAACAACTGTTTTGTTTTTATTATTATTACTTGCCCCTTTGAATATCCTACCTTCTCATAAATTCTAACGGGAAATGTACTCACTGACCTCCTAACTCCCCAAACCAAACACGATGCCAAGACTTCTCCACAGGCCAGATTTCCTTCAGTTTGCCATATGGGATGCAGCCCTCGTTCCTACAACACAGGCAGGCAGGTCACCCCTTAGGCTCAGCTCCTGACACTCAGACATGTTGTGGGCAGGAACGTGACAAGCAGATAACACCAGCAGGCATCGTGTTTTTCCTGGCTACATCTGTGCCAGTAAATAAAAGAAGGTGGATTACCAGGCTCTGTGTTGAGTTGTCAGTGATGTTTAGCTGTTAGCAGGCCCCCAGCACAATTTTGGATGATTTTCTCCCAGAAAATGGCCAGGAACAGCTTGGGATGAGCATCTATCATGGATTTTTTTTTTTTTCCCCTTCATGGATAAGAAATGCATCCAGTTTGGCTCTCTCTGTCCCATAAGCTCTAAGGCACTGTGGCTTCACAGGGCCAAATATACAGAGCTAGACCAAAAAAATACTGGGAAAAGGTCAGTGGGGTCAGGAGGTGTTTGTAAAAAAAAAATTTGGAAAAGGAGGTGCTTTAGAAGTTCATTCTGTTACAACTGTGAGAGTCTGGTGTTCACTTGTTTGGGGCTGGTGGGGGGAAGAATATGAGCCCTAAGAAATGGTCTGAAGTTGGATTCAAGTCTTGAAATGCAGAGTTTAGGGGCAGAGAGAATGGCAGAGGGAAATCTGTCCACTGGAACAAGTGCTTTATCCCAGGGCATCCCAGCTTTGTCTCAGACACCAGGGCTGGTGTCGAGTCAGTCCTGGAGTTAGTGCTGTCCTGTTGAGCTGGAAGAACCTTTGCTGGAGGAGCACTGGGGTGCCAAAATACAGACCCTGAGGTACCACCAGGACCTGTTTTTCTCTGGAATGTTATGGGGCAGGTCCACAGGTGTGGAATTGAGCCAGATCTCATGTCCTGGGTTAGGACTGCTGGCCCTGAGCCGGGTCTTGCTCATCTGCAGTTTGGGACAAACCTGCAGGCAGCTTTCAGCCCTTGGGAAGGGACAAATGGGAAATTTCCAGGGCTCCTCAGGGTCAGCTCTGGGGCTGGGCCATGGCTCTGGCCCTGTGCTCTTTCTTGGTGATGAATGACTATGGAAGAAGAAGTGCAGACACTGATCCAATTACATTAACAGCACCCAGGTTTGCTCTGTGCTTTCCCAGTGGCCCAGCTGAGCCAGAATCCAGGGAATCTGGCTCATAAACCTGCCCTGCTTTGCATTAGCAGAGGCAATGTGATTAACTCCCAGCAGGGGCAAGGCACAGCCCCGAACTCCAGCTCAACTTCCACATCAGAGGCCTCGGGTGAATTGGATCCAGAGGAGGCAGCTGTGAGTTATGGGGCTGGAATTCCATCAAGGGCTTCTGGGGGAGGTCACAAAGCACCAAACAGCTCCCACAGACTCCCCCCCTTCTTCCTGTGCCCTGTCCCCAAACAGAATTACAGCCCCATCATTCAAAGGGGGTCTGTTTGTCTGCAGGAGGACAAATGCAAGGAGCCATCTGGGGCTGCAAATTCATCCTTTTTCCTGCCATTCTTCCTTCTTCACAGGATGGGGCTTCCAGGCTTCACCCAGGGCTCCTCACTTTCCCCACCCATCCAATCTTCATCTCCTTTCTCCTTCTTTTCCTTTTTTAGTAGAGACATAAAAGCAGTGGGTGTCTCACACTGCCGAGCACTCACGCCCAGTCCCCTTCCCTTCAGCCTGGAGAGTGAGGGCAGCACTCACTCTGCTCCTCAATCCTATTTATCCACAACCCATTCCCTGGCACGAGCCAGACTGCAAACACACACCCCACGTTAAACCTCCTCCATGAAAACATACCCTGGTTCTTTTCAAGTTGGGCCAAACAAAGTATTTTCCCTTAATTGCATTATTTTTGATGGTTTAAGGGACAAGGAGGGGGTTGGGGACACCCCTTTATAATTTTGCTGGCATTTACATGCAGGTATTTACAAGCAGAAAGCCAGCCTGGAACATTTCAGCATTACAAGTTAGATAGAACTAAGGGATTCCAACCTTGTTCTGTTTGTGGGGTGTTTTTGGACACCCTGGGCTTCAGAGGTGGTCCACGTTTCCCAAATATTCCCCTCAATTGTTGAAAAGCCAGACTGCAAATCCTTTGGAAGTTAAGCCTGGGAGACATTATAAAATACCCTCAGTACCAGTTCAGACAGAGAAAAGCAAAATTCAGAAGAAAAGGATATTCTAGGGTCAAGCCCAAAGCTGGGATTAGAAGATGCTGGTCACATCACCTCTTCTACCAAACCAGCTGGTCAGTCTGCATAAATCAGATAAAAATGGGTTTGGACACTTCACATTTCCTCAATATCCCCTCTTCTCCTTCCACCAGAATTGCTACAACCTTCTGCATTCAGGAATTTGGTGTGATAGGTCAGGAAGCAGGACCTGGAAGTGCTGGACATCCCAACATGAGAAATGACAGGGCAGCATTTCTCAGTGGCTCAGGGATTTCTGTGCCTTCTCTGTCATTTTTGTGACACTTCACTTATTTTTGGTATAAATGATCACCAACTCCCTCGGAGACAGGAGGGAGTTGTACCCATATCAAACCACAGTGAAACCAGCAGCAGATTTGTACTGTTTGTTTCAACTTAAATGCTCTTGTGAGTTCAAAGCTGAAAAGCCAAAGAGTTTGTGGTGCTCTGACTTAGGCAGCAGCTCCAGAACATTTGGAATGGTTTTTCCTGACAAGTGGTGCAAATTTGGAGGGTGTCTTGTGCTCCTGGCTCTGAAAGCAGCATGCTGAGAAGGTTCTTTCACCAGCCAAAAATACAGCTAGGGTCATATGTGGGCTTGAAACCACATAACAAACCCTGACATGTTATGGGGCAAAACATCTGGGGAAAAAAAAAATTGATTAAAACCACTCCAAACTTCTTTAACAGCCAACTGATAAGAAATCAGCAAGAGTCTTGGTGAATCCCAGCAGAAAAACATTCTGTAAACTGCATTGTGCCCTGTGATCAGCACTGTGGGGTTTCATATATATGTAGAAATTCTTTCATTACTAAGATTACCCCATGTAATATTTGATAATTCAGCCCCTTTGGGAAGTTGACTGTAAGGGAAAGGAACAAAACATTGTTCCAGATTTCTAGCCTGGGGCGGTGTCTCAGATGCTTGCTTTTGGGGTTTTTTTTTGTTTGTTTGTTGATTTGTGGTGTTTTTTGGGTTGTTTTGTTTGTTTGTTTGTTTGTTTGGGTTTTTTGTGTGTTTTGTTTTGGTTTGGTTTGGTTTTTTTTGTTTTGTTTTGTGGGGGGTTTTTGTTGGTTTTTTTTTGGGTGGGGTTGTTTTTTTTTGTTTTGTTGTTGTTGTTGTTATTTGGTTTTTGGTTGGTTTTTGTTGTCGCTGTTGTCTTTTTTTGGGTTGTTTTTTTTTTTTTTGTTGTTGTTGTTGTTTTTGGGTAGTGGGTTTTTTTGTTTGTTTGTTTGTTTGGCTGGTTGGGTTGGGTTGGGTTTTCTTTTTTGTCTCGTTTTGTTTTGTTTTGTTATTGTTTGTTTGGTGGGGTTTTTTTTTTTTTTTTTGTTTTGTTTTGTTTTGTTTTGTTTTGTTTTGTTTTGTTTTTGGGGTTTTTTTGTTTGTGGTTTTTTGTGGGGTTTTTTTTGTTTGCCTTTTTTTTGTTTGTTTGTTTTGTTTTGTTTTGTTTTTGGGGTTTTTTTGTTTGTGGTTTTTTGTGGGGTTTTTTTTGTTTGCCTTTTTTTTGTTTGTTTGTTTTGTTTTGTTTTGTTGTTTGTTTGTTTGGGTTTTTTTCCCTTGCTATTTCTTGCCCCACTTTGGAAATCTTTCATTTTTCTTCCTTAGGACAGAATCTCAATTAGCAGAAGGATAATGCCTGAATATCCTTGGAGATAAATCTAGCTGGGAGTTGTCACTGGAATATCTGAAGCAGCCTGACAGCAGAGGTCCTGTAAAGCTCAGATTACTCTTAAAAATAATAAAAAAAAGTAATCAGTGTGCCTTTCAGAGAGGGAATTAAAGGGGTGGGAAGGAGGTTGCTTTTTGAATTGCTACATTCAACTGCAAAAGAGGATGATAAAAGGAAAAAGAGTATATTAGGGACAGCCAAACTGCTGCATCTGACTGAGAAAATGTCTAGATAAACTTCTAGGCACATCCTATAAGCACCTCTAAGCCTGGTGGATGCTTTCTTCAGACAGCTGGAAGTTTCTTCTTGAATCTTCCCTTTAGAGAGGGTTGAAAGAGACCCATGAAAGCTGCAGGAACCCACGTGGGGAGGAGGACACTGAGCCAGTTCTAGAGCAGTCCTGAGCACATGGCAAAGTTAATTTGCTGTTTTCTGGTTCTTAAAAAACCAAGAGTTTCAAGGGAAGGAGATATTTCCTCTGGGAGAGGTGGGATTGTTCAGCCTGGAGAAGGTGAAGCTCCTATAAAACCTTCCAGTGCCTGAAGAGGGAACTTTGGTGGGGGCATGGAGTGACAGGACAGGGAGCAAAGTCTTTGAAATGACCAAGGGCAATGTTTGATTAGATATTAAGCAGAAATTCTTGGCTCTGAGGATGGGGAGGCCCTGGAATAGAATTCCCAGAGAAGCTGTGGCTGCCCCTGGATCCCTGGCAGTGTCCAAGGCCAGGCTGGATGGAACTTGGAGCACCCTGGGACAGTGGAAGGTGTCCCTGCCCATGGCAGGAGGGGAATTAAATGATCTTTAAAATCCCTTTCAACCCAAACCATTCTGTGTTTTTTTGATCCTGTGGTTCATTCCATGTCCAGTGACACAGCCCTGCCTTCACCTCCTCACTGAGGTGACCTCTCCCACTCACCTGACGAGTTCACCTGCCTCAGATCACCAGAAATGGCCTGAAGAACTGGCCTGTGACTGCTGCTTGGACTGGGGGCCTGGAGGAGCTCTGGAAGGCTCTCAGAGAGATCAGACACACAGGGCCCTAATTCCACTGAGCCCCTTTCTTTATCTGCTCACATCTGGTTTTCTTCACCAGGACCTGTTTGCTGAGCCAGGGCCTCTGCAGTGCTGGGCTCAGGGACATGGGGAGGAGACCCCTCTGATCTATTCCAGAGGCTCAGAGGAGCCGTGGATGCTCCTTGGCAGGTGATTTCAGGTGAGCTGGGACCATGTAAAGGATGTGACTGCCCAGCCAAAATGGCCTTAGAGTCACTGAGTGGGTTGGGGTGGAAGGGGCCTTAAAGATCACGGGGTTCCAACCCCCCTGCATGGGCAGGGACACCTGGAAGAGGAAGCAAATATTCAGATCTCACCCATGGAACCACTGCAGACCTTGCCTCCCATGAGGAAGGGTATTTATGGACACGTTCTGTGACATTAGAAATCACCAAGAGGTAGAACACAAGGTCTGCACTCCAGCTCTGCAGGACCATTTATGCACCATCCATTCTCCACCAGCAATTCCTTTAAGCAATCCTAATCTAGACTAAAGTGACAAAGAAAATAAAATGTTTCTTTCTGAAGTATGGGCTGATCCTAAGACATTTTGCATGACCAGTTTATGACAGATTTGGACTTTTAAATTGTATTTTTTTCAGGCACTGTTGCAACTGAATTGGCTTTTTCACACTAAAAAAGGGAGCTTTCAGCTCCTTCTCTCTTTTTTTTTTTAAATTAGTCAGCTTGCTTGAGAGTGGGATTTCTGCAGTAAGGTGAGTGTTTTTTACCATTGCCAATATGTCCTTTAAATATTTTCAGGAGAAATACCTGCAACAGAAAAGCGTGCACAGCTCCAGGCACCTGGCCAATGTCTTTGAATAGTTACAATTAGCAAAGAGAAAGAAAATATCTTTCCAGTCTGGAAGCAGAAACAAAAATCATAATTAAAACATTAAATGCAAAATAAACCATCCTTGCTTTTTGCAGCAGTTCAGACCCTAAAAATCTTGTTCCCAGAAATGCTGGAAAACATGTGACTAGCACAGATTTGATGAGGAATGTGACACAACTCACAGGAAAAATTGCAAATTCTCAGTCTGGGGGATGAGTTAAACCTCCAAAGTAATCTGCCAAGGCCCACAGTTCCTGCCTGCATGGGGCCAGCAGCAGCTTTTGGAGGATGAACTCTTCCCTGAGACTTTTCTCAGGGTTAGATTTTGGCTTCTTTAAGAACAGCAGGTATTTCCTCGTGATGGGGTGGGAATCCCTCTGCATCTTCATCTCAGAGGAGTGAGGACAAAGTGTAACTGAAAGCAGTGGCATCAAAGGGGAGGAAACCACTGTCTGCAAGCACACAGAGAGAGGGTTCTGATCGGGAGAGATGCTGTCAGCAGGAGAAGATTGAACACAAGGAAGATTTGGAGCTCCCCACGGGCCTGCTGAGCAGGTTTGGGGATCTGTGGCTTGGCTTAAGCTCGTGTTAACCCTTCAAGCACAGAAAAGAGCTCAGCTCAGCCATCACTGCTCCCTGGTCCTGCTGTTGACTTCTCTGTTCTGAGAAAACTCTCCTATTTTTTTTCCCTTTCTCAGTGACAAGAAGAGATGAAAAACCCCAAAAGTCTTTCTCAAACCATGAGGCCAATAAGTGTTGGTGAAGCAATATTTCCTTTTCCAGTCACAGCACGATCTTGGGGGGGAAAAAAAATCCTGTTTCTGCCTTTTTCCACCTGTACTAATACTTGCTAGAGATCACTCCAGCAATGTCCAAGGGGAATCTCTGTGTGTCACCTGCAGTTTGAGCCTTGCAGAACTGAAACACCTCAGCTCTCCTCCTCTCCTTGCTGCCGTGGGCTCAGCAATGCATGGAAGCACCTCTCAAACTCAATTTATTTCAAGTAACTCTGATGGATTCATGTGCCCTAAGACACCAGCAAATGGTTTTGGGGATATGGGAAAGGAGCTGAGCCATCCTCAGACACCAAAGCTGCACTGGCTGGACCGTGGACTCCGAACTTGCCAACCATCAGCACCACAAAGATTCCATGTGAAGTTGCCTCTGGAGAAAAGTCATGGCCAGTCCTCTGAGGCCAAAAGGTGTCCCTGGTTCACTCTGGGAAGAGCCAGGTGAAGGTGACCTGGTGATGGAAGGCAGATCTGGTCCACAGGAAATTCCCAAATGAGGAAACTGCCTGCAGGTTGTGTCTCCAGGAAGGAAAGGGAAGGTTTGCAGCTGTTCCACTTGCCCAAGGGGGAAATTCTGCAAGCCTCAGAAGCAGCAAGTCAAGATCAAAGAGGGGAAAATCGGGAAAAGACAGAAGAATGGAGAAGTGGGAGTAATTTATACTAGGGTATTGCTTCAGGGCTTTCTCTTTCTTGTGCTAAAGCTTTCAATTCCACAGTGCTGGGGAATGCAGGTTTCTTCTCTTCCTTGTCTTGTAAACTGATCCTTTCTCTCCCCTTTGGCCTGTACACACGAGGTGCTGGAAGAGAATTTAAAAAATCCCTCCTTGGCTGGGCTGGGCTGGTCCCAGCACCTGGAGCCAGGTAAGGCAGATCACCTGCCTTCTCCTGGCTCCCAGGTGGGCCTGAGCCACACCAGATATCTGCCAGCAAGAGAGGAAAATGAAATTCTTACTCCTTGATGCACATTTTGTTTATTCACTGTGTTTTCATCCTGTTTTGGGCTCAGAGGAAACCTCTCCACCTTAATTCATCAGCAAGGCTGATCCATCAGCTGGATTCAAGAGGGCTAAAAATGCCACCAGCCCCACACAGGGCTGGTAAAGGAGACATGAAATGTGGAATGTAATGGGAAACACATGATGCAGAAAGCTGTGGCTCTGCAGCAGCACCTGGAGGCTGGGCAGATCATTCAGGGTGTTAGAAATGGTTTCAGAAGTGAAATCCAAGAATTATCCCTCCCCCTCTCCTCCTCTGCCATGGATGGCTTTACAATGAGAAACAGCAAGAAAAAGGAGAAGGCAAATACAGTTCAAAATACTCAGCACAGAGAAAGTGACAGGGCTGAACAGCACCTTTTGGAAGCAGAACAAACCCCAAAATAACACGGGCCCAGAGGGCTATGGGACATTACATTTTGTAATAAAAAGTTCAAACTTCTCCAGGTTCTCCCTTTAGCTGCCCACCAGCCTTGCTGTCTGCCCAGGGAAGGAGCCTTTCCCTCTGCAGTGCTTTGTATATTGGAAGCACTGCCCGCACTTGCACCAGGGGATCTGTCCTAGCTCAGTGCTCACAGCCCAGGAAAATTGCCAGGGATGGGTGATGGCTGAGAGAAGCCCCGTGGGGACAATGAAGATGACAGCAGCAATATTGAAGAAAGTGTGTTTGGCTTCCCACTTCAGCTTCAAGTCTGCTTTACCTTGGTAAACAGAAAAATCTGTTTATTTCCCGGAGAGGAAGAGGAGAAAAGTGATTTGGACCAACACATATTTGGGGTTTGCTAAGAAATTACCTCAGAAGTTTGCCTGCAGAATGATTTTAATACTTTTTATGTAGATCCACGATATTTGCATGGTCACCTAAGAACTGAGCAATCAAGCAAGAGGGTTCCCCAAAGGACCCTGGACTCAGATGTGGCACAAGTGGAAGCAAACAGGCTCCTGATGACTGATTGCCTGGGATATGTTCATTATCTCTAGGGGACATCAGCTTGCAGCAGCAGAGCCGAGGGGCTTGGGGTGCTCCAAGCCAGCAGAGCGAGAGAGGCTGGGTGGGAGGGAGGTGAAATGACAGCTCAGGTGACAGGGTGACACTTGGGTGGCACCAGCTGGGCTGACATAATTTTTTGGGTGCTACGAGCTGGGTCTTCTTGGTGTCAGGATCAGAATCCAGCTCACTGCGAGGCCTTTGGTGTTCAGTGCACTCCCAGGAATGGGTCCAGAATGTTTTCCTTCTGCTGGTCACCAACAATTTTACAAGGCACATTCTTTACCTCTGAACTACATCTCACCATATATATTCAGAATTATATCATATATGTAATTTATCCATCTCCTATTTCCTTTACTGAGTGGTTTTTGCACAGCTTTCAAGGGTTTCCTGCACAGCAAACTGTTCTTTTATCGTGCTCTTAAATTGGGCACAAGTGTTTCATGTGCTTTCAAATTTACAGCACATCACAGGCCCCAGTTTTATAACTCACAGGGCTTAAACTTGAGGGAAATTAATAGGATTACACAAATCAAACAGGTGCTGAAATATTTGGGGAGTGATTTATAAAAGTCGACGAAACCAAAATTTCTGCTTTCAGGATAAGGTCAGTAGTACTTCAGGTGAGAAGAGGCATTTGGGTGTCCAGAGAAAATACAGAAAATCAGGGGTGAATTTCAAATACTGTCTGGAGAAGGAAAAGCTTGGGAGAGCAAGACTGGGGGAAACAGCAAGAAGCACCTTTCTTGCTGGTGTCAGGTTAATTCCACCTTCTAATTACACCTTTCCCACAGTGTCACAAAAGAACAGGGAACTGTGAGAGGGGTTTGTGTTGCTTGTGTGGTGTTTCAGTCAGGAGCCAGCCCAGCACTGGTTCTGATTAGGGCCTGTAAGTGCTGTTGTTATCATTAATAATAATCAGGATCCCCGAAATGGAGGCGTCACGGGGCTGATGCTGCCCTGCTGTTGCTTGGGCAGGAAATGGAAGGAAGAGAGTTTTTAGAAGGGCATGTAGTGTCCTTGTAAAGGGCATTTTGCAAGGAGAAATGGTTTTAAGCTGAAATAAAATAGGTTTAGGTTGGATATTAGGAAGAAATTTTTCCCTGTGAAGGTGGGGAGGCCCTGGCACAGGGTGCCCAGAGAAGCTGTGGCTGCCCCTGGATCCCTGGCAGTGCCCAAGGCCAGGCTGGACAGGGCTTGGAGCAGCCTGGGATAGTGGGAGCTGTCCCTGCCCCTGACAGGGGTGGCACTGGGTGACCTTTAATGTCCCTTCCAACCCAAACCATTCTGGGATTTTATAAGAAATGGTTCCCAAATGATGCAAACTCATCTCACCACGAGAACTTTGCCATCCTCTATTTAAGAAGTTGAAGGAACACAGGATTTTTGCAGCCAGCTTTAAGCAAGCTAACATGGCATCAGGAGCTTTCAGACTTCTGTCCTTGTTAGAGGATTATCTCCAGGTGCTGGTTCCCCAAACTCTCTGCAGTTTTGTGTGTGTAAGATCAGTCCCAGTGTCTTCAGAAATGAACAATCCAAGGGCTGTTCACTTGGGATGCTTCTTACACCCAGAATCTCCCCAGGTCTTGCTCCCTTCACCACATGATCCTAAATTATTCCCAAAGCTCTTGATCCCACAAAAGGCTCACACACACTTTCAGTGGTGTTTTGGGTATTTTGAACTGGAAAAACCACAGTAGAAATAATAATTCTACCTTTAGGCAATGGAGTGATATAACCAAGTGCTCTGTTAAGGAAAGATCTTCACCAAAATATGTGGGCATGACCTTTCTGCACCATGGCCACCCCTCCATGGGACAAATGCCTTCAGCACAGCAAACACAGCTGAACTTATTTGGGATTCTGGGTTAAAAAGGCATTGACAACTTGCAGCAACTGGGTTTTATTGGTCTGTGATACCCACCTGCCTCCATGTGGGGCTGGGATGGGGTCAGACCCATCACTTCCTGATCCAATTAGTGATATTGGTACCTCTCTTCATTCCTTTCTCCACCCCTGCCACCCACCTGGCTGCAGCACTTCCCTGGCTCCGTTCCATCCCAGCACCTCCAGCAGTTTTTCCCTCTCCCACCCCCATTCCCCTCACCTCCAGCAGCCCCCTGAGTGTCCATTCTCCAGAGAATGACCCTTCCTCTGGCTACCACCCCCACTTATCCCTCCCCCAGCCCCACAACACCTGGCAGGTGATGTCCCTGGGCGCTCAGGGACCTCCTTCCCCCACAGATTCTTCACGCCCTATTTATTCCTTCTCTGCCCCAACCCCCAGAGGAGGTTTCTGTGAGTCCCTGGCTGGGGACAAGCTGAGCTGTGCCATCATCCATCACGGTGACAGCCACTCTGTGGAAGGGCTTGGTGGCACAGAGCCAGGGCTAATGGCCCGAGACACCGCTCGCCTTCGCTCCCAGCTGCTTGGGGAGCACTCCCAGGTGCCAATTCCAGCCCCCCTGAAGGAAGGTCGAGGTTGTTCAAGGCAGGGGGAGATTGGTCATGGTGGGCTTGAGGTGCAAAAGCTGCCAACAGCTCTTTGGTTGTGCTACAGTCAAGACTCAGTGACTTTGAAACCCCTCCTGTGTGCCCCAGGAGAGCTGTGGTTTGTGGTTTGTGGTGATGCTCTGTCCAGAGCCCAGGGCCTCTCATGGGTGACCATTGCTCCTCCAGCCTGGCATGGCCACAGCTCTGCTCTGGTCCATCAAAGAAGATGGAATAAGGATGGCATCAAGGGAGTAAAATTAGGTAGAAATAGTGTTTTAGATCTGGGAATCTCTCTTCTCCCTGAGGTCAGGTGTCACTGTCCTTCCATGGATTATCCCATGGTATTTCTCTCTGGTTTTGGATGGCTCTTGGCCTCTGAAGGCAGCAGGAAACATCAATGGGACCAAGAGGAGTCTGGCTGAGTCTGGTCTTTGTTTTCTGTGGCTTTGCCTTCACAGAGAGGCAGAAACAGCTTCTTTTGTTCCCTGTTTTATTTCCTTCTCCCACAGCCTTCAGATAAATCCTGTTATACGACCTTTATTTCTTAAACAGCCTTTCTTGCAGAGGGAGAGATGATCTTGTCAAAACTGAATAAAACCCCACTTGCACCACGAATCTGTGAGGTAACAAAAATGCAAGGGAACAGTGAAATGCCACGGCACCAAAAATTGCTGCCTCCAACAGCCTGTTCCTACACTCAGCTCAAGGACCCTGCCTTCCCTCACCTCAGCTCCTGGGAGTTTATCTGCTCATCACTGCTGGCACCTCCCCTGACGTGTTCACTGATGGGGCTGCTGCCCCTCACTTGCACAGATTGGCTGTTCCTAATGTGGGGCTGGGATGGATCCCTTGCAATTCCATCCTTTTCAGAGGGCTCAGGAAGGAGAAGCCTTTAAGAGGTGCCAAGGATTGAGTGAATCTTATTTGTGTGAGGTGAAACCACAGAGATCACTTTTGACCTTTCAGGCAGCAAAAATGTTGTGATCCAGTATAAAAATCATCTGTGTGGGAGTGGGTCTGTAGGAAATGCCAGTGCCCAGCAGACAGTCAATAGGAGGGTCCATAAAACACCACCTCTTTCACCTGCCATGACCCATAGAAGACTCCCCAGTACCTTCAGCTGACATTAAAAGCCTAAAAACCTGTAAATCCTTCTGTGGAGACAGCTCATAAAGTTCTCAACCACTGAAATGTTCAAAAAAACGAGTGGATGTGGCATTTTGTGAAATGGTTTAGTGGGCATGGTGGTGTTCAAAGGTTGGCTTTGGAGGTGTTTTTCAACATTAATAATTCTGTGATTTTCTGCAGCACATGGATGGGCCCAATCCATTCCCCTCCCTTTTCCTTCACGGATGCTGAGACAAAAGCTGGGACCTGTGGGGGAGGCAGACACTCACTGAACCGATCCAGCCATGGCAGGGTTTGTAGGGGCTGTAACTGCTTTCTCTTTTCACCTTTTATATCTGTCACCTCCCCACCTGCATCCCCATTCTCTGATCCCAAAAGCCAAAAGAACTCCACTGCCTGCGCTGATTGCTTTGCTCAAATTAAACCAACCTTCTGTTCCAGCTCCAAATTCTGTTTGCATCCCCTCCCAGGCTCATTCACTGCTCTCAAAGCTGGGATTAAGGGGAAAAAACAAGGGAGAAGTTAGCAACATTTGAAAGCAATTTAACCAGAGAGCAACTTTTAAATGAAGCCATTTAAGGGCAGATCCTCCCAGCTGTCTGGGTGTCCCTGCTGAGCCCACTGCAAATCAGAGTTCAGGACATCCCTGTCACTGACTGCAGGCTGCCAGGGAAGATGCATTAGCCAGGGATGTCCAGAGCATGATTAATCTCTCCCTCCTCATTCGGATGCTGCTGCAGTTGCCACAGATGTTCAAGAGCCTCCTGGCAGTGACAGATCCCTGCGTGGTCCTGACTCCTTACCAGGCAAGTAATGACAACAGCCACAAGACTCCCAGGGCTGTGTCAGCTGGATTTTATGGGTTTTTCCCTCCTCTGGAAAGTTCTGCATATTTTTTCTGGGAAGTTTCTTTATGAGTTGTGTTTGAATCACACGCTGGGTCTTTCCCACAGTTCACAGGGATGGAGCTGAGGCCTGGGGGAAAATATCCTCCTTTCTCATCATCCCAACCTGGAACTTCTTCCCAGTGGAAGAAGGTGGTTGTATCAGAGGAACAGGGCCCACAAGGATGGGAGCTGTGTGTTTGTGGTTTAGCTCCAACCATCATTTTATTTTCAGGTAGAACTGGTCAGTCCTGCAGGAAGCTTTGCTTCCCTTGCATTGCCCTTCCTGAGATGGGAGCACAGCTGAGAAGCTGCAGTGGGGCTGAGCCTGCACCCCCTGGCAGCCCATGGAGCACCATGGACCAAGCATGAGGTGGGAGAAGCCATTCCCTGGGAGAAGGGGAAGCGAGCAGTGCTCCAGGGAGAGTGAGAATCACAGAAACACAGAACAGTCGGGGCTGGAAGGGACAACAAAACCATCTTGTTCCATCCCCCTGCCATGGGGGGAGATGCCACCCACTACACCAGGCTGCTCCAAGCCCCATCCAAACTGGATGAACACTTCCAGGGATGAAGAAGCCACAGCTTTTCTGGGCAGAATTCCCCTTATTGCTCAGGGAGTTCTCAGGGTGCCCCTTACTGCCCTGGGGTTTGGTGTCCCTGTCCATAAACACAGATTCTCCCCTACAAGGTGAGATTCCTTGATATTAAAACCAGAAGATCCTGCCTGACCTCCAGAGAAATCTGAGCACTCTGTCTTAGCCTGGTCCATGAGGCAGGCAAAGTTTTTAGCTCATCTTTAAAGGTCTCAAGGGCAGGACTTATCTCCCTCCTTGCCCAAGATGATTCATTTTGCTGATGATCCATCCTACCAAAAAAAAAAAAAAAAAAAAAAACTCCAACATGACAAGTTTGTTTCACATTTTCATTTTAAATTTTCCACCTTCATTCATTTTCCACTTTCCCCTTCATGCCATCAAATCTCATTTTGCATTTGTCAGCCAGCTGCGTTCAGACAGTGCTGACAAGAGCCTTCAAAGGAAAACCCTTCAGCTCCTCCCCCTCAAGTACAACCCTGTTTACAAATCAGCAATGAACTTCTTTGTGTAGCATTACAGAGCTGCAACCCCTGCTCAGCAGACAAAAAGTCACTCAAAATTCTTCCTGCTTCTCGTATTATATCCAGCAAGGTGTATCCCACTGTCAGAGATGAAATCTTAGCAGCAACCATGAGAAAAATTACTCCCCATACCATAGTGGCCATGCAAGCCTGAAATGTGAGGAATGTCATGTGCATATAGAATAATTCTGGACTCTTGTGGATGAAATCCTGATGTGGAGAGAGGCAGCTGTGAAGCAGAAGGACCCCAGCAGGTCCTGAGACTCTGAGTTTCCTGTTCTGTGGATGTTGCTGCCTTTCAGCTCACTCTCAGCTCTCCTTCAAAGGGGATAATATCCACAGGGATCATCCAACCTGTCTTTAGCCAGATCCAGGACATGTGGCTGCATCCCATCCTTGGCACTCTTTAAGGTCAGAATTTTGTGTCCTAAATCAAGAGGCCTCATGAACTCCCCAGGCTGCAAAGGCAGATGAGGGTGATTAGCCCAAAGAGAGGTGCCCATCTTATGCTTTAAATTGAAAGAAAGTAGCTTTAGGTTGAATTTTAGGAAGAAATTATTCCCTGTGAGGGTGGGGAGGCCCTGGCACGGGTGCCCAGAGAAGCTGCCCCTGGATCCCTGGATGTGTCCAAGGCCAGGCTGGGCAGGGCTTGGAGCACCCTGGAAGGTGCCCCCTGCCCATGGCAGGGGAATTGCAACCAGGTGATCTTTAAGGTCCCTTCCAACCCAAACCATCCTGTGATTCTAGGATTCTCTGATTCCATGATTCTATGCCCACACCCAGCCAGAGAAATTCCAGGCAGGTTCTGGGTTTGCAGAGAAATCCCTCAGTGGTGCAGCAGATGAAAACAGAGCCAGCAGCATCTGCAGAGAGCAGGACCCCACATCTCTGAGACACAGCTGTCTCCACTCCTCCCAGAGATTGTTATCTCCAAGCTCTGGTACCAGCCATGATTGCCAGGTGCTTTGATGCTGATTTAAAAATGCATAAAAGGAACCCCTGAGAGCCAAAGTTGTGCTGGCACTGCTTCCTCATGGTGCAAGATGTGATGGATCCCGTCTCGTGCATGATCTTGGGAATAATATCCAGCCTCTCCCATCTGTCTTGCACTCCCATATATTCCCTGGTAGCTGCCTCTTCCTCTGTAACTGGTGTGAAATTGAGTTTCTTTGCAGGTCAGCACAATCTCGTCTCGTGTTGGTTGGGAGGGAAATGCAGTGTGCAATTTGGGACATCAGTGTTCTATAAATTCACTTATCCTGGAACAAGCACGGGGAAGGGCTGATCAGGTGATTAAGGAGCAGCAAGGCACGTTTTAGGAGAGGAGAGTCACCACATTTCATTTCCTGAAGCAAGTTATCACTCAGAAAAATTCCACTGGACTGAGTGAAAACAAGGGAAGGTGGTAAAACCTCTTCAGACCAGTGACAGGAATGTGACAGGAATGGCAGGGCTGACACCATGAACACATAATGAGAGAGATCAGAGAGCTCATGAATAAATTTGGGCTGATAATTAAGAAAAATCAGTTAAATCATCAGAACCAGAAGGTTTAGGGCAGCTATTAGAGGAGATAGGGTAAGAAACCAAGCTACTTAAATGGATCTTAATGTCTTAATTTAAAGATTTTATAGCATAGATATCATAACAGCAGAGGACTGAAGCACCTCACCTGGTCTTGTGTCCCTAAACTCACCCCTCTTCACTCCATCTTCTGTTTCCATGCAGAAATGCACAATAAAGGAGCCAGGATCTCCAGAGCAGCCAAGCCCAGCCTGGGTGAAGTCAGCCCAAAGCAGGGCTAAGATTTAGCACCGAGGCTTGGGAGGAAGGAGCAGCTGAAATCCCAATCACCTGATTAATGCTGGCAGCCAGAGGGAGTCAAAGGGAGGACTTCATAATTCCTAGGCCACTCATCTCACCATCATTTAACATCCAGGAGAGGACAAATCCTTCTTTTTCCACGAGGGGGTCTGGCTGAAAAATGTGAGTGCCAGAGCCAGCAGCCATTAATTAACTCTATGATCCAGCTCCTCTCTGGCTGTGCCGTTGGATTCATGGTCCAGCCCTGCCCACAGCCCCATTCCCACTGCCCTCCCTGCTTCCAGAGCTTCCACACCTCCCTGCCAAGCCTTTCCTCAGCGCCTCAGCACGCCAGGAGTGCTCCTGCCTTCCCTGCAACACGAGTTTTCCTGCTTATTGCTGGGTATTGAAGTCAGTTCTCCTTCTCCTGACCTCTGCAGCGCTGGCTCATCCATGCAGAGAAAGTGGATGCCTGTCCCATTATCCCTTGAAATGTTTTATAGCTTCTGTTAAAGCTTTGGGCTCTTCAGAGTTTGGATCCAGTTCTAGGATCATGATACCTCTAAGGGGAAAGTGATGGGATGTTATCTGAAAATCACACTAACCACCACGAGAAGACAGATAAAAATATTTATTTATGAAATCGGAATTAGATGATACAGCAGGGGAAAATGAATAGGGACGAAAAAAAATAAAAACAAACAAAGAAACAAACGAACCAACCATTAAAATACCTGGAATTTAAATGATGTGAAAACCCATCTTTTCCTCTGAATAGTTCAACTAGCAAGAGGACAGACATTTCCCTGTCTTCCCACACAATCCTTACTACTTGGAGGAGCCCATATCCATTTTGGGGGATGTCATGGAAGGGAGCTGTTTACAAGGGAATCCAGAGATAGAAAGTAATGGCTTGAAACTGATAGAGGACAGGTCTTGATGGGATATTAGGAAGAAATTCTATCCTGTGAGAGTGGTGAGGCCCTGGCACAGGGTGCCCAGAGAAGCTGTGGCTGCCCCTGGATCCCTGGCAGTGTCCAAGGCCAGGCTGGATGGGGCTTGGAGCAGCCTGGGACAGTGGGAGCTGTCCCTGCCCATGGCAGGGGGTGGCACTGGAGGGTCTTTAGGAACCATTCCATCCCAGGCCTGTTCAGGATTTTATGATCAAAATTCAAATTTTTATCCATCAGCTGAAGCAATGAATCTTCTCACCAGCATCTCACTCCAGGAATACTGGTGTCAAACATTCAGAAATTATATCTTGGATGATTTTGTGGAAGCACATTGCTGCACAGGCAGGAGAGACCTTGTTACAGCAGTATCAGCTTGCTCTGGGTGAGATCTACAAGGATAACCCATATGAAGGATGGAGCACTGGTGGCCCCACCCTGCAAGGGGTGTCAGTGCCAACTTAACACCAGAGAATCCACTCCTGAGTCAAAGGGATGCTTGGTCAGGTGCCATGGGCAACAGAAATGACTAAAATTGCTCTTTTTTCCCAAATGCAGCT
Organism: Chaetops frenatus; assembly: GCA_013400775.1. Taxonomy (NCBI): domain Eukaryota; kingdom Metazoa; phylum Chordata; class Aves; order Passeriformes; family Picathartidae; genus Chaetops; species Chaetops frenatus. The sequence goes on along the minus strand of VZTR01032331.1, from coordinate 25,325 downwards.
GAATTCACATCCCAGCAGGGGCCATTTCAGCAGCTGGTGGCTTTTCTTGCAGTACCTGAGTCAGTCATTGACTGCCAATTAATTCCAATAGTTTTGGGCACTCATTTTCTCCAGTTTGTACTTGCAGTCCATTTGTTTAACCCATAAGGCAAGGGAAGATTATTTGCCTGGCCAGGCAAACCTTCACCATGAACTAGACTTGAATAGAGGAGAAAAGCAGCAGGAGGGCAAATGTGCAGACCCCATTGCACCCAGGAATTTATCCAGAGCCCCTATAAATCCATATCCATAAAAAAAGGACAACCAAAAACCAATTTCCTTGTCCCTGGTTCCCAGTGCTGGTGGCAAATTCCCAGTGCCCAGCCCAGGCACACCCAGAGCTGATATTTTCAGGGCAGTGTCCTTGTCCTCAGGACATTTGTGACCCCAGGGACACCCAGTTCAGAGCACAGCAAGCCCAGAGTGGAGCTTTTTTTTTTTTTGCCCCAGAAAATATTCCACCCATGCAGCGTTTAGGATAAAACTGACCCACATCATTTCAGTGAGTTTTTAGGGGAACGTGAGAACTGAGGGTTGAAAACAGCCCCGGAGTAAATGTGTTTCAGAGACAGGTTCTTGATGAATGGGATTTTCCTTGCTGAAATCAAATTGTGAAGTCAAGCATTAGAGAACTAAAATCCTTTTCTGTATTTTCTATTTTGTCATGGTTTGTTTTCTGATAGGAGTTACCAGTGTGACCAAAGGATTTATCTTTTTTTTTGTTTTGTTTTAACTTCATTCTTCAGTGAACTCATTATATCATAAATTCCTTCTCATGCAACATCAGACTGTTTTACTTTGATGACTGTGCCATTAAAGAAAAAAAAAAAAAAAAAAGAAAATCCAGAAACCCCACAACCCAGATCAGCTTTTAACTTTCTGTGAAAAGAAATGAAATCAGTTAGAGTTCCTAAAAGTATCATCTCCATTTTCATCATCCTTCAGGAATATGAAAATTGTAGCTGATCAATTTTCTTCTGCCATAATAGTTAATTTCTAATAACTGGGAAATGTCTTAAGACTCACTCAGGTTATTCAGCCATCCATTTACTGCCATTCCTCAGTGTTTTCATATATTCTGCAGTGAAAGCTATTAAGTCTCTTCTGTCATTCTGAAACCTTTTGCTAGATGAGGAAAAGTGAATTAAAAGTTAGTTATATAACCTGCAGAACCAAATGACAACTTAAATATAGCACACTCTGCAGTATGTGAATTTAGCAATTAATCTGGATTTAATATTCCTCTTATTTGTCATTAATTTGTGGACAAAATGGTTTCTCCCAAGGTTAACATCTTCATTATCATCTGCAAATGATGGTACATCACCAAAGTTCAAGCCACTTGGATGTAGAGCCCTTTTTACATTTTTAAATATTCCTAATTCAGATTTTATTGCTCTCTTGAAAATAATTAGGTAGGAAATGGATTATTCCTCTTTCAATGAACAACTATTGGAAACATTCTGAAATTTCATGCTTTCAGGCACCAGTGGCCACAGAGAGAAATATGCCCTTTCAACCAAGCCCTTAATTATTTTATCAATTGAAAGATGAGCTAATATATTGTTGGCAATACACAAAGCATTGTCCTCCAAATCTGTATGATTTTATCCAAGGGCTAATTCTGAAAAATAATTAACTGCCCCAACCCAGTGATCTACACAAAGAGCTACAATAATAACTCTACAGTGCACCTCTGTCCCTCCTCCAGGACAAAAACCTTTCAAGGGTTTTGTTTTTAGGAGCTGCAATAGAACTATTTTTATCATCTTTTATATCCCTGTGCTGCCCTGTATTTGCCAGTCCACATCAAGTAACTTGGAGACAATGTTTGTGCTGGAGGAGGCTTTTTGTTTTCCTTATTGATCCATTCCTGTTCTTTGGGAAGGAGCAGAGGATTCTGGCTGAGTGTGTTTGGACCTGCTGATTGATAAGGGCTGATCCACGTGGGGACTGAATTCAATTAACTAATGAGAACCATGGACAGAGTCAGATTTGACATCAGGTCATGGTTGCTTTGCTTGATTCATCCCCTGCATGTGCTGGCCCAATGGTTTTTAGAAAATGTGCCACATCTGGGCCAGATTTAGGGTATGATAAATATGTGAAATAAAGTTTTCTTTGGAGACCAAGGGGTTGGATATTCAGGGCTACCCCCCTGCACTTCCAGCAGACTGGATCTGTTCAGTGTTTTGTATTTTAGAGGGGAAAAAACCCACTTGTGTAAGGTTGGGAGGAGAGAGTCAGGCTCCTGCCTAGGAAGAAAGGTGGGAAACAACGAATTTAGTTTTATTTAAGAGATGGGCAGTCACAAGCTGAGGACCCTGGTGATCAGCCAGACCAAGTGCACTCCTAGGTGTTCAGTTGCCATGGAGACAGGCACATTTTTATGAACATCTTCCCAAAAAAATCACCCCAATTAGATCTGCCTTCATGCATCACGTATGCCTGAACAGTTCCCTGAGGTTCCTTAAGTAGTTGTGACTGATTCATTCTCCTTGCTGACATCTAAAGAAATCACCTTTACTTCCCAGTTCCTGGGTCAGGTTTAATTCGAGTTTCATCTCCCCTCATTTTCCCACAGCCCAAAATGGGTCACTCGCTGCTGTGCTCTGTAGCTGAAAAAGCTCCAATCCAGAATTCCCACTGGGGATCACCCAAAGAGAAATTCCTGTCAAAAAGCATGAAAAAGAACAAAGTTTGGAGGCAGGAGCACGGGAAAGAGGAGGAGGAGAAGGCACCACGGTGTCTATCTCATGCTGCTTGACAATTGCAGAGACTGGTCTTAAAAACATTGATATTTCACAACCTGATCATGCTCAGCATGGCAGAGGCAGCTTTGTCTGGATCAGGGACTGGGACAGGGCAGCTTAAGGCTTCCCTTTTGATTCTGAATTGTTCAGTGCAGCTCTGGCAGCCTGAAGGTTGCACATCTATCATCAACAGGGCAGGACTGTGTTGCTCAAGTGTTGTCTCGCAGGATGTCCCATCATCTTCAGACAAAACCTTGCAAGACTGGTGGGTCCTCCCATGATTTCAGAACGAGAAAAATGAGGACAAATGACCCTTTGAAGACCTGGGCGGGATTCCTGTGACTGAATGCAAACATTTGTGCCATAGGTGCTCACATGGGGGTCCTTTGGTAAATTTAGAGAGATCCTGACACTTCCAGGGAATGATTCACTTCACCCAAATGGAGAGACAGGATTTTACTCCAGTGTCTGTCAGAGGAGAGCTCAGCACAGCTGGAGGCCCTGGCAGGAAGGTTTGACTTAAATGAATCCCATATAAACACCTCTGAATTCAGCCCCACACTGGACCCAGCTCAGGACCCACCAGTTCACAATGACTGGTACCAGTCGTGTTGGGAAATTCTAATGACAATGACTAATTTGGTTTTACAGAGAAATGCCACTTTTAGTGATTAGTCTTCAGTGAATTGTTGCAAAATTCAGGGGGGTGGATGAAATGAACATTTAGGAAGGCAGAAAGAGCATTATGTTAATTAGCTGCAATCATAAAGGGAGGAGAAAGCTTCTCCAAAAGCTGCACCCCCCTGATTTACAAGGATTTCAGCTGATTTTGCTGAAGCTGATTTTGGACTCCATCTGAAAGGTCATTTCCAACTTAAATGAGTCTAAGTTTTAAGGGGTGAAATCACTATTAAAAACTCACATTAAAGTGCAAGGTGCTTGCATAACTGTATTACAACTGGTTATGAAAAGAATAATGGGAACTCTTCTGGTGGCCAAAGCAATTTTTCCTGCACACTTTGTGATGATTAGGAAGCTGAAAGCCACAGGATTACAACTCTGACCTCTACAAGTTCACACACAATCAGCTCAGCCTTGAGAGTCTGTGGTCACATGAGGAGCTTCCAGATGCAACAAAAAGATTCAAAGAGTTTCTCTGGTCGGGCTGATATTGCTTCTAAACACCCCCAAAAAATCCAGGCTTTGTGCTGGTGATTCTGAAATCAGGTGAGTTCCTGTTCTTCACAAGAAGCTCTTCACAGGGATGTTTTAAGTCAAGGCCAGAGGACACCTTTTGTGTTGTTTAAACCACCCAAGCCATAAAGAAGACTCTTCACTTTGAATTTATGAACCCCATTAACTTCCCCAGGAAAAGTCCCTCTCTCTTACTAAATCATTCCCTGGGAAGAGACAACCACACAAGTCATCCTCGGAGGAGGGAAAACACGGCTCTGCTTTAGAGGCTTCCAGATAAAAATTAATTAGCAAAACTTACTGTGTAAATTCAGCAATATGCAAATGAGAGCAAATCTGAAGGCGTGTGTGGGGGGCTGAGCTGGTGCTGAATTACTGTCATATTTTGCACTCAAAGTATAAATAGTTTACCTGTTTCATTACATTTTCAAAGATTTGTGATGTAATTGGGGGCAATAATGGTTCCATTAAATATAAATACAGAGATACAAAGTATTTTGTAAAATTTATGGCTTCTGTGGATTCTACACTCACAGTTTACAGATCTAAAAGCAAAATTATTTTTTTCAATTATAATTAAGGTTTAACAGGTTGTGTGCTTGTGTAGTTCTTACTATTCTCAGTAATAGTGAAATATATAGCTTGAGAAGAGTTGAGGGTGAACTTTACCGAACATTTTTTTACATTTTTGAACAAAAATTGCCTCATGAGGGTCCTAGGCAGTGTTTTTCCCAGAGTGTGCTCCAATGCAGAGCCTTTTCCAGAGCTGGCAGCTGTGGATTTGGGGACAGCAGGGACAGCACTTACCAGGTATGTGGATATTTACTTGTGCTATGCCCAGACATGATTTGTTGCTCATAACATGGCTCCCCATTTGTGGCAAATGTGTTATGCTTCAGATAACAACTTTATCTGTTACCAGGGAGAGAGAAAAGAGCAGGAAAATTGTCGGGAAGAGTGCTGGACAATTATCCAGAACCTGTGTGGGAGTGTGGCTGAGGTGGGATGGAGCCCAGCATGGAATTCCAGCTGGAACTCCTTTGGTTTAACCTTAAACATTCCCTGGCCACAGAGCAGAATTTGTGTCTGAACCAGATCTTTTCAGTATCCAAGGCACAATCCATAGTTTTCCCCTGGAGGCAGTGGCTGCAGGATGAGGTGGGAGGTGTCTGGAAGTGCTCCTTCCCCCCACTGCTCACAGGGTTTGCCCAAGTAACTGGGCAAGAGTTGATTTTTTTTTATTTTTTAAAGGTCACTTAAACCAGGACTGATGGAAGCTCCCCAAGCAGCTCAGCAGCCTGGAGAAGAAAAAGCTCCAGGGAGACCTTCTAGAACCTTCCAGTACCTACAGGAGCTATGAAAGAGCTGGAGAGGGACTGGGGCCAAGGCCTGGAGGGACAGGAGACAGGGAATGGCTTCCCACTGCCAGAGGGCAGGGATGGATGGGAGACTGGGAAGGAATTCCTGGCTGGGCTGGAATTCCCAGAGAAGCTGTGGCTGCCCCTGGAAAACCCTGGCAGTGTCCAAGGCCAGGCTGGAAATTGGGGCTTGGAGCAGCCTGGGGCAGTGGGAGGTGTCCCTACGTGGCAGGAAATGGAACTGGATGATCTTTAGGTCATTTCCCACCCAAATGATTCCATGACTCCATGATTAGACAGTTCATTATGAGCAGCCACAATTCAACCCTGCTCCCACCCCATCAGCTCCCACGCCAGGCACAGGTGAAGCCCTTGCACCACATCTAGAAGCAGGAGGATCACAAGATGTCACTGCCTTTTAGCCAGGAATATTGTTCCAGTGATTTTCCGGTTCCTTCTGTCCATCTTGTGCTCCTACTACGAGCTGTGCAGAGAGTGCTTTGCATAAAAGACATGAACTTGAGTTGTGGGTACTGTCTGATATCAGACATCTGAAATGGGGGAAGATGAATCCCATCACAATTCCACTTGGGCAAGTGGGCTTTTAACCTTCCCTTCCCCCTTCCACACTCAGTTATGGATTTATGTGGTAAAAGGGGCAACAAAGAACTGCTTTAATGTGAGTTATTCAGCCCAAAGAATTACCATGAGCCTTTCCATCATTTGAGTCATGGCACAGATCTGATTAACAGAATGCATCATGTATCACTCTGCCCTCAGGCACCTTCCTGGGAGAAATGGGGGCTCTTTTCATGGAGACTGGACATGAGAGAGCAAAATCTGGGATTTTATTATGACTGGGGAGATTCAGCCCATGAGGAAAGACAAAGGACAAGAACACCAGGGTGCTGGAACAGGGAAGGGGCCCTGGATCAGCAGAGATCCAGAAAGATGCTGCATGATGATTTTGCTCCCTGACAAAGCAATGACCAGGACTGTTCCAAGGATCAGAACAATCTTCTCCATTTTCCCTCACTTTTCACTGTTTCCTAATGTCAAGGTTAATTTTTCTGCTGCAATTTCCCCCCATGGCTCCCTTGTCCTTCCTCCAATGTCCATGGAGAACCCGGCCTTTATGGCACAAACAAAGGACTGCAAGGTGGACACCACTGTCAGAGGAAGGGACTTAAATTGGAGGGTTTTACCACCCCACAAGGATGTAACAGTGCTGCTGCCAAAGCAGTTGGTAGGAACCAGCAGGAAAAGAAATGAAAAGGGAAGAAAAATAGGTATCTTGTTTATTTTCCTTTTTCATAAGGGGAAAAAAATGAAACTTATAAAAATTGCATGAGCTGGGTCACACAGGAATTCTGCAACAGAGCTGGAAACTGCATCCAAGCCTTCAGAGAGCCTGCAGGAGCTGTAATAGCTTTGTTGCCAAAACTTCCTCCTTTTTCAGCAGCTGCAAATGACAATCACAGGCCCTTTTTTTGTAAAAAAAAGCTAGGAAAGTACAAAAAACTCCCTTCCTTGGCTAGAAAGGATGGTCACCTGAGACCTGCACAAAACCAAGGGACAGCAAACAGAGATGGGCAGGCAGGAGAACTGAGGACATGGACAAGTGGTGGGTTTGGCAGTGCTGGGTTAAGAGCTGGAATTGAAAATCTTAGAGGTCCTTCCCAACCTGAATGATTCTATGTCACACCAGGGATCTTGCATGGAAGGTGGTGAAATGGCTGATTTCCACTTATTCTGGGTCATTTTTGTACAGTTCTGTGTTCCATGGGTTCTGCTTCAGTCGGAGTTGGTGTCAAATTCCAGACTTCTCTTACCTGGGGCTGGCTGGAAAATGAAGAATACAGAGGATTTCCCTTATTTGTTGTCCACCATCACACAGATGGTGCCCACATCACCTCATTTCTGCCCAAGACCAAGCAGCACTGGAGCATTTTCCACACATTCCACTGACAGGGACAGGTCTTGAGAGAGAGAACAAGGTGGGGACACACGAAAACCAAACAATTAATCCTCTCCTGGGCCCAAGGCATTCCTCTTTCACCCTGGCATTGCCTTCTGGCCAGCCTGTGCTCACATCTCCCCTCACACCTCCAAACAGGAGCCGAGACCTTGATCACATCCTCAAATTTCAGATACAGAACAGGAAAAAGCTGAAGTTACCATTGCCATTGGAGGTTGTTTTATCAAAGAAAAGATTAGCAAGCAGGAGAGGAGAAGTCTCCCCTGCATGAGCCATCTGGCATTTCCAGTGAATGTAGACATAACCAGGAAGCCTTTGCTGACCTGGCAGCCTGTGGGATACTGGGCTGGGAGTGGGATCAGCCAGGATGGGTGTGTGACCCTGAGCCCTACAAGGACCCTCAGTGCCTTTTTCAACCCCCTTTCCTCAAGAACAGAAACCGAGAAGAGAAAACAACCCAACCCAAGCTCCCCCTGAGAGACTGATTTATTCTGTGCTGGCAGGAACAAGAGGAGACGACGTGAACTGGAGACAACAAATGCAATTAAAAGGGAAGGGAGGCATTCCCTGCAATGGCTGTTTCCGGCAGGCAATATGCTGTGGATTAGAACGTCTCAGGCCTAGAGTGGCACCATATGGCAAAACTCCCTCCATCCCACATTAAATCCTGGCATTTTGCAGCTGTCAAGATTAAGCTGTTTGTATGAGTAACATTGTAGTTTGCTTATAGGGAAATAATATGTAGCCAGTTATGATTAATCAAGGTGTCCAAAAGCTGCTGCGGGCGCCCGGAGGAGATTGGGTCCCGTGGCAGGAGCTTTGTCTCTTAAATTATTGACATATTTTTCCTATTTTTCTTTCCTTTTTTCTTTCCCTTTTTTCTTCTTCTGTGTGTGCTGTTTTTTCCCCTCCTCCCTAGGGCACACAGGGAGTTGGGAAGAGGCAGATTTCATCCCCAGGCAGCTCTGTGGTCCTCTCAGGAAAAATCCAAGAGATAGGGCTGGCTCCATCCATCAGCTGAGAGATGATGCTTTTCCTGCACTGACCCAAGTGGGCACAAGGCTGTTCCTTCCAGAGCAGAATATGCCCCTTTTTTTTTCCCCAAAAAAGCTCTGCCTTTGGAAATCTGGAGGCTTTTCTCTGCACTGGGTCATATTATTTTCATTAGAAAATAGATGAGATGCTGGCTATCCCTCTGTCCTGCCAAGAGAACTTGTGGATGCCTCACCCTGGAAGTGTCCTTTGGACAGGTGTTTGTGTGCCCTTCCTGCTGGATTCTCTGTTTTGGGGGGGTTCTCTTGTGCTTTGTTCCCAGTTTTGTCCAAACCTTGTTTTTCAAATTGCACATAAGGCAGTCAGCAGCTCCTGATGGGAAGACAAAGAACCAGCTCTGTTCCTGGCTATCCCTCTTGGCAGGGAAGCTGTAAAACTTGGTTATTTAAGGGCAGAAAGCAGGTGATTTACAGCTGAACAGCTCCATAGAAATCAATGGGAAGTTATGCTAGAAAATGTTGCATATTGTTCTGGAATCCTCCTGGGAAGGGTTTTACAAGCAGCCTGTCCTGCCTCTGACAGTTTCCTCAGGACACTTTAATGAGTGACCATTTCAACAGGGCACCCAAATCTCTCCCTCTAACCGTGGCAAGGCTTTTATCCAGCCTTCTACACAAACACACAGGACAAGCTTTGGGATCTGGCCTAAAACACATTTACACATCCTATCCTTTCTTAATGATAATGCAACAGCCCTTTAATCTGCAGATTCATCACTGCTGTCCTCCCCCCACAAGCCCCCCGAGGAGATTTATCCCTCCTCCTCTGCCCCTATCAACGTTTGTTGCTGATTAGTCAATATTTTCAGGTTGATTGTTTGGAGTAAGAAGCCTGGCAAAGGCAGCCACCCCATCTCCCTGGATGAGCCACTTAGGGGAAACAATCCTCTCCATTGGAGGCTCTTAATAGGGGCTGCAGAGAGAGCTATAGATAATCAATGCAGAAATCACATTTGTAAATGGCCCCTGTAGCTGCTTAATTAGGCACAGCATTCTGGCATCAGGCATTAAGGTGCTTTAAGGCCTATTTGTCTTCACGGAAAGTATCCCAATAATATATTTGCAATTCTGTGCTAACCCAGCCTAATCTCACCTGCCTTTTGTGGATTAATAGGATAAAGTGATTTAAATAACGGTGAGGAATTTTTGGGGAAGGTGTGGAATCAATGACAGTGGCAAAGGAATATTTGCTTTTGATGCTCTGCTGAACAAATTGTTTCTCTCTTTTGATTTTCCTCTTGTGTCTGACACCTGGGATGTGCTCTGCAAACCTCTGAGCCACCAGGAATCTTTCCCTTCCTGACACAGAGCTTGGGATGTGGCAGGGAGCAGATCATCAGCCAAGTTATTCCTGAAAGAGGGAGAAAAGGAGGGATCCAGAGGCAGGTGGGAGAGTCGAGTTGTCTACACTGCTGCTGTTGCTTTTATTATTTTATTTCCCACACTCCCTCCTAACAGATGTTCCTTTTGGAAATGTCTTTGGGGATTGTGTTTTACCCTCCTCCTCTTCTTATCTCTCTTGCAATTCCTTACTCTTCAGTCCCTCTCCTGCTTCCATCTCCAGTGAAAATTCAGTCTTGGAGTCTGTGATCAGCTGCTCCTGGGAGACTGGGCTGGATCTCAGGAGCACCTCAGTCAAATCAATGTCCTTCCCAAAATCCACCTGCTCCCAGGTGCAAGACATCCCAATTCCTTCTCGGGTTTCCAGACAGACAACAGCTGGGACAGAGATAATAAATTGCACATTTCCAAGGGAAACTCAAACCTGCATAATTTGACCAAAACAAATCCCCAGATGTTAAACTTTTTCCTACTTTCTCTCCACTTTTCCACTAAGTTACAGCACAGATTTTATTTTTTCTTCCTTCTGTAAGAAAAAAGATTTTTAGACTTCTTTTAAGTCTAAAAATGCTGTGACAAGGTGCAGCCAATGCCACAGACATGAGAGCTGGGATCCTGGACAAATGTGACTTCATCCCATATTAATAATACCAATTTTCATCTCAGTAAGAACCTCAGCTATTTAAAATAACTTCTTGCTCTATGACATTTTTATTTGCCTACTGCCAGAAAATCTTGACTAAACCTATGGTGGTGGCACTCTCTCAGTGAATAAACCTGTCATGACTTTTGGGGGTGACTTCAGACCTCCCTCCTGCCAGGAACTGTGAAATTTGAAGGAATATTGTGCAAATCAAATGGTGGGAATGTTTCCAGCACAAGGAAGAATTTACTTGGCTGCTGCTGAGCCTGGGAGAAGCCAGGCCCTTGGGTTGTCTGCAAATAGGTGTCATTTAAGACATCCCACTCCCTACCTGGCCCCAGCACAACTTCCAAAGGGTTTGGGAGGCTCAGTCTGTGTCACAGCTGCTAGCCTGGAGCATCTCAGATGGCACAAGGAAAGGAAATGTATGATACTTGTCTAGGAAGGGAATTCAGATGTGTTTTCTAAGATTATGTCAAAGGGAGCTGCAAAACAAAGCCAGGCTGTGCTAGACTAAACAAGGAGGTGTGGAAAGCCCAAAATCCTATCCAGCCTTCTCAGCACCACAGCATCACCACAGGGAAAACCCCAGGGATGTGATGCACCTCATCACAGCCCTGTGTTTAATGATCAGGGTCCCTTTTATCACCAGTGCTCACCATTCATCCTGCACCTTGTCAGGGTGGGAGATTGAGGCAGAAATCATCACTGAGCTGGAGGGGTGGGTGGAGGTGGGGCCTGGTCATGGTTCAGGTGCTGTGACCCCCTCTGTCCTCCCAGCTTTCATTAATCTGCTGGGGACAAGGGCACATAAAGCACCGGGTCCTGCTCTCCCCTGCACGGGGAGGAGCTGGCAGGGATGCGGGAAGATCCTGGAGACAGAGAGATCCAGCAGGGGATAAATCCTGGGGTGAGAACAAGGCTGGTGTGCTCCTGAGTGTCCACACATCCTCTGGCAGGGAGCCCTTCAAGGGGGGTGTAAGAGGGACAGGGAAAGGGGGGGATTTGTGATTGGAACAGATGAAACAAAACACGACATCCTCAGGCACGAGGTGGGGATGGTCCTGTGCAGGGCCAGGAGTTGGACTCAATGATCCCTGTGTGTCCCTTCCAACTCAGCATCTTCTGTGGTTTGGGATAAAGAGGAAGGGAGGAAGGGAGGAAGGAAGGAAGGAATATGAAGAAATTACGTGGAGCAAAAAAGTAAGTGAGAATTAGGAAGGAAATTATGAAAGAAGGGAGGAAGGAAGGAAGGAATATGAAGAAATTAAGTGGAGCAAAAAAGTAAGTGAGAATTAGGAAGGAAATTATGAAAGAAGGGAGGAAGGAATTTGAATCCTAGAAGCAGGTGGGAAACCAAGTGAAGAGCTTTTCTTTGTCTGGCCAGAGTCTCTTCACACCCAGAACTGTGCACAGAAGATCCCACATGGACAGATCAAAGCCTCTGAGGGTCTACCCAAGCCCCTGATGCCTGTCAGGCTGCAGAGGAGGAATTCTAAGGAGGTGCGGGCCAGGAACCCTGACTGCCCAACCCCATTTCATGAGGGAGCATGTGCTGGAAAGGCTCCAGAGCTGCACAGGCAGAGCTGATGATGGGGGAAGATGCTCTGAAGCTGCCTGGAGCCCTGGGAAGCAGTTTGGGTTTTATGAGGAGAGAACTGCTCCCAAAATGTGTGCAAAATGAGGCACCACTACCTGCCTTTAGGTCATGAGTTCTTCTATGGCCCTGAACTGTTCAGGTCCAAATGCAGCAAGGCCAAAATCTACCCCTAGAGAATCCCAAACCCTTGTCCCTCCTGGTGTCATTTACAGCTCTGGTACTGGACACCAGCTCCTGTTTAGGGCCATCCTTTGGCTTTTGGGGCTGAGGAAGGGGTGAGTAGACCCATGGGGATGGGTTTCTGGGTGATATATCCAGCCAGGGATAAGAATTCTGTATTTTTTACTGTTCCCCCTCTCTTCTCACATCCTCAGGCTCCTTCCCCTCTGGAGCATGAAAAGTTTCCTCACAGTTACCAAACACTGCTGCTCACAAAGGGTTTGCAGTGAGCAGGGATTTGGTTTCTTTTGTGTATTTCAGGCAACATTTTCCATCCACAAAGCAAGAGATGAACCCAGCTGTTCCCTGCTGGGCTCCATTACCACTCCCTGGCTGAGCTGTACCCGACTTGAAGACAGCAAATGGAAAACATTTCCCTATCCAGCACAGAGGAGCAGGGAGGCTGAGTCAGGTGGATGGTCAGGACCCACATTAACCTCTCAGCAACTGCAAAATTCCCTGCAGGATCAGTGATGGAGAGAGCAGACCAGTTGAAATCTCACCTACCTCCTTTTCCTTTTTTTTTCCTTGAAGATTTAGCACTGCACACACCACGGCTCGTTTGTGCTGGGAGAGGTTTGCTCCCATTTGGTAAAAACAGCTGTTAAACTTGCAGACATGATTCCAATCCAGATGCTAAATATCTTCCCCTTAATGCCTCTTCCTGCTTCCACCAAACCCTCTCCTCCTTCCTCAGTACCATGTAAAATAAATGAGTAAAATCAGCTTTTGCTCTCTTGTATTTATGGCTGAATGGGGAAACCTTTAAATTTGTCCCCATCACATGTGCTCTGTGACCCTGCTTCTTGAACTAATGATTATTAATCTACCAGGAGACTGGATTCCTAAGGTTTTAATGAGTCTTAAGAGCTTAATGCTGAGATTTTTAAAACTAAACAGCTCAAAAATACCTGTAAGTGATCACCTTTACTCCTAACTATTGAAATAAGCTCAAAACCAGGCTTGAAAATGCTTTGGAAAATTAATATTCTCAGGCTGGGGGCTTCCAGAATCCATCATGTTAAATCCTGGACACAGGAAATATCCCAGGAGATGGGACAACACCTCAACATTTCTCTTCACTGCTGGGAAATGACCTCCTGGCCTCTCATCTCTGGGCCTCAGTTGCTCTGTCTGGAGAAAGAAATTCATGTTACATCTGTTCTCAAAGTCCTTTGTGTTTTCCCATCCCTCTAGGGTGGAAAAGTTTTATTTTTCAATATTTATGTCAAAGAAATCCATCTTTACTTAGTGCCTATTGCTTCTTTCAGTTCTAAAACTACAGAGGTAAAAGTTGCAGTTCATCCCAAAGTTGACAAAGTTTTCTCCCAAAGTTGACAAAATTCTGCATGAGAAATGCCAGAGCTTTTCTGGAGCTGCCAAGGGACCAATTAACAGCAGAATTTGATTTTTTTTTTCTGAAAAAAAAAATTATTTTGGGAGTATAATGTAAATACTTTTCAAGTCCTTAGAACAGGAGCTGTTGGACTTCCTGCAGAAGTTTTGTTAATTTGGGGTTGGTTTTTTTTGGGGGGGGGGGGTGAAATTTCTACAGTTAGTTAGCTGAGAGTTCATCAGAAATGTCATTGATCCAAGGATGTTTGTCAGCTGGACAAATGGGATGCCCCACATATTTCTGGGAATTAGTTTCCCATGCCATTCATCACGTTCCTATGGCCAAGGTTTGTAGAGCCTGGGATCTGTAGCTCACTGGGCTCTAACCTTGTCTTGCACAGAGAGTCCTGGGATCATCTCAGATGAATATTTCCACCTAAAATTTAGCATCTCCTATCACAGAATCACAGAATCAACCAGGCTGCAAAAGAACCTTTTAGATCATCAAATTTAAGCTATGACCTAACACCAGCTTGTCAACCAGAACATAAAAACACCTGAGCTTTGGGGTCTGTGAGGAACAGGTCTTCATGGGATTTGGGTGTCCATTCTCCTGCCAAATCCAACAAAAAACCCAAAGCCACTTAAAAGTGCTTTATTTCACCCTGGAGTGGAAGGTTTGGTGAGCCCTGGGTTGATCACTGACATTAATGCTGAGATCTCCATGAATTCACGTGCGGTCCTGTTTGTAAATCCATCCTTAACTACAAATGCCATTGAACAGCTTTGTTTGCACAGCTAAACTCCCCTCCCCTCTGGAGTATTTTTAATCTAGGAATCTGCACCTGAGCTGAGTGTCCTGGCTCCCTGCAGGCAGGGATTGAGCTGAGATCATCAGTGCACTCAAAGCTGTCGTTCAAGCGATGAGAAGTGGATGCTGTGTCTGGGAGAGATGAACCACACGAAATTTCACTGCCCACACCGACTGTCTCTCCTGATAGAGATCACTGAGGGTGACATGCTCAGAGACAGATTCTCTGTTTTATCCCTGGGTAATTGTCCAGACTCCTTCCCTAATCACTGCTGAGATTGACTCCTGCAGTCCTGCCTCGCTCTTGGATGCCTCACACAGTGACAAAACCCATCTTCTTCCTCCTGACTGCAGGGTGGACACAGACACCCCTCTCCTGCACACTTCATGCACAATCTGAAATTTGCTCCAACACCCATCTTCTTCCTCCTGACTGCAGGGGGGACACAGACACCCCTCTCCTTCATGCACACCTTCATGCACACCTCATGCACAATCTGAAATTTGCTCCAAGCCATGGGACACCACCTCCACCACCACTACCATGGGTGGTCAGCTTGAGGGGGTCACCCACAAAATCTGGTTGTCCAGCCATGACTCCTGCAAGAAAGTGAGGAACCGTGGGGACACCGTGTGTGGACTGAAAAGCACCTCTCAGTGGAGGCAGATTTCACGTGCTCTGCGTCATTTTGCTCAGAGACACAAAACCGTGGAATTATAGAAAGGCATGAGGTGGAAGGGGCATTAAAGATCACCTTGTTCCAAACCCATGGGCAGAGACACTTCCCACTAGACCAGGCTTTACTCCAAGCCCTGTCCATCTTGGTGTTGGACACTTGCAGGGATGGGACAGCAGAGCCCAGCTCTCGCTGGAGTCTGTGGATGTCCGTGAAGGTGCTGAGGTGGGAATGATGCAGTTGGATCCTGTGCTGCAAACCTCAGCATCCTTCTGATGCCTAAAGTTTTGAGGTTTTTTTCTTTTTCTGCTTTAGCTTCATATTAAGTGTTATTAAGTTCTCTTCACAGAGGAATCAGACACAACAATTCTCTCCAGCTCAGGATTCAAGGACAATCCTTCCAAACCTCAGGCCCAAAAGCACAAACAACGTAAAGAAGAGGAGAGCAAGCAAGGAGGATGGAACTTCATCATTCCAAGTTATTATTAATTGGACAGTTCACCTCAAGATGCAAATGGAGCATCACTTATAAAAGTGTGAAGCCCCATGGGCAAAGCCCCTTTTCTGTGTCCATGCTGAGGCCCATCCTGGCAGGGGCTGCAGCCGGGCTCTGCCATTGCCAGGGTGGGGCCTTGCCAGGCCTTGCAATAAATAAATCCCTGCTTTATTCCCCTCATTCTGCCTGGCCTCTGTTCCAGGTCTAACTGGCATCACTTCCACCAACAAAACCCCACCCTCCTGCAGCACCAGTGGCTTTCAACCTGACCACAGGAGAGGAAATTAAGGATATCCTGACAAAAGAACGATTTTGATCAATGTCAGCCGCAGACTGGCCCAACCCCAGGCCTGTAGATGCTCATAGAAGCAGAAGATGAAGCAACTGTTGTGAAAGATTCAGTAAAGGAATAAAATTGCACATTTGTTGATTAAGAGTTCCCTTTGGCTTTGCCACTGAATCCCTCTACAAAAATACTCTTGTTGTTCTCCTCAGAGGGATTTTTTTTATCCTCCTCTCCACCAAAAATTGAGAAATATGTTGTGTGAAATATCAAGACTAATTAGACCAAATGGTGCTCAGATCTGTTGCTGGTTTTCTGGAGGATTGCTGACAGCTTAGGAGACTTTATTTTTCTTTCTTGTTAACTAATTACGAACAATTCTTCCCACAGCTGAAAATTCCTATGGAGCATTAATGAATGTGGGATGGCTGTGGGAATGGAGAAAGTGTGAGAGTGTGTGTGTGGAAGGGTGTGGGATTGAGAAAGGGGAAGTTTCCTTGGTGGGGTTGTTTTGGAGTGCACACGTGGGGAGGGAAGGAGTGTCTGTTCTTTAAAGGGTGTGTTTATGGTTTTCTGAAGCAGGCAGCGGTTTAGGGCAGCATTTTTGAAGGTGGGGAGGTCTCTCTTGTGGTGGGAGGGAGGGTTTGCCTGAGGAGCTGCTGTTCTGTGGGGCTGGGGTGCAGATGGTGCTGCAGATGTGGAGGAGCAGAAGGATTTGGGATGCACTGCTGGCTGTGGGATGGCCAAGGCTGTGCAAACCTGGAGAGCTCAGCCAGAGCTGCTTCACTTGTCTGAGAACGGCAACAAAAAAGCCAGGAGTGGCTGCAAAAAGCACCGTGGCATGGAGCTGTGCCAGGGGAGGTTTAGGTTGGATATCAGGAAATGGTTTTTCACCCAGAGGGTGTTTGGGCACTGGAACAGGCTCCCCAGGGAATGGGCACAGCCCCAAGCCTGACAGAGCTCAAGAAGGGTTTGGACAATGCTCTCAGGCACAGGGTGTCAGTTTTGGGGCTGTCCTGTGCAGAGCCAGGAGCTGGACTCAATGATCCTTCTGGATCCTTTCAGCTCCCAAGATTCTGTAATTCTATGAAAGCTGAAATCACAGAGAACACAACTCCTGGGAGGGCTCCTGAGCTGAACAAACACCTCAGTATGGATGATGAATCCTCCCTTTCCATGGCTGGTGTCTTGTGAGTAAATGTCAACCCTGCAGTGAATCCCCAGAGCTGAGTTAGTCCCAAATTCCTGCCCCAAGGAGGGGGCTGTTGGAATGAGTGCCCCATGTGGAGGGATGCTTCAAAACTTCTCAAGCAAGTCCAAATCCAAAATGCCTCTTCAGCATCCCCTTCCAATCATGCCAGACCTTGCAGAGGGCAAAACTCCACCATGTCCATGACCAGAGATAGGTTTGTGCAAACCATGGGGTGAGATGTGAGAATCCAAACCTTGCCTCCAGCTCACAGAGGTTCCTTAGCAGCAGGATCTGAGCAGCACCCCTGGCAAACCTGGATTTCACCTGGCAAACCTGGATTTCACCATCTCCTGCTCTCATCCCAAGTTTGGCCCAGTCCTGGTTCCTCTCTGCCATTCTACCATGCTTTAATTTGTGGGTTTCTTCTCCTTTCCCTTTTTTTTTTTTTTTTTTTTTTCTGGTGTTAGTTCCCGGCACATTGAGCTGACAGCTGCATTAAGAGACCTGAAAATACCATAGCAGAACTAAAGCAATTACTGTAATGTAGTTTAACAGAGGCTGTAATGAGAGAGAATTAAAAGTGTGCCAGTCTCATCACAGTTTGGTGTTCCTTTGACCTTCCAGGGGTACTGTCAGATGAGGAATTGAGCAACCCCTCTGCTGTTCCCTTCTTTTTCCTGTTAGAATAATATCAAGCAAGGGAGAATGCAAAAAATAACCAAATGCACCAGCCCTTTCTCCAGGGCTATGTCTGGGTCATATTTAACCTGACAGTGAAGGGTAGAGAGGTGTTCATCAATCATGGAATAAAATCCATCTGTCCCTAATCCATCCACACCAAATCTGCCTGGTAGACCCCACCACTGCTATGGTGAAATTTAGGATATAAAAAGGCAGGGTCTGATTGTGGGTCTGGAAGAGGCCTCTGAATCAGCAGATAAGGCAGGCAGAGATACATGAGACCACACCAGAAGCAACACCCTGGAGGTGAAAACCAGAAAAAATTTCTCCAGGTTTCAAGATGAGATGAAAAAAAGATGTTAAAAGTTCTTTTTGTCCCTAAATTTATGCCTCACCAAGCTGCAGTCACCTCACATCAGGGAAGGAGCTGAGGTCACACGACCCCCATCCTTCAGCACCAGTTTACTCATAATTTTTTGCACTGCAGGCTCTTTCCCTTCCCTGCAGCCCCCTGGACCTCCCAGCTGCTGTTCACCCTCCTGACAAGTGAATCCTTTGAGAAAGGTCTCACCAGGGTGTCCCAACCCTTCCTACACCCACCAGGGCCCTTCCCTGCCTGCTGCAGAAAAAATGTCCCAACACCTCCACACCTGGGCTAGAGAAACCAACAGGGCAGAGGATCCATCTGAAAATAAGAGTTGGTGGGATTTTATCTCCACTTCTCCCCTCTTCTCAACTTCACCACTGTGTATGCAAGTGCTCTGACCAATAACACCACCACCAACCCCTTCTCCAGGCCTAGAGTTGGAAAACATGCTAAAATTGGACTTTTCTCATGCAGGTAAAATCTAAGCCTTGCAAATGCAGGCAGGACTCCTCATCTCAGCTTTAAATTGGCTGTGGTGGAGGGGCCAGGTGAGTGCTTCAGCAGCAACCAGACCAGAACCTGCCATCAGATTAAAGACCTGAAGGAGGGCCCACTCTGAAGTTTATTTGCAAGGCACAGCAAGATTTGTGGACTCAGAAAAGCTGAATTTCACTCTGGGGACAGACACAGAAGGACCATGACTGTGCTCTTGGTGTAGTTTTATTTTCAACACAAAGTTTATCCCAGACACTTGGATCAAAGTGGACTTTCCTGTTTTCCTGGCTGGAGGGAAGCTGTGACTCTGCCAGAGGCAAGATCAGCACCAAAATAAAACAATATCTGAAAATGAGAACAGCCCTGCAACTGTTTGGAGAAGAGGCAAATTGTTTAAAAACACCAAGTAAGAGTGGTACCAACCCCCTGGATGAGGAAAGGGATGGCATGGCAAGCATTAGAGCATCCACCAACTCAGACATGTGTGCTGGAGGGTATCATCAAGAAGTAAAATCTCCACAGATAAATATCTGCAGGTTGTGCTTTGGTAGCAGCCCTTTTTTGCACATTTTAAGGAGGCACCTCCTTGGTTATGGACCTCCACAGGCCATCAGAGCAGGGAAGAAATGCTGATCCTCTACACTGCTCTTCTATAACACATCTGAGAGTGAAAAGAGGCTTGAGAAATTCTTAAACTAAGGAAGAGATCAGGAGGAGGCTGTTCCCATGTGGCAAAACCCGATGTGTTTGTTTTGTACCACTCCAAGCCTTCTCTCTTTAGGAGCAGAACCAAAACCACAGGAAAAAGTGTTCTTGGAAAAGCAGGCTTTTGTGCTCATCATTAAAAAGGGTTGTGGGGAGTTATGGCCGAGGGGATGAACCCAAACACAGAATGAAGTGGAAAACAGACTGGCTTTCAATTATGTTCTTGTGAAACTGAGACAAACAGGTCCCTGAGCCCAGCAGTCATTAAAAAATATCCTTTCTTTTTTCGATTTCTGGCTTTGGAACAGCTTGGAGACAACAGCCCCACACATCTCCTCTGTCTCCTGCCTCATTTTAGTAAAACAGTGGATGTCAGACAGCTCACCTGGCCTGGAGGTCAGAGGAGTGGTGAAGCACTTTTCTAAATGCATCACCAAGTGCCACCTGAGATGTCCTGAGAGTGGGAGACGTGGCACAGGACCAGAGCTGTGCCCTTCTGGGCTAGAAGTGGAGGCCAGGTAGGACACCCTGGGACACCCCAAATGCCATTTCATGGCTGTGTTGGCAGCTGGATCCCACTCAGGGCATTCCAGCCATGGGAAAATGCAGCTGGCTGTCTCGTGGAAGCCTTTACCCACCCTCTCTGTCATCTGCTCTCTTCAGCCCCATTGATGGGAAAGCTGAGCTTCCCCCTAGCACAGGGTGGGGCATGGAAGGAATGGTGATGATGCACAGGAACTGCTTCCCAGGAAAACACACGTTGCTTTTGAGACACTCCTGTGCTCAATTTTAGTGCCTCAACTGGTTCAGCACAGACTCTTCATTGCAGAGTGTTCTCCTGTGTTTTGCTGGCAGTGGTGGGACCAATTTTAGGCAGCAGAGCATCCTGACACCACCAGCATCTGTAGAAACAGGGTGGTGCAGGGCTGCAGACACAGGTATTTCACATAATGCTCCTGATTCCATTATTAGTGCTGCTTTTCTGTGCTGCTTTGGGCTGAGTGTTAGTATAACTAGACTAATAAAGAGTATTATATTTTGATCCAACTGTTAATACTGTAATTAAGCTGAAAATAAGAGGGTTTTTTTTCCTACAGACAGAGTGCATCCTGTTACCAAGATTTTGAGGGTCAGGAAATGAAGGGGCACTGAACCTGCAGGGCTGCCTCTCTGTGATCAGCCACTTTCTCTTTTTTATCTAAATGAACATGCAAATACAAACCACAGGCCCAGTCTTTTTGCCAGTTATTCACTGCAATCCTCTCCAAAACTGGCCTATCATTTTCCAGAAGGCTAAAGCAGAGCTGGGTAAAATCTTTGCAGGTTTGTGTCCTTTAAAACAAAAAATCCTGTGACCGTGGGACAAAAATGCAGTGAAAAAGATTGGATCAAGATACCCTGCTCATTAAGGTCAGGAAATGGTAGAATCTGAAAGGTCTTAACTCTCAGTCCCAAAATAAAAATGCCTTTACCTCTCCCTTTTATTTCTTCCCAAGCCATTTCAACACTGCTTACTGCTGCAAAAGCTATCTTGATAAACTTTAAAAATGCTGCAGATCCTCTGACTTTATTGGAATTCCCTGTTACAAAAATATCTTAGCTGAGGACTGGGTGTGCTGGGCACTGAAAGTGCTCAGCTGTGTGCTGCAGCTCTCCAACAGACAGCACAGATTTGCTTTTGGGTCTTGGGTTTTTTAGAGCAGGAGGACTTTTTTTTCTTAAGGAAGAGGATTGGCAGCTTGTTGAGGGGGATGATCCTTCCCCTCTGCTGAGGCCACAACTGGAGTGCTTCCCAGCACAAGAGAGGCATGGACATACTGGACATATAAATCTATATATATATCTATAAAATCTGATTAAAGCAATAAAAAAATATGAACTTTTTTTTTTTCCTTTGTGAAGATGGTTGAGCTCTGGAGCAGGTTGCTCTGAGAGGCTGTGTCCAGGTTGGATGGAGCTTGGACCAACCTGAGACAGTGGAAGGTACCCCTGCCCACGGCAGGGGGTTGGAACTGGATGATTTTTAAGGTCCCCTCCCATCCAAACCAATCTATGATTTAATGTTTCTGTGAAAAACTGGAGCTCTATCCCAGCCTGTAACCAAAAGCATGAATCATCCATGGAGCCAGATGGGGGACAGCAGGAAAGGAGCTGTGCAGGAATTATTGGACCAGTGGTGTTCCTGTGGTATCCAGAAATAAGAGGTATCCCACAGAACCTGATGAAGTAGCCTTTGCAAAGAAGGAGGGATCTCTGTGTGAAGGAGTTTTGATGTTAACTGGTTCTTTTGGCACATTTCTGTCTCCCTGCCACCCGAACCCTGCACAGCCACACTTCAAACACCTTCCCAGCTGGAAATAAACTTGAAAAATAGTAGATGTTTTCCATATATTAAAGCACTTTCCTAAATAAACCTGGGGTAAGCAGCAGGGAGGATGAGGAGGTACTTAATAAAAATGACAGTGCTAAATGCAGTGAAAATGAGGATAAATAGCTCAGCAATTGGTTTAGGGTGGGAATTAGAATTAAAACTCCCCCTCTCCTGTAGATCAGCCTACCTTCAGGACCAGAAACAGAAGTGTTAATTTGCCTCCTCCTCACTTGATCTGATGGAGTGAATGTGACAGGAGAGAGAATGACCTTATACCACAGCCTGTCCTAGACACGGTTACAAGGATTGTTTCTGAAAGGAAATGTAGAAATTATCTCACTCCTGCAAGAGAAACTCCAGCTCTTCTGTTAAAAAAAGCTGTGACTTGGGCTCCAAGAACTCCTGAAGCTGGGGATAGATTTTTCCTGTGAGAAGGTCTCTGCAAACAGCAAGAGAAATGCAGAATTGCTTTTACAGAGGCCACAAACCCACCCTTCCTCAGAGCATCCCCATGCTTGTTGTCCATGCGGCTGTGAAGGCAGACATGACAGCTCAGAATCCACGTTCTCAGAAGTAAAAATTCAGATTCTTTGCCCTTTACAAAAATCTATAACATCAGGAATTTTCCACTCTTGAGAGCGAGCAGATGGGAGGAACCTCCCTTAAATGCCATCTGCAGCACCACCATAATTTTGTAACTCTCACTGTCGTGAAAGATCTCTTTTTAAGTCAAAAGAAGCCTGATCTGGGGGGTAAAAAAAGGAAAATCTGAGCTTGTATTCCTTGTTTCTCTATACTGGCACACAAAGATGAGGTGAACAATATGAATCCAACTTTAGGAGACTGATGGGTGCCCTGATTAGGTACAGATATTTATGATGACATGAAGGAACATGATGGCCCCAAGACACTTGGGTTTCTTCCTTCACACCTCCAGTGACCAGTCCATGATACCTGATCCACACCTATTTCAGAAAAGGGTAATTTTCTCCTTGGAAATTCCTCTCTCTCTCTCCATGGACACTAGAAAGTCCTTGGGAAGGGCTTGGAAAATGACCTTGGACCAGATGCCTTTAACCTGGCTAAAACTGCATGTTGAATCCAAGCCTCACCCAAGACCAGGCAGAAGCAAAGAACTAATTTAACTGGGCACTCAGCTGGCTTCTGGGATGGCTCTGGAAGTGCCAGATCCCAAAAATCTCCTCTTGGAGATGCAGGCAGACAGAAAAGCTAAGAGCCTCCAGCACAATGCTCATCATGCAGGACAGCACAAGATGTTTCAGTCTGGTTTACTGGGAAATGCACACCAGGAATATTCCAACAGCTGGAGGCTGCTGGACCCTAAAAATTTCACAGTTACACATTAGAAAAACCATATTCATATCAGAAAAACATAGCAGGAAAGGAAGTTCTGTATGTGTGGTGAATCTACATCTAAATTTCAATCTCTACCTAATATAAATAAGTTTTGGAGCAGAGTGGAAGGAGCAAGGTGGGCAGGGGGAAGGTGTCCATGGACCAGCTTCTCAGCAGAGAGTAGTCCTCCCTGCTCCTGCTTAATTGATTAATTAATTCCTTCTTAGCAGAGTCATCTGTTTGATGTGCTTTTCCATAAAAGCAGTTCAGAAAGTTCATGGGAGTTAATCCATGAAGATGGCTGGAGCTGCAAAGCCCAGCATCTGATTAAAGGACAAGGAGATCGCTCACAGCTTAGCTGCTTTCAAAGTTGTTCCCAAAGTCTTTGCTAACCTTCATATTTCACAGTTCATTTCTTGGCACTGGGGAATTTAAAGGGGAAGGCTCCTCTTTTAACAGTGGGATTATTACTGTGATCAAAAAGCCGGGGGAATGAATTCCGAGGGAGGCCACGCACAAACGCACGCGCCCGCGAAACGCAGCGGAGGAAAAGATCCAGAGGCAAACAAACACACACAGAGGCTTCTGCTCCACAGCCTGTTCCAACCAGCCTGCTCTGAATGCAGCACATATCCCACAGATAAAGGCAGAGCCATCCCTCGTGCCAGGGCTACCTGCCCATGCCCGAGGACTTGGAGAAACAAACAGCACAGGAGTGTTCTCTCTGCAGGGGTTTGCATTATTGCTGCTCACAGCAGAGCCCGGCCAGCTGCAGGGAAAGGTGAGCAACAGCTCCAAGGGGGACATAACTCAGGTGTGCTGGTGCTGAGTGATGCAATGAGGTGACAGAAATCCTCTGCTGGTGCTGTGTGAGGCAACAACGATGAGGGATGATGTGGGAGGCTTGCAGAGGGATGTCACACTGCCGAGCGATTCTGTGACTAAAGAGCAGCTGAAATTCAGGGGAAATAAGTGCAGGGTGGTACACACGGGGAAAAGAAAGCAATCCTAACTTTACCTACAGTGATGAGCTTTGAATGGACTATTACTTACTCAGGAATGAGTTGGTGTTTATAATGAGCAGTTCTATGAATATGTCACCTCCGTGCTCAATGGCGGTGACAAAAAGCAAATTGAATGTTAAGAATTAATAGCAAAGGAATGGAGATCAAAATAGAAGCCATTATTACACCCCTGCGTAAATTCAGTGCGTGTCTGCCTTGAGAATGTTTTGAGCAGCTCTGCTGTTCCCCCCACAGAAAGGATGCAGCAGAACTGGGAAAGAAGTGTAGAAGGGGAATAGAGTGATCAAAGGTACAGAACAATGAAGTACTCCAGGAATATTTCATCTGAATAAGAGATGACAGAAGCAGAGTACGATAATAGTCTATCAGATTACGAGTGGCATGAAGAGGATGAAAGAGAGCAACTATTGTGTTTTTTTCTTTGAGAAGACAAAAAAAAAAGGGTTCTTGAGATGATAGCAGGTCAGAACAAAGGACTTCCTTCACACAAGGTGAAGTTAATCAAGAGATAATCCCCCCTTGCCGAGGGATACTGCAAACGCTGGAAGTTTACTCAATGGAAAAATGTTAAACAACTTCATTGGAAAATATTCATGGCATTCCTAGTAAATACAGAGATACTTCAGGAATAATTATGAGTCTGTTCTCTGGAGGATATAAAAATATCTGCATTAGCCAGTGCTTGATCTTACACTCTGCCCTATGCTGGGCTGGGTAGAGCCAGAGCATGGGTGATGTTATCAATGCTTGATTTCCTATCTCCTCCAGAGGGTAGAGTGGGCACTGGGGGAATCACCATGCCAGGAAGGCTTCAAAAAATGTGTAGATGTGGTGTTTAGGGACGTGGTTTAGTGAAGGACCTGGTAATAAGGGGTAATTGTTAGACTTAATTATCTTAGAGGTATTTTACAAGTCAACCTATTCCAGGAATGAATGGTGAAGGACTTGGGATTTCTTCGTGGCCTTTCAGGAGGGCAGCTCTCTGGGATCTTCTGGATCAGATTCAAGGCTGCTCAAGAGGCCTTTACTCACTAATTCTTCACATTTCCTGAATCATATTATGCAGGATTTGAAGTCCTCGAAATTTTCTCAAGTTCTTGGAAGTTTGAGGACAAATCAAATCTCAGTGCTCTGCAGTTGTGTTATGAAGCTGATATTGCCTCTCTAAATTAGGGGCAGATCGGGAGAGGAAAAGGATTCAACTCTACAAAAGAATATTTTCTGTGCCAGAATTCAATTCTACAGGACCATGTAAAGCCTCAGAAGTAGAGTCACAGTGCAAAGGGAACAAGATCTGCACTGCTGCCATTCCTGTATCACCTTGTCCATGGCACAGCACCTTCTTCATAATCTC